>ML685896.1:1855381-1957729 GCA_007922175.1 Pelusios castaneus
TTCAACAAAAATTATTAAAATTCAATTCGGTACCCCGCCCCCCCCCCCGTCCCCCCCCCCCCCCCCCCCCCAAAAAAAGTTTAGATGAAAAACTGGCTACTGCACAGTTTGGATGTCACGGAACTGGAGAGCATTTCTTCCATTGTACTGAACAAATGGAAAAGGGGACAGTGGGAGTGCCTACTGGTCAGCTGTCCTGGCTCTGATTCTCCTCAGACACACTTGGGTAAGTAGCGAGTGACTCCACTGACATCAACTAACATATCCTCCAGCCCAAAACTTGGCCCTAAACTCAGTTACCATTACCCAGGGTCCTTTGTTTGAGGTCTGATTATCCCGCCTCCTCCCGTTCATGCATTGACTTGAGCTCTGAAAGGCAGGGAGAGAGACTGAGATTGTGGGGATTAGCAAAGGGAACTGCTGGGAAACTTGGGAGAGCTAGGCAGTGGCTGTCAGGCTGTCCAGCCTGCTGCCTGGGTCCCCAGAGTTCTGAGTGGTTTCTGAGAGGCCTCGGGGTTCTTGAAGCTTCTTATGAGTCCTGAGTATGGAGTTCGCCGTTCCCACCTTGCGGCAGAAGGTTGTGCGTTTCAGCTGAGTGCCCGATCTTTAGCCCACCCTGCAGTAGCTGCTCTGAGTGTCTTTCTCTTTAAGTGCTCTTCATTATTGGCGCCAGCATCAACAGTGTTTGCAGGCGGAGATCTTTAAAATTAATGAGGTGTTTAACTCTTAGTCAAGAAGCTCATCAAAACAAAAACAAATTTTCCTCCTCCAGCAAGCGGTGTGGACAAATTGTTGCCTTCCCCTCTGCTTTCTTGCCTTCTCCAGCAAGGAGATGGGAGCCCCAAGCTGTCTCCTAACTTCTGTGGCTTGGAACCTAGGCCTATTTCCCATGTGATGTAAGTGCCCATGCTGCTGGGACAGAGCCTGTCCAGGGCTGTGCTTGTATGTAGTAGCCCTGTTCTCATGGTCCACGCTGGCTGTGCTGTCCTGTAGTATGCAGTTACCGCCTGAGTATCCGGAGCCCTAAGTCCATGTGTGTAGGCATGATGAGCCACAGGTCTGGAAACAGGGGCTCTTGGATGGCCGCTTTGTCCACACAACCACCCAATGGCTCGGACAAAGCAGGGAACAGCAGCTTATGTGCCCTGCAGGTTCAAATACCACTGGCTTTCACCCCTGGAAGTCTTGACTGAGAGAGCCTACCGCATTCCCTGACTGCCTCTGCTACGCTATTTATGATATGGGGAAACAGATCCTGGCTCACTGCTGCAAACAGACCCTGCTGTGCACTCCTGACACCTTGGCCTTTTATTCCTGGTTTCTCACCCCAGCCCTGGCCAGACTCCTCATCCCAGTTCCTGGGCCCTCTATTATGCTCCTGACTTTGTGCCCTGCTCTGTTCCCCTAACCTTTCTTTGGCTGGCTCATTGGTCCCAGCCCAGTCTGGTTCATTGACTCTGACCAGGCCTGATGGCATGACATAATATAGAGTGCTGCTTCTGACCTTCATCCTGTACCTGGGGATCCTGGCAGTAGATCACTGTATGGTACTCCATCTATGTTGTGTCGAGGCACCGGGATCAGGTGCTAGCTCAGAACTGCCATATCTCAGCACTAGTCTACATTTCACTTTCTCTTCCCTAGGATTCAGTTCAGGATGTGCTTAGGGACTGGCTCAGAACTCTTTTCACGCTACATGTCTTACTTCTCTGTCTTGGCATTCTCCCACTCAGCCACCTTCCCCAGTGGACGTGAAGCCTGGTTTAATCCCAATGCTGACTCGCTCTGGGGGGTTGATTTCCGAGATACCGGCCTGTTGGGTTGGACTAGGTGGTATCCAACCAGGGATGGGCCTGGCATCCATCTGGATGTGCCTCTCTTGTTTACCTCATCCCCAGTACTGCTTCTGGAACATTTTACAGAATAATCTGCTTTCTCCCACCCCCATCTGGGTTTATCCTCCATGTTGCAACTGCCCACTCCTCAATGGACCAATAGTGAGAAGGTGAGGGACAGCAAAGCCCATGTGGTCCTGATGGATTCAAAGACTCTGAATCCCAGCGCAAATGTCTGAGAGGAAGAGAATAAAAGGAGGGGCAGGTGGAAGATGCCAAGCAGAGAGGTCTCAGTGGATATGGGGAAGAGGAGAAATAGCTGATACCTACATTAAACTGAATCTGGGCGAAGCGTCCAGTCTCTTTGTGCACGGCCCGGTGATGTGAGAGCACAGAGAGCAGCTCCCACTCGCTGTCTTCCAAGAACGTCATCTTATCATTCTGAATGTCCTCATGGCTTCTCCAGAAGGTGAGGTCCAAGTCCTCCACTGAGAATGACCCAAACAAAGGGCTGGGACTCAGGCAAAGAGAGGGAACTGTGAAAGTGAGGTGCCCTCAACCCATTTCCTCCCAGAGCTGCCATGGCCACAGGGATGGAGGAGGAGCTTCACTGGCCTTCCCCATGATCCCATCAGCTCAGGGACTGATCTGCTTATCTATGCAGAATGGACACTACCTGTAATGACTGGAGCCATTGGAGACCTTTTCCCACAACCGTCAATTGGCTCATCCAACTCACCCTGCCATGAGATTTCGGCTGTGCCCATTGCAAATGGAGCTGGTCACTTTTCAAACTGAGTGATCAACCTTTATTGCTAGGGGAGCCAGCATAAAGGCAGAATCAGACTAATAAGTTATGAGCTGGCTACAGAGCTGCTATAAAGCTGACTTAGGAAATGCTTGGCATTGGCCATTAGCTGACACTGGTAAACAACCACACTGAGTTCCATGGGAAGTACCCAGGGACACCAATCCTGGAAAGCTCTGAGCTAGGGCTTGCAACACGCTAGTCATGTCCCTCTTCATGGTCCCCAGCTCCATGCCCCAAGGAAATAAACCTCATTGTCTGTGGGAACCAGATGTCACATGTGTGGAATCCTTCTCTGCCCACCTGTGTGCAGGATGCTGCTGAAGGTCAGGCTGCAGTTCTGGGCATCGAATGGAAAGGCGTACATCTCCAAACTGCAGGCAGACACCACCTGCATGGGCTTGTAGTTTTTGATGATCCCAGCAGCATTCACATAAACGTAGGGGAGCTCAGATGACTTGCCAGCATCCACGCTGTACAGAACAGGAGGGTTTGTTGGACAGGGGGGGAGGGGAGAGATCCAACTAGTACATTACACAAGATACAGACAGCGAAGAATTCAAGCTTAGATAATACTGGCCAAGATTTTCAAAAGTGACCTGTGATTTTGGTGACTTGCTATAGGGGCCTGATTTCCAGAGGGACATGCTCAACCTGTTTTGAAAATCAGGTCTCTCTAGGTCATCTGAGGATGGGTGCCCAAAATCATTCTCATAGACTTTACAGTCAGAAGGGACCAATGGGATCATCTAGTCTGACCTCCTCCACAATGCAGGCCACAAAACCTCACCCACCCACTCCTGTAATAAACCTCTGACCTATAATCGAGTTATTAAAGCACTCAAATCATGGTTTAAGGTACAGAGAATCCACCAGCAACTGAGCTGTGCCTCATGCTACAGAGGAAGGTGAAAACCCCCCAGACCCTTTGCCAATCTGCCATGGGGAAAATTCCTTCCCTACCCCAAATATGACAATCAGTTAAACCCTGAGCATGTGGGCAAAACTCACCAGCAAAACACATAGAAAGAATTCTCTGTAATAACTCAGAACACACCCCGTCTAACATCCCATCTCAGACCATTGGCATATCCACTACTAGTAGTTAAAGATTAGTCAATTGCCAACTAGGCTGTGCCATTATACTTTCCCCTCCATAAATTTATCAGGCTCAGTTTTGAAGCCAGCTAGGTATTTTTGTCCCCACAACTCCCCTTGGAAGGCTGTTCCAGAACTTTATTTCTCTGATGGTTGGAGGTTCCCTTTAAAAAACTATGACTTGCATGATCTCTGCCCTTCTTAAAGCAACTGGCAAATTATTTGGCCGGCATCACTGCACTGGAGCTCAGGGAAAACAATGGCTCAGGCAACATGGGGGAAATAAAGCTGACCTTTGAAGAATCCCCTGTGGGAACATGAGAAATGCTAAAGTGTTTTTTAATGTCCATGTGGAATGAGAAGGTGCTCAGGATTCTGAGCTCTAATGTGAAGCTCAGCGGTAAGCATAGTCCAGCGCCTAGGACACTAGTCTGGGATTAGTGAGTCCTTAATTCAATTGCTTGCTCCAACTGTGGGAAGGTCACTTTTGTGCCTCAGTTCCCCATCTGTAGAATGGTAATAAGAGCAGTCCCTGGCTTTGCTTCCACGGGTATTGTGAGGATGAGGCCATTAAAGATGGTGAGATGCTCAGGTATGACAGTAGTGGGGGCCACAGAATAGCGGTGACACTCAGTTTATAAAGCTCAGAAGGATGAAGTGCCAAGCTGACCCTTCAGCATTTGGAATCTCTTGCTCTAGGAAGGCTCAATGTCTCAAATCTGAAACTCAGACTGTTAATTCATATACCTGCAAAGCCTTAAACTTGTCCCTATAGGACAGCTGTACCTTCAAATAGCTAGTACAGAGCATTACAAATCATACAGATTTTTTTCTTTTTTTTTTGCAGATGGAGCTTTTTGTCCTTGCTGTGGCAGAGGTAAAGCTTGTGCTGGTCAGTCAAAAAAAAAAAAACCCTGAACCCAACCCAACTGGCATGCCGTAAAATTGTGACCCGGGGCAAACTCACGACTCCTTGATGATGATATCTGGAGACCAGACAGCACTGAATGGCAGGGAAATCTCCTTAATCCCATCATAGAGGCTGGAATTCCATGTGAGAAACTCATCCTTCCAGATCTGTGGGAGAGAGAATGGAAAGTGCGACTGCATTGGTGGCTTGCCATATTGTGGCTTGCTCAGGAAGGTTTGCTGTCAAATCACGGTGAGTCTTAATCATTGACTTCACAATTTAGGGAATGGTGGGTACAGAAAGTATCTCTGCATTGGGAATGCGATATTGGCTTGATCACCTGTGCTAATGACTCAGGAAGAGAAAATTGGGCTAGTAGGGAGTTGCACTCTGCTTCCTGCAGGATAGAGTTTAAAAGTAGAGTGGATATTATTATTACTGGAACGCAGCTGCTTTCCCTCTCACAAGGAGTCTGCACTATTGATGCAGCCACTCCTCTTCAGCTCCGTCATCACCATCTCACGTATGCAGGCAGGGATGGCTCAGAAAATGCATTTCTCAGAGTCTGCGTTCTCTGAGACTTGCCTGTGTCCAGAGTGGCTGAAATGTGAAAAGGACTGTTTTTGTTTGGTTTGGTTTGGTTTGGTTTTGGAGTAAAAAGTTTGAAATGAAAAAAAGTGCTAGTTTTTAAAAATGTTTTGACTAGCATTATGTGTGTGTGCTTGGTTCATTTGGCGATCCTGGTCACATGCCAGCTGAGGCACATGGCACATACACAAAGAAAATCTGCCCTAACTGCTGCTGTTGAGGATGGCACATCTGACTGATTTTTTTTTTTCAATTTCACATGGGAAGAAAAGAAGGGAATTGGTGTGGGAGATAGAAGCCACTGCGGATGAATGTGCCCTGCCCCCTAGAAGATATCCCCACAATGCTGTAGAATAATTTCCAAGTGACATATTTTGAGAAGATCACAATCAGACACTCCACAAACCTATTGCATTAGTCATTATGAATTTTTTTTCACTTCTGTTTAAGGACTCTGGGGATTTGTAATGGCTGGCTTAGGGTGTGCGTGTGCGTGTGTGTTCATTCAGGATATTGGAATACTCACTTATAGGAATCAAAAATTTTACTGAGGTGCTGCAAGCATCAACTCCAGCACACATAGGCAGGACTCAGAACTTCCTTCCCCTAAATCCACCCAGGGAGTTACAACAACATAATATCGACAAAAGAAGAAAATTCAGCATAAATCTAGCACTACCTGTTGGTGGAGGTACAGTCTGCATTGATGATTGCAATAATAACCAAATCAGAAAGCAAGCAACCCAAAGTAATGTATAATACATGCTGTAGAGCAATTAAGTGCTCTCTCTCTCTGCTTCATCATCATGTGGAGTTAGAACAGAAAGTATTCATTTACCTGCTGAAACCAAATGCTTGTTGTTAGCTTTTGATTCTTTGTATCCTGTGGGGAGGGGGGGAAATAAAATCAAACATTCAACAAATTGCACAATTGACTCAATGGATCATAAAGAGATATGCCAATTTAAAGATCACACTGCTTTTGGAACAGATAAAGTCTGCTGTACACATCGGTGTTACATAAAGCATCTAACGTTGCTCTAACTCCTAAAGATTAGATAAGTATTATCCATTATTTCTTTAGTGTACATATTTTGTACATTTCGCCCATTGGGATTTTGCTCTGAAATCCCCTAGGTGCTTTAGAAGATCCCCTCACTTTTTCTATAGCATCAGTTTCAAAATTTCCCTCTTTACTGAGGTATATCCTGCAGTTACCTGCTGCCAGCTGTAATACCTGCTATGGTCTTTCCTGGGAGTACTCACTGTTGTAAGTGACATGTCTGGTAACAGCTGTTTGCAAGAATGGGACCTCAGTTAGTGACCTCCTTCTGTGATTTGCATGGGGCTTTTATGCTGTAACATGGGATAGAAGAACATTTATGAAACAGGAAAATATGTGCAGGGATAGATACTATCCCTTTAAATAGTTTGTGAGCCCTCCAGTGGTGCTCAGTGTATTCTGTGTGTTAGAAGCCATCAAAACCAGCCCTATGCACAGAAGTTTGTGTATATTTAGTAAACACCTTTATCTGGGACTCAGCTGCACCCCTGTGATTTCTTCATGTTGTTTCTGTTGTGAGAAGAGCAGAAGAAACAACAGTAAATATGACTGTAAATCACTAAACCTGCCAGGGAGAGCACATGGAAGATATTTAACTCACTCATTTGAAACTGACTAGATTTCAATATGATTGCATCCCTTCACATTTCTCTCTGTTAAAACCCGGTCATAGAGAATAATTCTGAGGTTTCTTTGGCCATCACCCCACTTCATGCCTACCAGCAGCTCCCTTTGTTGTTCATCTGCGTCTGTACAATCCTCACTACAGTAAATTATCTTTGATAAAATAACACTTTGGCTGCACTTGACACTCTAAATGAATCATCAGTCTCTCTCTTGCACCCTAATTAGTTACTGTGACATTAATCAGCCTCCTAAACATAATACATATTCTCAGCAAATCCAGGGCTAAAAATATGAGGCTGAGTTTGTATTTGTAATCAGGATATTCATAATTTTTCAAAGAGTGTCGCCTCAGCTGTTACAGGCAGCCAGTTGTGTTAAAGCGTTGCATGTATGGACTTTTCTGCTCGTAAAACAGAATGAGCGACCTCAAACTAGGTGTATGTTTATGATGTGACAGGTGGAAATTCCTTGTCTTTGCAATGACTCAGAATATTTTATTTTTCCTATCTGGTCCTATTATTTTTACTGTGATAGAACACAGAGACACCTAAATTCATGCTTAAGTTTAGCAGTGTGAGCAGTGCTATTGCGTTATTCACTTGCTTCAAGCTGGGCATGTACATAATTGTTTGTAGGATTGAGGTCTGATTCATTCTTGAGGCAAAAGGTTTTCTCAAACTACTAGTTCCCTGGGATATAGCAAAAAGCACAAGTTGAAGAAAGAAGGTTCTTTTGGAATATGGGAGATGAAATTTCTCCCAAAAGAGATGGAAGAAAGACATGGATTGTTAATGAAATGTACCTCCCATGGAAGGAGAGAGAACAGCAGGAATGTTTTGGGTTTGCTTTGGGCCAGGAGCTTGGAATTTATATATCCAGGCCATTTTGGGAGTGGATTAATCTCATTTCCCTGAAAAAGGTGGTGTAAGAAATCATTGGGGACTAAAAGGGAACTGCAACATGCCTTCCAAAATCCTTTAATCATCACACACAAGAGGCTGCATTGAGAAGAAGGGAGTGTGCCCTATTCAAACACCTTTGATGTACTAAATATGGATGACCTGTTTCTGTGCTGTCCTTTAGGGGGCTTGCATCAGCATCCCAGACACGACTTGGTGCGGGCACGCAGAAGAAGAAATTCATTTATAAGACAGACTGACTTTTGTTCGGCCATTTGGCTATGATCCTTTGTAATGGCTGAATATCCAATATGCCTTCTCTTTTAATCTGCCTCCCAAAAGGATGAATTCACTGTTCCAACAGGTTTTATTCCCCACACCTCTGTCTATGATCCTATAAATGTGTGTGATGTGTAAATAGAGAATTCCAGATTAGACAGCTTTAGTTTAGTGGAAAGCCAGCTGCTGTTTGGCTCACTTGATAGAGTTGCCTACTGTGGCCCACAGTAATATTAATGTGCAGGCTGGATGTCAGGCCAGTTCCAGATTTGGATGAGAGAGGGACTCAACTGATTAATTCTGATGAGTGGTCAGCAAGCACAGGAGATTCGCCCCTACAGTTGACTTGAAGATATTGATTTTATTGCGGAGGAACATGGGAAGCATCTTCAGGACTCATTACTCCTTTTGGATTACATCTTAAACCAAAAGGAACCACTGCAGGATCATAGGCCCCCAAACTGAGGGAGCAGCTGGACAACCACATCCTTTTGTCTTTCTGTCATCTACACTAATGCTTACAGTTCTTGATCATCCCATCGCTGTCCGCAACAGTGATGTCACTACTACAGTGTCTATTTCCTTTGGTTGCTGCCATAGAAAGCTGTTTGACTGCCTACACTTACTGCTAGATTCTTCACTAGGCCCAACAGAGATTCCAGTGCTGCGAGGAGGGGTGCAGAAGGAGGAGAAAAGACATCTGAGGAGAAAACTTGAATCTTTTTTTGTCAAGTGAAACAACAAGTTTCTTAATGCCAGCTGGCTGGCATAATTGGTTCTCTTGTGGCATTATTCACAGCTCTTCCCTCTTTCTTTTCAGATACCTTCCATCTTGCTTGTTAAAAGCAACGGATATTTTGGAGAATTGGAATTCATTAGTCTTCCTAACAGAGGGAGACTACTTAGGCTTAAATTGGTGGTTAGCAAATACACAGATAATTCCCACACATTCTTATTTATCTTCTCCAGTTCGGCAGACTATAGAAACAGATGCCTCAGCGTCTGTCTGGGAGGCTCTAGTCAATGGAGTGGAATACAAAGGTATCTGGGATTCGGAATTGACAAAATTCAATATAAACAAATTGGAACTCTTCTCTGTTGACTAGATTATCTCCCTAATCAGATTTCCCCAAGGTCCTCATAATAACTTGATATTCTCAGACAAGACTAGTCTTTTATGCACATGAAACAGGAGGCAAAAGATCACAATAGAGTCAGAGGCAGGGAGGAAGATGGGGTGAGAGCGCTTCACACGAAACAATGGTTGTTGAACAGTTCGTCTATTAGTACATGCACCTGCTGAAATGTCTTCTTCATCAAGCCCTTTAAAACTTACAGCTTCTTGATGACATTGGCTCTGGAGCCAAGTCTCTGATTAGATTTATCTGATAGCATGAATACAGATATTTTGAACATACGTTCATTATAGCCAAGAGAGCAGCGAAGACCCGGACTTAAATGCTATTGCTTTCCTCCTGATTTGGTATAGTTATTTCACCCAAACCCTGCTAGCTGGCATCTAATGAAGTGAAGATGATGAATTCAGAATGAAAGCTTTGCTTGTGTACTATGTAATTTGCAACTTCCTAGTGTGTACAAAAGATAATGAGGGACTCATTACAGTTAAGATGAATAAAAACTGTAACAAAATGGCATTTCCCAACTCTGTCTTCCATTTTCTCCTTGTACAAGGATGATGGACACTCCAAGGCAGGAGGAAGTGGATTGTGATGTGCTGGACGCCTCTGCGTTCATTCTATCCATTCTTTTCTGCTCTTCCCAAATTTACTGCAACTTGGGTCTTAAATTTCCAAACTCTACCCATCTATATCTGTCTATATCATTTTAGGAGACCACATCACACCAGATTTTCTCCAAAAGCACCAAGCCCCGTAGGTCACTGTTCATTATGTGGTAGCCTTATCCGTCTGAGTGACATTGGTTAAAATGTCACTTCATGGTTCTCTTGTTCTAGCACAGAGCTGTTGGAATGTGGGTTTCTGAAGCTGTGAGGGAAGCTTTAATTGGGATTGTAATATAGCTTAGGGGAGTTAACACCCAAATCCCATTCAGCTTCAATGCCTAACTCCCTTAGGCTGTTTGGTAAACGCCAGGACTAATTCCCTCAAAGCTGTTTTAATTGGAACAGATAGAACTAGATTATTTACAAAGGTCTGTCCGTATATGTCTGTCCGTCCACCCTTTTGCAAAACACGTATTGTTAAAAATATTTCCTCGTTGAAAAGAGCAGTAAAGGATTATTAAACTTATTCCCAGCCTGAATTAAATTGACTGTGTCACTTTAAGAACCTCTTTCTGGAATTTCAGAATGCTAGAAAGTCTCATTTAAAACAAGCAGGAGCAGAGTGGTTTGTCAATAAACAGGGAACTCCTTCTGCTGAAAAGCATCACGCGCAGCCATTGGCATCCCTTCAACTCCAGTCTCCCACCAGCAGATTCTACTGTATTATGAACAGCAGGACACAGACTGTAAACAAGCTTGAGGTTGTGTTTACCACATCCAGCACTGCACGGACAAAGAGGTCAAGGTAAACGGTAGTGGCCTTTGACCAGTTTCTGACAGGTCTCACTCCCTTGCTGTAATTCAGTAAAAGGTGCCTGGTCAGACGGTGCAACGTAGAATTTCTGGGCCGGTGAGCATCTGTGGTCAAGCTTCCTGAAAAACAAATGAATTTGTGTAATTAGACAGGACAGGTACAAGAGTAAAAGTTGTTAGCTCTTTTTGTTGTTGTGAGGCTGGGTTTATTTTTGTACAGGCTGATTCATTGGGAACGGAGTGATGGCAGAGATGGCAATTTCCTGCAGTATGCTTGGAAGAGCTTAGCGTACTAAGTTGATGTATTTTGGGCCAGGGTGGCATGTAACCTTTCTAGGAGGAAGATGTGATAGATATGAGACCTGGAAATTCCGAAGAATACACTAAAAATTTAACAGAGAAGTAGGGACAATTAGAACAAAATGTATTAAGTGAATTTCCTACAGAAACCCAGGGAGAGATTAATGCCAGATTTTTCAATTCTGGTTATGCAAAAACACAGCATTTCAAAGTCAGTCCTAAGGAGAAGGCCATTGTTTGCTGATTACATGATACAGAAAGCCAGGATCAAAAGCCCAAGCTGTATAAGAAATGGCTGATCTGCCCAGCCCTTGTTCTGGTTCTGGATCAGAGATGGATGAATTTACAACCAGAGAGAAAACCTAGTTGTGGGCTTTGAAGGACTGAATCCTATGTTGGAAATGAGTGACCTCAGGTAAGCTTTTTTTGTCCATGTGCAAGTTCTGCTGTTGTTTTAATATGTTTTTTCTGTCCTGCTTTTACCTTAAGATTCATAGGACTGGAAGGGACCTCATGAGGTCATCTAGTCCAACCCCCTGCTAAATGCAGGACCACTCCCACTAAATCATCCCAGACAGGGTTTTGTCTAACTGAACCTTAAATATCTCCAAAGACGGAGATTCCACCACCTCCCTAGGTAACCCATTCCAATGCTTCACCACCCTCCTAGTGAGAAAGTTTTTCCTAATATCCAATCTTGACCTCCCCAGCTGCAACTTGAAGCTGTTGCTCCTTGTTCTGTCCTCTGTCACCCTCGAGAACAGCCTAGCTCCCTCCTCTTTGGAGCACTCCTTCAAGTAGTTGAAGGCTGCTATCAAATCCCCCCTCAGTCTTCTCTTTTGCAGACTAAATAAGCCTAGTTCCTTCAGTCTCTCCTCGCAAGTCATGTGCCCCAGCCCCCTAATCATTTTTGTTGTCCTCCACTGGACTCTTTCTACTTTGTCCACATCCTTTCTGTAGTGGCGAGCCCAAAACTGGACACAATATTCCAGATGTGGCCTGACCAGTGTCGAATAGAGGGGAATTATCACATCCCTCAATCTGCTGGCAACAGTCCTACTGATGCAGCCCAATATGCCATTGGCCTTTTTGGCAGCAAGAGCACACTGTTGGCTCATATTCATCTTCCCGTCCACCATAACCCCCAGGTCCTTTTCTACAGTGCTGCTACTTAGCCTATCAGTCCCAGCCTGTAGCAGTGCATGGGATTTTTCTGTCCTAAGTGCAGGACTTTGCACTTGTCCTTGTTGAACCTCATGAGGTTTCTTTTGGCCCAGTGTTCCAATTTGAATAAATGAGCTTGCTTAGAAGGAGCATGGGGAGTAACTTTAACTGCTGGTAATACACTAATCATAGCCCTCAGAGACAGAGAGAGAGAGAGAAACTGCAGGCACTGGCCTTTTTTGGCTTGCTGGGGATGTCAAAGTATGAGGCAGGAAGCTGTGCAGCCTTCAAGTCCTGTTTGAGATGTGTGTCTTTGTCCAAAAGAGGTGATGGCTGGGAGCTAGAAACCTTTAAGTGGGTGCCCTCAAGGGGGAAATAAAGGTGCAGTTATTACCCTGAAACTGATAAAGGCATAACAAAGCACTTCACATCTAGGCCACTGGTTTTAATCTAGCCTTAGGTTAATAGTTGCCCAAGTTGTTAACACCTGATAATTGTTTTGTGGCTTCTCTAAAATAAATTGATGGCAATTTTCAGCGGGCAAAAACTATCCCATTAAAAATGTGTCATCACAGCAGACCATGAATGGCTCCTGATTGGCAGCCTGCCTCCCTGGCACGAGGCCCACCACAGAAACTGATCTTTCCCATCCAGGCCCCTTCCTCTCCACTGTGGAGTACACGGGGCAGAGGGTGGACAGCTTTCGGTGGCACTTGAGGTGCTATCCTGTTCTGCGGATGCTTGGACAAAGTCTGACTTCGGGGCTGACGAACTGATACCATTCACCAACACTGAGTTCACTTTATTTAGTTAGTTTTTCTTTTTGGTAATAGACTGGTTCCTTTTTAATGGACTTTTCCTTCCACGTTCTGGGGATTTCATTCAAGGATTAGAGCAGGAAGCTATATGGGAAGTAGAATTTCGTGAACCCAGAAATCACTATGATTTGGAAGTCAGAGATTGTCTGATCTTTCTTCTTTGCCTCTTTCATCACCACCCCCAACATGGAGATATGCTTATCAGAAAACCCAAATCCTTGCTTGCATAGTAAAAACATTAGGCAAAAATCCAACTTGTGTCCTGATACAGGAATTCACGATACCTCTACCTGCATCACTCAGCGTAAGGGAGAAATGAACACCAGCAATTTTAGGGGACACGTTTTTGAGTGTTCCCTCTGAAAGGCAAAAAGAATATTTTGCTTACAAGTTTCACCAGCCCTTGAGAAGCACAGCCTCACCAAATCATTGGACTGAAGCAAATTGCCAATGCGTGTGAAAGAAATCTAATCTGCGCTGTCCGGCGCATGCGGCCGCCTGAGCACTTAGTGCTTTTGATGGCTGTTTTGATGAGCTGCTCAAAGTACGAGAGATCCAGCAGGAAACTGTAAATGAGATCTCTTCTCCTGGCATGCTAGGCCTGCTCAGACCCATTCCTTTATGAAGCATGTGATGTTGCTAGCCGCCACAGGCAGCAATTTCTATGATTTATCAATGTCATTGAGAACAAAGGCTAAAGACTGTGCTGTCGGTGCCCCAGTACGAGCCGTAGAAGAGTCACCTTTGATTTCATCAGAGCTTTAAGCCCCATGAGCATTTCGTTCGCTCACTGTGCTCTCAGCATCAGCCTTGCCTGTACAGAACCTGGGAGGGCCTTCCCCCCTCAGCACCATTTTCAAGGCAATTTTCTGAGAACTGTAATTTAAATAAGAGCAGCATGTAAGATCTCAGCAGAAACCCCTTCACTGTGGTTCCTGCCAGGGGATAGGTCTCCTGAGACCAACTCAATGCAGTTCCTCAATGGCTCAACGGGGGAGAGGACAACTCTCCCCAGGACCTTATTGGTACAGTCCCTAGTGGCACAGCCCAAGGCCCCTTTAGCTCAGCAGGAGAAATGCTTCATATTGACCACAAGGTTCTCCTTTCTGGTCTGGGCTTTGAAATGTCCACACAGTGAGCACAGCTGCCTGATGAAAGACCCCACTTTTTGGCTAAGCTAGTGCCAGCATTGAGAGCCTGCAGATGAATTACACAGTTTTACCTGTCGTGAACTGGGATCTTTCTCCCCAGGCCAGCAGAACCTGTGCTGCAACCAGGGCATTCACAGATACTTTCTGGAAAACAGGGGCCAGATTCTCAGCTGGTTTAACTTGGTGTCGCTCCATTGTAATCAGTGGGGCTATGCCAGTTGACGTCAAGAAAGAATCTGGTCCTGTGCAATCTCCCTTGCCTTGCCTTTACTTAGAGAGAGAGGCTGTGGGGATCTCCTGTCCAGCTGATGAAGATTGGACATAGCTCCTTGCAGCCTTTCCCAATGCTCTTCCAAGAGCTGGCTAGAGGGGACACTGAACAGTGACATGGGACAGAGCTTTCCCTCCAGGAGCTGATATTGCTTCTTACATGAGCCCAGTGAATAACATAAGCCCAAGGGCTGAGTTCTTCCAGTTGAAGATATTACTATCAGCTGCCCAGCCTGGGGAGGGAGCAGAGTAGACCCTTCATCCACCTAATCCACCATCCAGTCTCCAACAGTGGCTAGAACCAGATGCGTCAGAGGAAGGTAGGGATTAAGTAGGTGTGGGATCATGTCTAGCCCCCATAAAAGTCCCATTCTTATCGCTGTTAACTAGAGATTGGATAAAACCCTGAAACATGATGCTATGAGTCTATGAACATGAGATTTTTATCTCCCATCCAATCTGCTTTTCTGTTAGCATAAACTATTTTGACTCTGGAAATTCTTATCCCCAGAATAGTCCAATCTCTCTTTGAATCTTGCTGAATTCTTTGCTTCCATGACATCCTGGAGCAATGAGTTCTACAGTCTAATTATGAATAGAAAGTGAAAATAATATCAAGAGTCCTGTGGCACCTTAAAGGCTAACAAATTTTTTCGGGCATAAGCCTTTGTGGGTTCCATGCATCTGATGGAGTGGGTTATAGCCCACAAAAGCTTATGCCCGAAGAAAATCTGTTAGTCTATAAGGTGCCACAGGACACTCGTTGTTTTTGCTGTACATAGACTAACATGGCTATCCCTCTGGAACTTGAAACAAATATAATCTTTTGACCACTGTGAAGCAAGTTCAAGGTTCACACCCCTTGTTTAATCTTTCAGAAAACAAACCCAATAAAAATGTTTGAGTGCTTTTTATATGTACAAATAGCAAAATAATTGCACTTTTGTTATGAAAGCGAATTGGCCAGAGCAGGATTAATTACTGCAGAAACAGATTAAGAATGTAAGTGACCGTTAATTAACACTGAATTATTCCGCTGAGAGCTAATGTAACATTCCTGTGAGCATTAGACCAATCGTAGATCAGCACTGCGTCAACACACACACACACAAAGCATCCATCAAGAGTGGCTCAACAAGAGCTTTTCCTGTGACTTCTCAGGCAAAGTGGTATAATGTAATAATTGCTTATGGTCATTAGGAATCATCATCTGGAAATGGAACATCTTTGTAGCATTGGGGGATGGATGTGAATGAAAACAGGCTGGAAATTAGCCTGTTTTCTATTCTGTTCTTTCATCTGTGGCTACTTTAGTTCATCATGTGTTGTCTGTTTGTCTCGGGCTCTTTGGCTCAAATCCACAAAGGTATTTAGTCCTAACTTCCACTTAAATCAATTTAGCATAGCTTGCAGTTGCACACAGTATTGTGGAAGAGAGTAATTGCAATGTGATGCTGCGTACAGCAGGGGTGTAGAATAGATCCTGATGGGGGAGGGAGCCAGCAAGGCTCTCTGACAGATCCGGTTAATTCCTGCAAGGCGCACAGCCCTGATTAAAGAAATCACATGCTGAAGACTCATTGATTTCCAGGCCTAAGGGGAAGATTTTTAAAGGTACTTAGGTGCCCAATGCCTATTAATTTCAATTGGTTTAGGGGGCCTAAATATCTTTTAAATTCTGGCCCAATGTCCTCAGTTCCTTGCAGAATTGAATTCATCAGTAATGAGTAAGTGTGCAGTGTTTGCACTCTGTATGAATTTGGGGCATGACATCCCCCCCCTCCCCTTTCATTGCCTGGTCTTAGATCCATTCTCTGGACCACTCTTCAGCAGGTAGATGTGAATGTCTGTGTGAATGGGATGGGATTGCCATAAAATTACAGTGCCTTTCTGCACTAACCCAGCATAAGTCCATCAGGTTTAGTAAGTGCAGAGCCTACGACAGGTATTATTCAGGATGAGAGGTTTGTTGCATAGTTTCACAACCACGAAGATCAGCACCTGGAAACATCGGGACACTGCTAAATCCTCAAAATGACAAAAAATACTGCACAGCCAAAGAGCAGAAGAATTAGTGAAAGATCTATTCTGACAACAGCGTCCAAACCTCCCTCCCAGACTTCCTGTGCACAGAGTGCTCTGGTTTTCAGTGACTCTTGATAAGAAAATCAGGAAGGAAGAAAACTCTAGTACCACTGGTGGGAAGTGGAATCTGATTCACACAGACTCAGACAGAAGGAATGTCTGTAGATCTCTGCCACTGCCATGAAGGAAAGAAATTGAGCCAATCCATCCTCTGCTATAGAGGCAGAGAAGTCAAGTGCTACAGAACTCTTCCAGACTGTAAACGGATTCTGTAACCTACATTGCCTCTTCTTGACCCTATAAGACAGTCAGTAACTCTTACTGTAAGACCTATCTTCTGGCCACATAGAGCATTGAGACGCCTGGGTTCTATTCATCTCTGCCATCGTTTTACTGTATGACCTTGGGCAATCGCTTCATCTCCTTTTGGCCTCAGTTTCCCCATTGTAAATCAGAGTTAATGGTACTTGCCTTGTTGCCTCTCCATATGCCTATCAATATCACGTAATATCTGACTCGTGTTTGTAAAGTGCCTTGAGATCCTCAGAGAGGCGATTGTTCTTTCTGTGTGTTCATAACTCCATGTACCTTCAGCTGTTCCCTCTCTAATATCATATGCACTGGGTATAAATTGTAAACTCTGAGGGAACCTGCACGACATCATCAGAAGGCAAAATCTCTCTCTTCAGAGTCCATGGAGACAGTTTTACTCGATGGATTTACTAATGATAGCACTAAAAATGATCAACGGTAGGATTCCTGCTATGATTCAAGACTCTAGAGCTATGTCTAAACTTGCAAGTTAGGTCAACTTAAGGAGGCTTAAGTCAACCTAACTTAGTCCCTGTCCACACCAGGCTTTCATTAAGTCGACTTAAGAAATTCCTTAAGTCAACTTAATGAAAGCTTAGGTCAACTTAATAAGAACCGCTGGTTAGGTCGACCTAACCCTCCTTAGGTCACCTAAGCACAGTGTGGACGCTTAAGTCCACTTTATTAAGTCGACCTAAGGGCAGTTAGGTCGACTTAACAAAGTGGATTAAGTCCACGTCCATGGAAACCACTTTAAGTTGACTTAACAAAGTCGACCTAACTTTTTGTAGTGTAGACGTAGCCTAAGACTTTGCATCTACCTGTCAGCATGGTAGCAATGAATGAATGTGATACCACTGGCCTGCGTTCCAACCCCAGTTACAGAAACGTTATGGACTGAAGCTGCAGTGA
Source organism: Pelusios castaneus (assembly GCA_007922175.1). Taxonomy (NCBI): domain Eukaryota; kingdom Metazoa; phylum Chordata; order Testudines; family Pelomedusidae; genus Pelusios; species Pelusios castaneus. Next base: position 1,873,058 of record ML685896.1, read on the forward strand.
GTCCCAGCTGCATGTTTCCATCTGCACCCCTGCACAGAGGCGGGATTCCAGCACAATAAGGATTTCTAACTTTAGCAAAGTCTTCTGTTCAGCTGTCAAAAGAACTATTATGATCAAAACAAAATGCCAGCCTCATTTACAAAGGGATCTAAAAGATGTGACTACTTTGACCATAGACTTGGCTGAACCCCATAGGACAATAAAATAATTACCAAACCATGGAGACTTCACAGTGAAATGAACACCAACAAAAGTGAAAAGTCTGCTTCCCCTAAATTTCAACATGACCCGTACAAACCTCCCAGCTTGAAAAACTGATAATGAAATTTTACATGGAAAATAAGCTACCAGCCTACTATACTTTCAGACCCTTTCTCTTCTCTGTTACGTATCATAGACAGCCACGGTGATGTGCATCTAACTGTGTACCATGCATGTCCTAGCTCACTGTAGATCTCTGAGACATTGTGTCTGATATAGCTGTTGTACTTAAAAAGAAAAACTAGTAGGATCTTATTCAGGGGAACAAGGCAATATGCCACATTTATTATGAGAAAAACACAATTATGGTAATAGCTAATATCTAGTAGCTGTGTACACACACACACACACACACTCTCCCTCCCTCCCTCCTCTCTCCAGATGTTCTGTTGTTGGTCATGTATAGTTACCAGTCCTGATTGTTGCTTGTGATAGTAGCTTGAGTTTGTGGCTGGTGTTGGCAGCTCATGGCGGCTACCTGGCCAGGGAAGCCAGGCATGAGGAAGAGCGGGGTCTTTGTCGGGCGCATAGCTGTGCACTGACGGTCTTGGATGGTGTGCAGAACACTACCCAAAGCTATGCAGTCTCACCCATCTTTTATCCATGGATCTTGCTATGTCACATTGCCTTAGGGTACTATATGACCATGAGTCATCAGTTAATGGCAGATGTGACTTGGATCTTGTTCTTGATGGGGCTTTTTGTCCCTTTCTTTCAAGGGTGGATTCTTCTTGCTTTTGCAGGGTTTGATTGCATTGTTCTTCAGCCATCAAGGTGGTGCTGGCAGTTTGCCATCAGGGCAGAGTCTTGGGGACTGATCCGACCACACACACCCGTCATTCACACATCCAAACTAAGCTCACACCTAAACAAAGTTTCAACAAAATTTAGGCTGAACAATACAAAATGAAGAAAACAATCCAAAATGGAGTTTTGGGTACAATATGGAGTTTCAAGTAAATGAATGAGCATGGCATTTTTAGCAATGAATAATAAGCATTATTCTAGATAGAAATTCTTGTTGGAAGCAATTCTATGGTATAAATTCATCTTTAGCACTACATATTTTAACCCTTGAAAGCACTGGTATTGTCAGACTTCTTGTCAGAGGAATGCTTGCAAAGATCTTGTGCATCTTAATTATATCACAACATTAGACCAGCCAGAGAGGAAGCAGCACAATTGGGTCACCGATGCATTCCGTATCATCAGGGTTATAGTACAAGATTGTCCCCCATAGTATATACTCTAGTCTAATAGTATAGGTAGAGAGTACATAGTCTGTGTGTGGGTGGGGGGAAGAGGGGTTACAGCATTCCAATCAAATAAACTTACCTGAGACCAAGAAATTAAGGAGGAAAAGGGACACAAACATAGCTGCCATCTCGTCTTCTGCAGCATCTGATTTTGTCCGGTGCTCCCGCTGTCAGAGACTTTCTTAAGTGAAGGATAACAGTGTCTCTCTACCAGGCTCCGTTCCCCACTAGAATGTCATTTTCTCTCAAACATCCAACAGGGGCCGAGGCAAACGTAGCCATTACCTGAACATTTCTGGGCTCTTCTCTTTGCTAGCTCTGAAATGCCCCAGCCCCTACTGATCTGGAATTGGATTATAGGAAGCATTTTAATTTCATTGACATTCTAGCACTAAGTGAATAATGGAATCCAAGGCTGGTCCCCAGGAGAGGAAATACCATGCTAATATGATTTCCTTTAGTGCTCTTACCTGAGGCTGTGCCTTACACTGACTTCCAGGATGCTAATTCCATTAATAATTGAGGCCCAAATAGCTGCTTTAAATCAGACTTATGCAGCAATGTCTTCAGAATCTGACAGTAGTTACTGCACTCTTGAATTATTCTGGATAATGGAAACCTGCTATTGTTTAATGAAGAACAATTGCTAGCTTTGTACAGGGAGAAAAAAAATCCTGTGTGCTTTTTCTCTTTCCTGACTCTTTAATTAAAAGATGTATTACACTGTGATTAACAGGAGCACTTGGGTAGGGCTGTATTTGGCACATTTCAGAAAGGAATGAGGTACTCCCTGACAGTACGGCTATTTCAAAGGCTGTTCGGGCTCCTTGTGACTTGGCTTCTGTAAATCAAAAGGAGATAAGTGGCATGAATGCACTTGGTCTCTGCCTAGGTTCATGTTAGAAATGGACCTGGATCCAGACACCCCTTTTACTTTGCAGCTTGGGCCCATTGCTTGCCTGTGTGCTGCTGGTTAAATCAAGGTAAGGATGCTATCCAGGCAGCTGCAGTGTCTCTGATGATGGTGAGTCAGCCCAAAGGGAAGTAGAGCTTCAAGTTCTGCAAGTGGTATTGACCCTAGATAGTGGGAGATAGGTTTCCAGTGCTGATTTGTACCTCCATGGGCCACCAGTGTAATGACAGAATGTCTCCTTTTTCTAAACAGCTCCTTGTTCAATGTGGACCAGGCATGTGTCTGTCCAGTAGCTCTGGAGAATCCACCTGACCCTTTCTCTTGTTTGGTAACATGCCTGGCTTCCCCATAGCCAAGAGTGAATGGGGGCAGGGCATCTTCAGAAAGGTAGAAATGGAAAAGACCTTTTTTTCTGATTCCCCAGGAGATACCTGAGGTCACAATGTCTGATAAGTTACCAGGTAGCACTCAGAGCACGATCGAAGTGACTGCTCCATTGCTTTCTGTTCAAACACACTGACTTCTCCTTCTTTCACCACTCCCCTTCTTCTTAGAATCACCAAAGAGTCACAGATTTACAGCACCATCACTCATCTGCAAACCCTCTCCTCCAGCATGTCCAACACCCAACCACTCCATTTGGAAACGCCGATGGTCAGCAAGCACAGATGACGGTGGATGTGTGTGATGGACTGACTACACCTGCCTGAATGGATGTGGGCAATACTTCTGTACACAGAAACCCTCTTAGGGCATGTCTACAGTTCAGAGCATGGCTGCAGCTGGCCCTCGTCAGCTGATCTGGGCTTCCAGGGCTCAGGATGCCTGGAAATAAAATAGCAGTGTAGAGATTTGAACTGCAGCTGACCTGGAATCAGAGACTCGGTGCTGTGTGGCTTTTTAATGCAGCATAGACATACCCTTATAGGCCCAAATCCTGCAGTCCTCATGCAGGCAAGGATTCCACTGAAGTCAATGGAGGATTTGACTTACAGTGCAGGCATTTCGATCAGAGTACGGTACCATTCTAAGCCCAGGTTCTCTTCATTCTATTCCACAGTGGGTCACTAGATGTGTGTGTGCACTCCAAGGTTAAGCTGAGGTCTATACAGAGGTATGGAGGGAGCCTCATCTGCTCATCTTGTGTATGTTCCCATGACAGTCTGCCTGTCACCAGATGGCCATTGTTAATGATTTACAATCCATCACAACCTTCATTAACTAAAGCACCATCAGTCTTGTGAGCCTCAGCATTATTATTCCTAGGGGGTGGAACTTGTGTAGCTTTCTGGCAACATTGATACCAAGACAAGTCAATGGACACTTGTCCTATTGTCCATCCTTCTGGAGCACACCTTCCAGTTCTGCAGCCGGAGAGTCTGCTGTTCTCTTCCCTCCAGGCAGCCTCTGTCTAAAAGGGTTGATGTCTCTTTGGGGCAGTAGTTTGGTGTGTGTTTTATGAATGTTCTTCCCCTGAACTCCTTTAAATCCACCGTCCCTAACCACCGAGCAGTCCTCTCCACCACCAACCTTTTTACATGATGGGGATGTAACGGCCCACCCACTACGGACTTCTCCTGTGCTGTTTTTTCTGTCTTTCCCTAGCTGGACTAAGGAAGTGGAACAGAAAGGCTTTGTCTGTGGTAGAGAACCTCAGGAAAAGGGTCTGCTTAGCTTAAGAAAATAGCAACTCATGAAGGAGTCTCAGAGATTCTGTAAGGGATCCACTGCATGGAGTCCCTATTGCATGTTGAGGAGGAGGGCTAGATTAGGTGTCTGGAGAGGCCTCTGAACTCTAAGCACTAAAACCGTTTGAAATGGAATTCCTGAGAAAGGAGCAGCTGGCTGTGAGAATGTGCTGAAAGGAGAGGAAGGGCGCCTCATTGGGATCCTGTAAGAAATGTATGGCATTTGCTATGTGCTAGACAGCAGAGGAATGGAGTTTACTGGGAATCCACCTACCGTCCTGTGTTCCTTTCCTATTCTTCACCTCCCTAGATGGCTGTACAGGCTGGCATGTGTCCTTGTCTACTTGATGTCCCTGCTGTTTGACACAAGAGCAGCAAGGTTAAATTGTTACTCCTCTTCTACACCCAAACTACTTCAAATTTTTGTCTGTCATACACGCCATCCTCACTCAGACCCATTTTCCTTCTCTTGTCTTCCAGGTTGCACCCTGAAATCACTCGGTCCTCCTTGCTTTGGAGAGCTTGCTCAGCTTTCTCCAAAGCATATCAGCATCGCTTCGATCTGATGACTGCAGAGCTGTGAGGTATATTTCCTCCCTCTCCCCCAAGGACTAAGCACTCCTGTTCCTGGGAGGATGGGACAAGAGAGGCCAAAAGAGGTCTGCACAGTGAGTGAGATGAGATGCTGTTGAGCTTCCCAAGAGAAATGGAGTGTGTTGCCTCATGGAGATGGTGTCACTGTTGAGACACTCCAGCAATGAGTACTTGGGAAACACCAGGCACTCACAGTACATCTACACTGCATCAAAAGACCTGCAGCGGATCTAGGCCAGCTGAGTCAGGTTCATGGGGTTTGGGTTGCCAGGTTAAAATCTGCAGTGTGGACACTCAGGCTTGGGTTGGAGCCTGGGCCTGCGAACCAACCCACCTCTTATGGGGTCCCAAAGCCTGGGCTCTGGCCCAAGCCTGAACATCTACACCGCAGTTTTTAGCCCCACAAGCCTGGATCAGCCACAGCCAGGCCACAGGTCTTTTTGTAGTGAAGACAGACTGATGGAGTCATTGCGAAGCTGCAGAGGATCTCTCCCTCCGCCAGGAGTTGGTTGTGCCACATCTCAGAGAGGCAAAAAGCCATGCTTGAGCCTTGAACCTGCCCCCTTGCCTATTAGTGCCTTGCATCCATGCCAAGGGTCCAGGGTAAGCTTTGCTGGGAATTTCCACAGAGGTAGCTGTGTTAGTTAAAGACTAACAAAGTTAGTCTTTAAAAGTGCCACAGGACTCTGTTTCTTTGCTGGGAATGTTTCCTTTCCTCCGCTCATTGCCTGTGCTCTGTTCCCCTCTGCATTCAATTACTAGGAAGGCAGTGAAGTAGCTGCAGCCCCTCCCAAACGGATGGCTGCCTTAACATGCTGCGGAAGAGTTTATTATGCAAACGTAATAAACATAATAAGGGACGTGTTTATTATGCAAACAGCAACTGAGTTATGTGTCTTTTAAGACTACTAAATAGTTTTTAATTACTGCTATATCAGTAAATCCCATAAATATGCAAATGCAATTAGTTCACAAAATAGGCCCTAAATATCTTTATTCCTCTCCAACAAAGTTCTTTGAAGTTAATCGCCAGCTCCCTTTGTTCACTCCCTTGGCAGTTGTGCTGAAATTGTTGGGAATTATGACAGATGTACAAATTCAGGAGGACCAGATTTTTTCTGAGTCACATCTGGACATGCAGGGACAGAAGATTGAGGGGTGGGGAGAGGAGAGTAGGGGACAGGGATGTTGAGGGTGAGGGGCTGTTCCCTTCCAAAGAGGAAGCTATATTATCTTACATTTCATTTCATGTAACAGTAGTGCTCTGCGCTATTCAAGACCCAGATGTCAAGTTAGGCCTCTGCACTGCACAGCTCCTAACTAGAGCTGGCCAGGCGGTGACAATTACGGTTCACAGTAATTTTTGAGGTCTTGGAATTTGTTTATTTTGAATGGGAAAGAAAACCCTCCTTTTCTAATAATTGCATGAAATGCAAGTGTGCCAAAAAGACCAAGCTTTCAATTCCTCTCTCTTACTCTGATCAGAAATGAGCAGAGCACCCTGGACCTCAGAAAAGCTTAGCTTAAATTGATGTGTAGCTGGAAAAACATTCAACTTTGGCAAAACAGCATATTTCAACAAAAATGCATTTAGTCAAAAATGTTCAAAACACCTCTACTTATGGCTTGTGAAAGCAAGCATAGAATGCACTGGCAATCATTTTAATGCTATTATGCAATGTTATTCTTCCAGGCTGTAGGAGTTTGCACTTCCTAAGATATCCCATTTCCTGCTGCCCCTTCATAACGCTATATGAAGATGTTCCTCTCTGGAACCCGCAAGTTCTCTAAGTAACCAGCAAAAGATGTTCCTTCTGATATGTGCTTTACTTAGTAAGTTTAGGTTTGATTTTTGAAGTATTTATTTAGACACCGAAAGATGCAGACAGGATATATGAAAACACCTTAGTCTAACTCAATGGGAGTTTAAATACCTTTTAGAAGTATTGCCCTTTGGGCTTTAGACAGAGAATTGGCTATTCTTTGTATGTTTGGACTTCTTACTCATTTCAGCTGACCTGCCTCAACTATGTCTATTTTTATAAACTGCCACTCATCACCCATTTCAGGTAAAGGTGATATGAAATATTGCAACTAGCACAGTTGAATAGCAAAGTCTGACTTTACTGTGCTCCCAAACTTTACTGAAGGGAGGCGATTTTCCAGGAGCCTGAGGCCACCACCTAACTTGGATGGAGCACTCGGCAACTACCCACGTTTTAAACAAGGAAGTGCATCCTATGGGGAGAACCTCTTCCAGAATGCAGTACTTCATCTTAAGTGGCTTCATGCTTGAACTTTCCACTCAGACGTAACTGGAGTGTAGCATGTTGGAACCAGCAGTTTGCAAAGGATGCACTGAAACGTAAAATGTTGTGCCTCTGGAAATAATCACTGTCCAAGCCCAATAACACTCTGGAATAGTGCTAACACAAGGTTGCACCATTGTGGCTGAATTGAGGCAAGACTCTGCATTTTGTTTTGTGAGATGCTAGGGTCCCCTGAGCTGAAAAGTGAACTAGATGGGAAAATGTAAATTGAAATACCAGCTTAACTGTTTCATGAAGTCAGTATACTCAGAGTGCCACCTTGTGGCCCTGGTGACAAACTTCACCTTTTTTTGGCAGTAATTGTCATGATAACGCCCTGGAAAAAATGTGTCTGGTCATAATTTAATTTTATGGGCAGGATAGAATGGTGATCGCATACTGTGGAGAGCAGCTACATTAAACATGCTTCTTTTTTAGTAACAGAAAATCAACAATGCCTCATAAGAAGATGACCAAGAGAACTCAGAAATCTTTATAGAAACCTTCACAGTTATGTGTCCTCTTATTATGTGAGTGCTATTGGATTCTCTATTTTTTTGTTACCTCTCTTCCCAGAATTGGTTTGATCTATTCGTATGGGTAAAGAGGTTTGGGCATAATCCCTAATCAGATCCTATTAATGCAGCCCCTGAATTAGGCAGAAGATGTAGGACTCAAATAGTGGCTACAAATTTTACCACATGGTGGCTTTTCAATGCACTGTGTGAAAAAGAGCTTAAACTCAGGCCAAATGGGGAATGCCTCATTGCATACAAGGCCAAACTGTATCAAGCACCAATCCAACCGTGGATTGTGGTCAGCCCCAATAGAGAAGTCCTACAGAATGAATTCCACTTTCACCCTTGAGCAGATCCTGCCTGCAGTTCCTGGATGAGGCACACTGGGCGGATGCAGCATGGCAGGAACTTGTACTGGCCTTGGGGATAAAGGGAGGATTTTATTCTTTGGGTTGTTGTTTAGCTGATGTCTTCACCAGCATTAAATTCACATACCGATTTAAGTTAGACGAGAATAAACTGCAGCAGCCTCAAGTTAGAATGGTCAGTTATAACTTTTCTCATTAGTTACCCTTCTGTTAATGATAAGTACGTAGCAGGTGCGACACATCTGTAAAGCTATTATGTAACTACCTTTCCAGGCTTTCTCCTCATGGCTGGTGCACTTACCATCCAGTGAATGTTCCCAGAGGCTTGGCACTTTGAATCAAAGGTCAAGGAGGGTTGCGGAAGAAGAATCGCCTGTGCTGTGCTGCTAGCAGTAAATGTCCATTGTAAGTCAGTCCCTCAGAGATACTGGGAACAATGCAAAGTTTCAATCAATCAGAGGCACTTCCATAGGGACAGGCTTCAGTCCTACAGGCAGGCATTTGTGCTAACATAGAGTTCAGCCTCGTAAAACACAAGCAACAGCTATCTCTATGCAGAGAGAGAGAACTAATCTAGAAAATAGCCTATAGTGAATGCTAATAGGTAATGCAGCTCCAACCATTTGGAAGGCAAGATGCGGGAAAACCAGTTCAGAGAGAGTTGTGCATTCCATGGAATGCTAGTAGATTAATAAATCGGGCCTGCTGATGAAAGGACAATGTGCACCACATAACCAGCAGCCAGGGAACTTAAAGATAGTGAGCTGCCTCCAGGTTGACCTCCATGGCAGGAGGGAGTATTTTCCACTGGTGTGCAGCTTCTGGTACATCCCTCCTGTTGCAAGAGTTGTGGCCAGAAAAATAGGGGCTTGATTAGCCCCAACTTCCAAGTGCCATATTGTCCCCTTGGCTCCCCCCACACAACACTACTGTTTTGGCTGTAACACCACTTCCCTCCAGTGATGTGGGCATTATTTTACTAGGCCAGTGAACAAATCAGCTCAGTTTCATTTCCATTTTTCTCTACATGCTTTTCTTGCCTTCCCACACTAGCCCCACGTGGCAGCGTTTAGGTTTCCCACAGTGTAGGGAGGATGTTTATAGCCAAACATGCCCTGTCTTCATTGAAATATTTTTCAAAACAATTGCAAGACAATATTTCTGGGAGGGTTAAATGCTTTCATAATATTTTGTACAAAACCTAATCTGCTTGCCAGTGACAGGGGTGGCAGCACCAGAATAAAGTATGTTTCAGCAAAACCTTGAGAATTGTGCTTTGTGAACATGAGGATAAAAACCCCAGCAACTGAACAGTTACATTCACATAAATCAAATGTCATCATATAGTCCTTTAAAGTTCCTAGGGCTGATTCTCTCCTATGATGATTCTTTATATTGCAGTAGCAGCTAGAACCTGACAGTCCATGTGTTAGGTGCTGTACAAGCATAGAACAAAAAGATGATCCATCCCAAAGAGCTTATAATTTAATAATGAGTGCTCAGCTTTACAAGTTCCAGGGGGGTGGCGGTGTTAGTCTAGTTCAGCAAAACAAACAAGGAGTTCTGTGGCACTTTTAAAGACTAACACATTTATTTATCGCATGAGCTTTCATGGGAGAAAAGCTCATGTGATAAATAAATAAATAAACGTGTTAGTCTTCAAAAGTGCCACAGGACTCCTTGTTTGTTTTGCTCAGATTTATAACTCTAAAAAATAAATATGCTTCTGGGCTCAATATTTTATTATATATAAATATATCTTATATGTAAATATACATACCAACAAGCATATATATATATATATATATATAAAATATATATATATATAAAACAAACAATTGTAGCTTGGTTAGTCAGTAGTTAGTCAGATCAAACAGATGAACATGTTTTCATGTGATGGTTTGAAGTGACCCATTGACATAAAAGTGTAGTGCTGTTTTGACAGTCTGACTGAGATGGAATCTACTGATTTTCAGAACATGTGGCCAGGTCCCTCCTTTTATCAAGATTGCTGTGGAAGGGAACACTGCTTAAGTAAAGGAGGGGAGCATGGGCCAGGGATTAGAGCAGTAGCCTAGGACAGGGTGATCTGGGTTAAATCCCTAGTCTGCCCTGGTTGTCCTGTATCACCTTAGGTAAGAATGTGATCTCCCTGTGTCTCAGTTCCCTATCTGTAAAATGGGGATAATAGCAGGGAGGAAACTGGCATGAAAGAATGTGACATGCTCAGACATGGAGGGAATGGGGGTCAGGTAACTGCCCTAGAGTGATAGTGGTATGGTGTGATGGATGCTTGTTTGCATTTCACAATGATGACAGTGGTTTGAGCTTTTAGCTGCCTGAAGTGCTAGTGCAAGGCATCTCCTAGTAACATGTTCCTACAACCAATATGGGGGGATGTCATTGCTGTGTGGTCTTGTAATGCTCAGGTGAGGCAGCGATATGGTGCTGCGGTGCCTCAGCACATGGGGGGAGTGGTGCCAGGCCATCCTGACCTGTGGGGAGGGCCAGATGGCTGTGCTGTGGGCAGAGGTGGCTTTTGGGAAGCAGGCGGACGCCTAGAGCCCCAAGTAGTAAGGTGGGCCCGTCGCCTGCTTTGCCTATCCCAAAAGCTGCAACTGCCTTGGTCAGCAGCAGGAGGAGGAGCGGGGCTCGGGGGCCAGGGCCATGGGGTGGGGAGCTGGGGCAGGAGGGAGGGCAGGGTAGCGAAGGGGGGCTAGGGGTGGGGAGAGTGGGGCCACAGGGAGGGGCTCCCATGGGCCTGTTCGCCTAGGGCCCCCAATAGCCAAAGGCCGCCTCTGGCTGTGGGTGCTGGGCTGGGGCCCCTTGCCATGGACCGGAACCGCTGCATGCTGTGGCCAGCATCTTGCTGTTGCCATTAACCTGCCCTGCTGGCGGGGGGGCTGCCCCTGTCCTGCCAGCAGGTGGGACACAGAGAGGACCCCCCTCCCCCAGAGGAGTAGCTGTTAGTCTAGTTCAGCCGAACACCCAAGGAGGCTGGTGGCACTTATGGGACTGTCATCCCTGAAAGGGGGGATGGGTGTGTGCCCAGGTGAGGGGCAAGGGGGAAGCTGGAGGGGGGCTGTGCGACCATCTGAGCAGCTGGGGGGGGGGCAGGGTCTGTTCGTGTCCCTATGCAAGGAGGGGGGTCCTGTGCCCATTTGAGGAGGGCTGGCTCGCTCCGTGCCCCGGACCAGAAGGGGGCGTGGGGGGTGCCCGGCACAGCTCGGGGGCGGTGCTGCGGGAGGGGAGGTGCTCGCAGGCTGGGCCAGCCGGGCTCTGGCGTGCGCGGCCCCGAGCGGCGGGAGCGCGCAGGGATTCCCGCGCGGGCGGAGCCGGAGCAGCGCGGGGCCGGGATGACGGCGGAGCTGCGGGCCGAGGACGGCGGCGCCGAGAGCCCGGGGACGGTGAGAGCCCGCGGCCGGGCCGTGTGCGGCGCTGCCCCGCCCCCTTCCGGGATCGCTCCCCGCCGAGCCCCGGGTGCAGGGATCGGGTCCGCTCTGTGGCTCCCGCTGCACGGAGGGAGCGCGGGGCTGGGGTGCAGCGGTGTGAGTTTGAATCCAGGGGCGGAGGGGCTTGGCTGGGGTTTGCGCACGGCTGCAATCGGGCGGTGTGGGGCATCCCCTGTCTCAGGCCAGGCAGCTGGGGAGAAGTGTCGGGGGGAGTTGCTCAGTCTCCGTTGCTGTTTCAGGCCGTCTGGTTGTCTGCCCGTGTCACCCTCTTGCTGTCTGGGACTATTTCCCCCTCCCAGCGGTGGCTCTGGTGGGGGTGGCCCAGGGGTTAAAAAGCAGGCTGGTTCCACGAGGCAGTGTCCCCACTAGCAGTTTTCAAGGGAGATGGTACTGAAATGTCCCAGAGAGGTAGCCCTGTCAGTCTAGTTCAGCGAAACAAACAAGGAGTCCTGTGGCACTTTTAAAGACTAACATATTTAGTTATTGCACGAGCTTTCGTGGGAAAAAATCCCACTTACTTTCTCCCACAAAAGGTCATGCCATAAATAAAATCGTTAGCCTTTAAAAGTGCCACAGGACTCCTTGTCTGTAGAGAAATTGTCATCCCATTGCCTAAGGCAATCTTTGATCCTTTATGAAGATCTGATGGGTGATAGGGAGGATATTAGTTAAGTGGGAAAATCTGTTCCAACCGTCACACATTAACGAGCCCCAGTAATCCCTTATCTTAAAGCTGTTCCCAGAATTTAAACTAAAAGGTATTCCACAGTTCAGCACCAAAAGAGAGGCCTACCAGAAAAGTTCAGCTGAGGCTTTCTATCTTATTATCTTTTAAGATAATAAATTAAAAGGTTAGGACGATATTTGACTCTTATACAGTATGCACCCTTTCAGTGCACTTTACAACCTCCTTGCTTTACATACTTACTACAAAACTAACTGTTGTGGTATTTCTTTTATCGGCCTTTTGTGATGTAATCAATTTATTTTTTGAAGGGCAAGACAGCTCCTTGGCAGACTTGAAGCATCTTTGAGGAATGATGGTGTTTCCTAAAGTACAGCTGATTTGCTGAGTGTGGACGGATGCTAACATCAGTCATGTTTTGCTGCAATAATATCCATGTATTTGTGGCATAATGTTCTACATGATTTTAAAACGGTAGATGTTAGCTAGTGTTAAATGGGAAAAATTTTAAGACTTGACAGATAGATATACATAGCGTTTCTTCAACTCTTTGATCGAAATGTCTTAGACCTAAATGTGAATCAAACAAGGAATCCTGTGGCACTTTTAAAGCCTAATACATTTATTTATTGCATGAGCTTTAGTGGGAGAAAATCTCATCAGACACGTCTGATGAAGTGGGTTTTCTCCCACAAAAGCTCATGCAATAAATAAATGTACTAGTCTTTAAAAGTGCCACAGGATTCCTTGTTTGTTTTGCTGAACTAGACTGACAGGGCTACCCCTTTGGAACTTGCTAAATGTGAATGTTCCTCTTTTCTGATCTCTTCATTTTCTTCCTTACGCTTGTCCATCTGAGTAAGAATGGACGCAGTTTTCATAACAGCTCTGCCAGGAAGCGTCACATGTCCATCAAAAATCTTGCTTGGGAATGAGTGATGGAAAGCACCCCTTTATTCCCACCATATGCACCATTGTAATAATCTTTGTACAGATCTTGTCAAGCATCATTTGAAAACCAATAATCTGCTGGTCAGTACTGTCATGGTGGACTGTGGCAACATTATATGTAAAGTTATGAACATAAGATAAAGTCATGCTTAGCAGACAAGTCTGGGGAGCGGATAAACCTATTTCTCAAAGCCAAAAGGACAAAACTGATGGGTCTAGTCAGTTGTCATCAAAACTGATGAGCAATTGTTTATCAATTGGCCATATTTTGGCAAGGAAAGGGGTCAGTAACAGACAGATCTGCATGTTAACAAACAACGTCTTTCACCACCAGACTTCCTGACTCTAATCTCACAACAGAAATGAACTTTATCTAGGTAAAAATTGCTTTTCAAAGGTTGATTGAACTGTAAAGCAAAACAAACAAGAAGTCTAGTGGCACTTTAAAAGACAAAAGATGCAGCCGTTTGACTTTGGAGAAGATTGGTGGCTGAGAGTTTGATCAGCAATGTTATTGGAAGACTGTGGTAAGGGACTTTACCTTGAAGCAAGTCTAATTTAAGTTTTTAGCTCTAGGAAGTATTTTATCTTTCTTTCTCTTGTAACCATTTCTGACTTCAGTGCTTTATACTCACTTTAAACCTATCATCTTGTAGTTAAATAGACTTGTTTATTCTTTAATTAAAACTAATTCAGGGTTGTGAATTTTTTGGATAGCTTCATTGAAGGTAGCAGACTGTTGTATATTGATCCCCTTAGAAGAGAAACAAATCTGGACTATCCAGGAGAGGGCTAGACAGTGCAGAACTGTTTTTAAGTGAAATCTGGACTTTGAGTGTGGTGGGATCACCCTGCAAGCAATAAGCATGGCTCCTGGAAGCCAGGGTGTTGCTGTTGTTTGCTGATAGGTTGCTGGGGTCAGAGTTGCTCGACCAGGGCTGTGGCTACGCATAAGCTCAACTTAGGGTGTGACCTGCAGGGTGTGAGGAACTACAGCAGCAAAGCTTTGTGAGGCACTCTAGGTTGCAAGGCAGGGGTAACACAGCCCCTCACTGATCTGATTGTTCCTCAAAATATGACAGAATGCATTGCCAGCATCTGCCAGTGGGAGTTTTTCTTTTGACTTCAGGGGGCTTTGGATGAGGCCTGTGGTTAACAGGGAGACATGCTTGAATCCCTAAGTCAGAGCAGTGAAAGTATCCTGGGGGAAGGTGAGTTTCGTGTAAGATTTCTGGTTGACAGGGCTCTGTGGAAGGTGTATAGGACAAGCAATGACAATGTGAGCTTCCCTCATTTGTATATGTTGCCACTACCATTGTGCCTCAACACTGCCTTGGAGGGACATGGCTGAAAAGAGCTGGAGCTCTGTGGCCCATTCATTCCTGGTGCTTTCTGCCACAGGTGCCACTGGGGGGGATCAACTGGTAACAGAGCAGGTGTCTCCAAAAAATATCTGCCCGCTGGGAATCTCACAAAGCAGCCACCACTTGTTGCATGCGGGCTATGAAGTGAAACCTTCCCTCTCCTTGAAAGAGCTAACACCATTTACTGTTTATCTATCTGGATGCTAAGGTACATCGCTGCTATTGACAGCATGAATTGTGTCTTGTTTCTTTAGTGATAGAAGTGCTTCATTTAAACAAACAAACAAAAGAAAACGAACAAAAGCTACCACCAAACATCAATGGAATGGCTTGGAATTTTCTAGGGGCTCCACTTTTAAAATGTTTAGGTAGCTTAGGTACATAGGGATAAAATAATTTTCAAGAAATAATTTTCTGAAAACTTCCTCAGCTCTCTGGACAAAAATGTTTGGAAATACATTAGGAGTATCTACATGGGCAACAAATATTTAATGATCCTTCTCAGGCTAGGAGAGAAGGATAGCATGATCCAAGGAGGGATGATCCATCCCAAACATATTTCTGGTTGAAGCTAGACAAATTCAGATTGAATATAAAGTATACGTTTTTAACTGTGAGAGTAATTTACCAGTAGAACAATTTATCAAAGGCTGTGGTGGATTCTCCATTACAGACAGTTTTAAAATCGTGATTGGATATTTTTTTTTTAAATCTGATCTAGATGTTATTTTGGAGGAAGTTCTATGGCCTTTGTTAACCAAGAAGTCAGACTAGATCAATGGTTTTCAAACTTTTTTTCTTGGGATCCAGTTGAAAAAAATCATTTATGTCCACGACCCCACAATTGCATCTTTGAGCAATGCGTTCCAATCTTTGAGTGGCGGCAACAAGGGGCGCTGCAACCCAGTACCTGATGGTCCGTGACCCAGTACTGGCCCGTGACCTGTGGTTTGAAAACCACTGGACTAGATGATCGCAGTGGTTCCATCAGGCCTTGGGATCTGTCTGGACAGTATTTACTCCCTTTCCGTCTAAAAAACCCCAGTCATTCATTTTATCTCTTGCCACTGTTAAAATAGTCATCTTTAATTTCTGCACTCTGTACAAAGACCAGCCTTCTAAAGCCTCTTTGAATGTAGGCTGTATTGCTTTCCTTCAAGATCCAACTAAACATTTCAGAAGGATGCAAGTTGTATGTCCGTAGATATCTGTAACATGCAGAGAACATGCATAGATTCACTTTCAAACTCATTTAAGTTTGGAAGGTCAGGGATTTGCCTAAGGTACATTCATAAGAATTGAGCCCAATTCAGGATGTTCAGGACACCTACATTCTTGGCTCTCCACTTCACTCTAAAGCCATGGTGTATTTTGAGCTATTGGGTGTTCTGCATTGGACAATTCCATGGTGCTTGAATAATTGATTTTGTTTGTCTTTGTTTATGCAGTCAAAATTGTACAAGACTGAGAGGCTACACGTGTACATCAAAGCAATGGCCAGCTGCTGTTCTCATGCTTCAGTCTAGCTAGGTATTGGACAGCTAAAGTCTTGCTAATCAAATGCTGGACTTGTTAACACCACTCTGTAGCTTTTTCATCTTCTCAAAATCTATTTCCCCAGAACGATAAATGTGACGTTATACTGTAGTGGGTAAAGATCACTTCTTTTGTGTGCGTCTTCTAAGCAGGCTGCTATGTTGTCCATCATGCTGTTATTTCTTCAGTCCCTTTCTTGAACCTGTCTTTCCTGCCTCTGTCCTTTCCTGCTTTAAATCCCTCCTCAAAGCATACTCCTTCAGATAGCTTGTGGTCCATAGTCATTTTAAAACAAGAAATCTGGGACTTTCATCTGTCCTTTAGTTGACTATACCATCGTCTTTCCCTCGCTCAACCCCTTGTGGTTATCCTCCTCTTCTGTTGCTATTGTCTTAACTTATATTTTAAGTTCTTCTGGGCAGGGACTCCCTCTCTTGTAAAGTGCCCGGCACTGTGCTGTTGTGTATTATAATTGTTTCCCTTACTAATGTCCTGTTTTTGAAGTACTACAGCACAAAGGCCAGTAGGAACAGAGCAGAGATTTTTAATAAATCTGACACTTAAAACATGCCAGTGCAGGTGTGTTGGCACTTGCCAGCTCTTGTCTGGCATAAATGCAAACTCGGTCAATATGTCATACAGAGCAAGCCTTTGGTTCCTAAACTCTAGTCTTGGGGCTGACTTGCTAATGCCATAACATGTGCCTTAACTGACCAGCCAGAGGACCAGCACAAACTGATTGGTTAGGAGAAAATGGTCTTTAACTAAAGGTTGGATAAAATTGCACCAGAAGCCTTGAGGATACATAAAAAAGGTCACTTAAAATAGAGGATTACCTATCGACTCTCAGCGCTCTTTCAGAATATGACTGTTCCTCTTCCACCACACTACATGTCCTGTCCTGTCTTGTGTTTAGTTATGATGTGGCTTTCATTAACGTAAGTTAGATGCAGATAAAGGGTTTATGTTGAATTTTCCTCTAGACGAAAAAAAGGGCCCTGCAGCGCAAAGGAAACTTAAGCAACAGAAATACAATTGGGTATGGCTGCAAAATTAGCAACGTGATCTGTCTGGTTTGCCTTTGTGAGAGGACTCCGGCCTTGATCCTCAGAATATTGGCACTTGATCAGCATTCAGTTTCCCATCTATTTCTTTTCTCTCAGGATTAACTTTGGGGATGTGGGAAGGAAGGGGGTAGCCAAGAATTCACCTAAGTGAAGATCTTTGGTGCAGGGCATGACGATTGGTTCTTACTCAGTGATTTATCAAGATGTTTTAATGTTTGTAGTTTTAGCTGTAAAGGGATAAAGAATGGGAGCTCCTCAGGGCAAAGACTTTCTCTAAAGTGCAGTGAACAGTGATGTTGTTTGTCTTATGGTGCTTCTAAATGATACAGCAGCAATTGAATGACTGCTGTTTGTACTTTAGATCGATATTTGGAAACAAAGGGGACTTGCTTAATACATATAGGAAACATGACCCCAATTAGATCTGAATGTGTAGGGTTACTATTTAGTCTTCTCACACTGTGGGAAGAACCTTAGGTGGAATTGCACAGCAGTAGATTGAGGATGATATCATTGTATAAAGTGGGGCAATTAAAACTTTCTGCATAGGACTGATGGAGAGCTCTTAAAGACCCTCGCTAACATCAAGTACATGAGAAGAGATCATGAGGACATTTCTTTGGGTGCGACAGTCCTTCCTAAACCCATGATTGCTGCATTGCAAAGCTGTGTCTCACTGTCTCTAATGTCAGTTGAAACCAAATGCTAGAGCTAGAAATGTTTCTTAAGAAGGAAGAATTGTCATGGAGTAGAATAATCAAAAGCTCTGACTCTATGTAAAATTGACCCCTCTAGCTCATTGCTGTCACTAGAATTATTCGTAGCACTGGAATACTTAGATGGTAAATGTCAGAAGGTGGCCGCTGCTACCAAAGGACAGTCCTTTGATTCACTGTGTGTACCAGAACCTGCAGTTCATACAAAGTAACTAAGTCTATATGAAGTATTTAATCGGATTCAGATGTGCAGTGGATGAATATTATTAGGCTTGGCAGAATTCAGGTTTAATTTTTTTGATAATGTTGATAGATAGTACTGATTATGTTTACACTTTTTAAAATTTGACCTGTTCAGATTTTCAGTTGCAGGAAATTATGGGGTACCAGAAAATAGTTATTTAACAGTAGATATTGAGAGTAAAAAAATTAAAGCTTTATAGCCATTTAAATACAAATTGTTAACATCACATGTCAAAATATACAAAGTAAAAATCAAACTCTAATAAATTCTGAAGCAGCATTTTTTTTTGTTCTGCCTATCTGTATATTTTGATACTTATCAGTGGAAATATTTTTTTATCAGCCTGTGTGTGTGTGGTGAAGTTCATGTTTTGACATTGAAAAATATAATCCTCCCAGGCCTATGTATTGTCTCTGTAAAAGACAGACATTCCTAGCTCATTCTGGCTTGTAATTTGGATACTTACCTTACTTCATTGACCACAAATTCTTTTTCCAGTGATATACATGAACTTCAGAGTTACCTCTGTTCAGTAGATGAATGCTTTTATTTACGTGTAAGGCTGAAAGGCATCTTTCCCCCTTCTGCTTTTGGGGCCCAACCTTTCAGATCTGACAGACCAAATGCTGTCCATTCCTGATTAATATTGTTTGACTCATTCAGAAGTGAATAGGAATATAATGCAACCTGTAGAAAATGGGTGCAATAAACTCCCAGAGGCTAATGCCTCTTAGCCATTCTGCTTCTTTGTTTTGCACCAGCTGTAGGGTCTTCTAGGGTAGCTTCATCTGCCATTCATAATCATGCAGTCTAGAGATCACAAAGGCCTGGATTGCTCTGACAAGAATTCTCAACAAAGAGAATCTGTCATAACTGTTTGACCAAATGCAAGTTGGAAAAAGAGTTTTCTGACCACCGAAGCCATCTGCAGCTTCTTGTCCCTTAACTGGCCCTTAAACTTTTCTTCAGGCCAAGTCTACGCTACACAGTTAAATTGACCTATATTAGGTACGCTTGCAGCCCCTACAGTAATTACTGTGGTTTTTCATGTCTACGTTACCCTTCTTTTGAGCTGTGCTCCTCACTAGGGGCACTTGCGCTGACTTAAGAGTGGCAGTGCGGAGAGCTGAGAGCCTGGGCTTTTAGCTCCCAGCTAGAGCCCAGCTGTTGCCCAGGCTCTGGACTTTAGCTGGGAGCTCTGTGCCATGCATCGAGGCTCCAGCTGGCAGCATTGCTGGGGCTCACTGCTGGAACATTCCTTCCTACCCCCCACCCTCCCAATTTCAAATCAGGGACCCTACCAGCAGTGAAATTGACATTCTTGTCAATTTCAAGGCTCCAGCTCCAGTCAACAGGAACTATAAGACACTGCATTGCGCAACCTACCTTGACCTGAGACACTTCTTGTTGAGGTGGATTTACTAGATCTGCATAGTGGGCAAGTTACAGCGGTGGGAGGAGGAGCACTGTAGTATGTATGTTTAGATGGTTATGTCAATGTAAATTCCCTTACATTAACTTGACTTGATGCTGTAGACATGCCTTCAGGTGCAAACTTAAACTTAGCCAGTCTTTGTCAAGTGAATTTATCACTCACGGTAAGAAGAGCATATACTGTCCTCACCATGCTCTTGAGCTGCTTCCATAACCAATCAGAACGCCCTGTGTCTTAGCTGGTTTGAGCTTCAGCCATCTCGTTATCATTCCAGTCGGTCTTGTCCAGACCCTGGAAAAATAGACATGCTGCATCATCCAGACTCAGTGGAAAAAAAAAAAAAGAGAAACCAAAAACTTGCCATCTGAAATAATGTTTTCCGTGGCATAGGGCTGTAGTCTCTGTGTCTAAAGATTTTTTTGAGTGGTAACTCAACCAACAAGCATCTAGCTAACCAAAAATTCAGAGCTTCTTGTGGGAGGAGGGGAAAAAGATTATCCTGGCCCACTGTGCTGTGTATCTCGGGCACCTTATTGTAAGTGAGAAGTGACACACACAAATGGCATGTGCCGCTCGGCTTAAAATAGCCCCCCTCAAACCCACACAAATTCCCTGGTCTCCTTATATGTCCTAATGCACATGCAGCTTCTCTTTGAGAGGATTGATTTACATGGTGCACTGCTGCCCTGCCCCTCTCCCGCAGTATAACCATTGGCATTTTTACCTTTTCTTCTCGGGTATGTACTTTAACGTTCTCTTTTAAATGCGAACAAAAGTGTGTTAATCTAAACAAATTGGAAGAATTCTAAAATATTCAGTTTGAAGTCTCACTGTCATTATCTCAGATTGTTGGGTGTTTTGTCGCTACGTTAGACAAAATCATAAGGGAACCCATGGAAATCATTCCAGAAGCCTGGTGTCTTTCTCATTTACCTCCTTATATTAACTTTCGTTGTCTTTTTTAAATACAGAATGGTCAAATGCTCTTAAACCAACTGAGAGAAATCACAGGAATTCAGAATCCCTCATTCCTTGATGCAGCCTTGAAGGTTAGTATGCTTTGCTGAGGTGATGTACTGTGTCATTGTTCTGTTGAAAGGAATCTCTACTATCTTAGGTCATATCTACATTAGTACTTATATTGGCAAAACTTGTTGGTCAGGGGTATGAAAAAGAAATAGCGAGATAAGTTTTAATGGCATACATGCTTGTGTAAGAAGTGCTCTGTGGCTACTGCTGCTTGTTGAGTTGGTTTTATTACGTCGACAGGCATCACCCATCAGCGAAGCATGCACTGTCACTGCTCTATCGGTACAGCTGTAACGCTGTAAGCTTGGACGTGTAGACATGGCCTAAGTCTTGTGGCTTGTAATCTAGTTCAAGCTCGTATATAAGCTTTCAGGAGCTTTTTGTAAATGGCATTTAAAATCCAAATATTTGTTTGCATTTGTTACATGCAAATGGCAGAACGCAACATTGCTTAAGATATTGGGAGGTTGTGGAATCTCCATCATTGGAAATTTTTAAGAGCAGTTTGGACAAACGCCTGTTAGGGATGTTTTTTTTTTTAGGTGATACTTGGTCCTGACAGGAGTGCAGAGGTCTGGACTCAATGACCTCTCGTGGTCCCTTTCAGTTTCTATGATTCTATGCTCAATACTGGACTGGACAAAAGAAGGGCAGTATGTGCTATAAAGAACAATTCTCTCCATACAGGAGGGTGGACCAAGATACTTACTAAGTTATCCCCTCTCTCACGTCTGTTATTTTAAAGACACAAGATACCTATGCGGGTGGATACATGAGTGCAGCGTATGAGATTATGGCTGGAGGGGAGTAATTAACTCTTTGGATTAATAGCCATTCTTCTAAATTTTGAATCAAACTACAATAGGAGAAAGTCCCATGCTTTTCCAGCAGTGGGCTTTAAGAAACTGTTCTGTAGCTACAAGCATTATGCTGAGATGCTGCAGTCATTTCTGGGAAGCACTGAGGTTTGGTTCAAGTGGGCTTCTTCATGTGTGTTCTGAAGCATAACCATAAACAAATTGATGTGGGGTAAAATAAGTTTTCCTTCAGCTGAGTAGTCTTCATGGTTCTCAACAGCTGAAGGAACCGCCACAGGCTTATGGCTTGTGCTTTTAGACTTGTGGTCTGTTTACCAGAAAGGGGAGCACAATAATATATGCTATAAGGAGAGATACATGAGAGGTCCTGGGTAGTAGTAGTAGTAGTAGTAGTAGTAGTAGAAGAAACACATTTAGGAAAAGATCCCTACTTGTAAATCATAGTATGCATTATAAATTGGAACAGAACATTGGGAGGAGGAGGTTAGTATGGTAGAAATATTATTCAATCTAGGGCTAGATTCTTCTCTTGTGGCATATCGGCCAGCAGGTGTCTATTGGTACTCACTGTGTGGGGCTTGCTATAAAATACTGGATTAAATTTATGGGCAGTGATTGATTACAGAGTTTTGGAGGGGAAAAAGCTTTCTTTGTAAAATTTAATGTGGCTTTGTTCCTAAATCTAAACAATATAACTTAAAATAACACGGGTGGACCTTCCTCTTGTGTAACGGGCTGCAAGATCTATGTTTAGCGTGAGGTTTTCGTAGCTCCTTTACTCATTCTTACAGTTATAAAGCAATGCAGAGGGCCATACTTGTGACTTCCTGAGAAGCACAGTGCTCCCACTGTTTGATAAGGCCCCAGTTGAGTAGATGCTTAAGGACATACCTAACTTTAAATACAGGAGTAGTCTGACTTCAGTGGTGCTACTCACTGTGATTCCATGCCTTGCTGATAGTAGAGCCTGTGAATGCTCTTTCATGTGGATGGTGTTGATGCTTAGAATGATGCGTACATGGCTGTGATTCTTAGAATAATGGGTACCCTCATATGGATGGTATTGAATCTTGGGATAATGGTACTTGGCTCCCCGCCAACCCCTCTTTCTTTTCTTAGGCTGCTAATGGTGACCTAACAGATGCAGTCAACTTCCTGACTGAGGAATGTGTTCATGAGCCAGGCCAGGAAGCAGTAGCTGTGGAATCATCGGACTGTGAAGGGAGTGCTGTGGGGAAAGAACTACCCACCAGTAGGTGCTTCATTCTTGTCTGGACTACTGTGTGCATTCATGGTCCCCTGTTCTCAGAAAGAGGTGTGGGTGTAGCGCTGATTAAGAAATGGCTGGTGGTGAAATTCATCCTGTGCAGGGACTAGCACAAAGTCTGGGCCATAAATACGTCCCACTTGGGCCCTTTCCACCAAACAGACAAACTATCATTTTGAAGCTGTGTAATAAGGCAACAGGGAACAACAGGATCCGTGTCAGAATTCCAACTTTTTGTTTCACCCTTTCTTTTATGCAGACCGGATTCAGTCTTCACTATTGGAAGTGAGTGTCAGTCCAGTGAAGTGGTCAAAAACTGTGCAAGTTTAACAGGATTTGATGTTGCTAAAATATGTTCCGTTTTATGGACTTCTTTCTTAGATAGGATTTGTTTGTCCTGCACAAACATGTGCTAGACTCTTTGGATTTTTTTCCTTGTGTGCTCATTGCTTTACAGCATACACTTTCACATACAATATGGGTATAGAATTCGAGCAATAACTGCTTGCTTAGTAATTGTCAGTCCTACCTTGATGCTACCTAATTATTTTAATCTGATTTCCAGTTATCAGATTATTTAACTCTTGTTTATTTTTAGGTGGGTGATATTCCTTGTTATGAGTTCTCTCTTGTGTGTTCACTTGGGTTTCAGTTCTCTGGTTCTCTTGTACTTCAGGTTCCTGGGATCAGACTCTGAATGTCCAGTGTTTCTGAGAGTACTTGCACTTGGCTGACATTTTTCCCCAGGTCACGTAAACCCCTCTGAAATCATTGGCCAAATGCCTTTCCGTCTATGCCCGTGGTAGAAATAACAAACAGTGGTTGTTGATAACAATATAAGGATAAGACGACGACAAAATAATTACCAAGTAAGGTTCTGCCACCCAGCCGAAAGACGAGAGTGTTCAGATCAGCTCATAAAATACAAGTGGCTTTACTGGATTAGAACAGTTTGGTATGTGAAGGGCTTTCCCCAAGATAGCATAGAGAACTGAGTGTAATTGTGAAGACGTACTTCTTCCTCCAAATACTTTTTAGCAGCCCAGGGAAACCACTTTCATTTTGTGTTTTCTTGAGCATTTAAACTTAGTCTTTAAGCACACTCTTTGAAGCCTGTGCGCCACCCTGTGATCATTCCTGTCCGCTGAACAACCAGCTTCTTTTATGTCATTGTCTCTACACAAGCACTTCCTCGCTATCCACTGCCTCTCTCAGCTGGAGAAGTAGGTCTTCATTCACTGACACATTTACCATTTTTGAGCTTACTCAGGTCTCTAGAGCCCCAGGTATCAGCACAGATAATAGTCCTATGTACATGAGGGTGTCTGTGTAGAACAGTGAGCTACACAGATACTATGGATAACATTTTCAAAAGTTCCTGAGTGACTTAGGTGTCTAGAGGCCACTGAAAGTCAATAGGGCTTAGCTGATTTAGAAAACTTTACCTGGAGCAACTGGCGAAGACAGGCTTTGATGGCATAAGGTAAATAGCTTATGCCCCATCTGCATTATATATTACACAATTGCTTCCACAAGCACAGCTGTGCTGTCAGTGGTAATTGCTGTAAAATCAGTGTTTTTTCCCTTGGAAGGTAGCTTGCTGCACTCACTTCCTGGAAACAAAGAAATGCCGAACGCTGCTTTTTGCCAGGCACATGGTTGGGAAGATAGCATCTAGCAGGGGCAGGGAGTCGCGCTTCAAATATCAACAGATCAGATGAGTATTTTTAACTTCTGGGAAGGGCTTATGTCGCACATTTCAACAGGTGCTTGCTGCTTTGCAGCTAAATCTGTGTAGTGTTACTTCTCAGCTGAGTAACGCTACTTACTGCCAGCTAGAGCAAAGAGACAATAGGCCAGATGAGAGTCTTTCACACAGATTACTCTGAATGAGGAATTGGATTACCTGAAAGGTGTTTTTAAAAGCAATCACTTGCTTTGAAAACAAAATGAAAAGACAAAACAAAACCCTAAGTATAACTATAAGCTAAAATACAAGTTCCAAAGGGGTAGCCGTGTTAGTCTAGTTCAGCCAAACAAACAAGGAGTCTGGGAGCACTTCTAAAGACTAACAATTGACTAACAGTTTACAATTATAACAAATTATAAATAAATTCGTTAGTCTTTAAAAGTGCCACAGGACTCCTAAAATATAAGGAAACTTAAAGATAAATCTAAACTTACAAGAAACTGGAGCAAGTTTCCTTTCATTGTGTGAAAAGACAGATATGCTGCAAAAAGAATGTGCTCCGTAATTGAGCTGCCTGTTATTCACTAAACAGGTTTGTAAAATAAGCAATACCGTATTCGGGAGTACTGGGGGGAAGGGGCCAATTATGTTTTATTCTGCTGCTTAAGGCCCATCTGTTTCAAAACTGCTGCTATCTCCACTCTTATTCCCAAATAGGTGGCAAGCACAGTGAATTTGTAATTGGCTGATCATTCCCAAGACGAAGTCTGAGACCAGTGGTACACAATGTCTGATTTGAATTTGATTCCAAGTCTTTGCAAAAACATTAACAAATGAAACCCCTTTTTCTAAAGCCATTTCAATAACTAACCCAGGGGGAGTGGTAAATATTGAGGAGGACGGATTAGTAATACAGAAGGATCTGGATTGCTTGCTAAGCTGGGCATGAGCAAAAATGTGTTTTGATCAAGCCAAATGTAAATGTGTACATCTTGGAATGAAGATTAGAGGCCGGGCTTACAGAATGAGGGACTTCCTGGGAAGCAGAGACTCTGAAAAGGGTGTGGGGGTTGTGGTGAAAGTGAGATTTTCTCCCATGAAAGCTCAGTGATAAATAAATGTGTTAGTCTTTAAAAGAGCCACTGGACTCCTTGTTTGTTCAGCAACACATGAACTCAGAGTGTGACTGCTGTGGCCTGTAGGGCTAATGCAAGGGTCTGCAACCTGTAGCTCCAGAGCCGCATGCGACTCTTTGGTTCCCGCCTGCCGCTAGGAGGACCCTGTGGGTGGCCCGCTCCAGGCTCCCCATTGCCACGGGGGGGACCCCGCGGGGGGCCTGCTCCTGGTTCTGGGCTCTTCCCCGACCAGGGGACTGTGCGGCAGACACCCTGGCCCAGGTCCCCCCACTATCCGTCAGGAAGCTGTACCCATTGTGGCGTTCAAAACACTGGATTATTCAAATTTTTAAAAATGACTCTTATCTTTTGGGTTGCTGACCCCTGAGCTAATGCACCCCTTGTTTGCTGTCATGTTGCCTAGCATGGGACACAGCTAAGAGTGCAAAGTTCAAGTTAAGTTCCAGATGGCTAGCTGTGTTAGTTTAGGTCAGCCAAACAAACAAAGAGTCCTGTGGCACTTTTAAAGACTAACCCATTTATTTATAATTTCAAGTCAGACTGCCTCAATTCACGGCATATACCCCAGACTTTTGGTATGTTCTCTATCATAAGACTTCTCAAGCCAGTAACAGATGTGTGCTTCCAAAACACTATTCTAGTTATTATGAAGCCACAGACAGTACCCTTCAGGCCCTCCAGCTCCTCATGCACCACCCAAAGAAACCAGACCTCTGTGATAAATGTTTATTAAAACCAGAAATGATATATTAGAGTCTTCCAGCTCCAAAGAGCCAGCCATGTACCCCTGATCAGAGTTTATAATTGTAATCTCACCCCCAAACCATGCTGATAGCCAGTCCTTTAGTAAACTAAAAACTAAAGGTTTATTAATATAAAAAAGAAAATTATTAAAAGGTTAAAGTGAATTATAAACAATACAATTGATTTCACAGTTTGTAGATTAAGGTAACAGCGATGATGTTAAATCTGCTAGCTTGCAAAAAGTTTCTGGTATGTCCCAAATACTGAGGTCTTCAATTCATTGTTCAAAGTTCCCTTTTATTAGAAATCACAGTCCAGAGATGTGGAGCAAGAAAGTGGCAAGGAGGTGATGTCACAGCCTCCAATTTATAGCCCCAGTCCATGCGCATGGAAAAGTACTGGCTCAAACATAGAGTCGTCAGTCACAAATTGCATCTTTGGCTGAGTCACAGGGTCTCCATTGTCCATATGCTCTCTCAGGCATCTTTGGGAGGGGCCCATTGGAAGAGATGATTCTCTTAGATGGCCCATCAGTACAGGGCTGGCTAGTCTTGATATAAATCTGTATAAATAAATTTGTTCGTTTTTAAAAGTGCCACAAGACTCCTTGTTTTGCTGAACTAGACTAACACAGCTACCCCTTTGGAACTTACCATGTTTAGTGACAACCAGACAGTAAAGCTTCTTAGCTTCATATGCAATAATGATATATGCATTTCAACAAGATGGCACTGTTCAATTGATCAGAGCTTTTCTAATGATACCTTGGCTTATATGGCATACTTTGTACAGGATTTAGTGCAATTGGTTAACAATGGTGACAATATTACTGTAGGGCAGTGGTTTTCAAGCTGTTTTTCTTGGGATCGAGTTGAAAAAAAAACATTTGTGCCTGCGACCCAACAAGTACATCTTTGAGCAATGCATTCCAGTCTTTTGGTGGTGGCAGCAGGGGGCGCATGACCCAAAACCTGAGGGTCTGCGACCCCTGTTGTCACTCATGCTTTTTATGCAGCATCAGAGATGCATAAGCAGGGGAATTTTGTTTAGGTAGAAAGAGATTATTTTACCTCCTGTATTTGGCACCAGTTTGACTGCTGTTGGAATACTCTGTCCAGTTCTGATGCCCATAGTTATGGAAGGCTGTTGATAAATCGGAGAGGGTTCAGAGAAGAGCTACAAGAACAATTAAAGGATTAGAAAACTTGCCTAAGAGTTATAGACTCATGGTGATAAATCTGTTTACCTTAATAAGGAGAAGGTTAAAGGGTGATTACAGTCTAAAAATACCCACACAAAGAACAAATATTTAATAATGGGTTCTTCAATCTGTTTTAGAAAGGTATAACACCATTCAGTGCCTGAAAGATGAAGCTAGACTAATTCAGGCTGGAGATAAAGCATACATTTTTTAACAGTGAGAGTCATTAACCATTGGGATTGTCACCAAGGATTGTGGTGGATTCTTCGTCATTGACAATTTTTAAATCAAGATTGAATGTTTTTTAAAAGATATGCTCTAGGATTTATTTTTTGGAGGGGGAGGAGCCTTTTAGCCTACAAGAGGCCAGACTAGCTGATCACAGTAGTCGCTTCTGGCCTTGGAATTTATGCCTCTACAGTCTAAGTACTTTAATGAAGGCTCTTTCACTTTGTCTCCTTTTCTTAGACCAGTCCAAACTGTTTCGTATCCATGTCCTAATCAATGGATAAGGAAATCCCGGTCTTTAAATAGCACTGCGGAGTGCATGTCTTTTTCCTCAGCTCACTTCTAGATTATAGAATATTTGTTTTTTACACTAAAGGAACATGGAGTTAATTTAATGTTTCTCCACAAGGTTGCAGAATTTCTGCATTTTGATTTAATTGCATTAATGAAGTAAAACTGTGTTAACATTGTTTGGCCCTTGGCCTTTTTAAAAAACGTTACACTGCTTCTGGTATAAAACTGATAACTCCACTTCAATTTCCAGATGCCATTGATCTAACTCCTGATAACAAAGATGACCTCGAGGCAGTCATTGCTCTCAGTTTATTGGAGTCTCCAGAAATGCAAGCAGTGGAAAGAGATGCTAACAGGTCAATGAATGTGCACATTGCTTTTTTCTTCTTTGTGTCTGTGTGGACCCCAGGGCGTTATACTGAGTGCGTTCTTATCAACTGTAAAACAAGTCTTATTCATTCAACTTAAATTCCAAAGGGGTAGCCGTGTTAGTCTATTGTAGAAAGACACTCTGTAACTTTCCTATCTTCAAAGCGACTGACGAAGTGGGATTTTCTCCCACGAAAGCTCATGCGATAAATAAACCTGTTAGTCTTTAAAAGTGCCACAGGACTCTGTTGTCTTTCATTCAACTTAAGTGTGTTTAGTGGTGTTGGAAGGTGCTTTGACTGTCACCCTCAGCGCACGAGAGCCAGTCTATTTTGTACCTGAGTTGGTACCTGCAGAAGCACCACTATACCACGCTTACGGATGGAAGGCCAGTTCTCTTCATGACCCTTGCAGCCTGTGCCATCTCTACCGATGTGAGCAAGGCTTTTGTGGTGCCTGTCCTTTAAGAACTGTCTGGAGACCTCATGCCTTTACTCATTTTATGTAGGTTACTAAAGAGCCATTCGCTTTGTCCCGGTTTAACTGGGTTGTGTTTGTACTCAATTTGTCTCCATTAGCTAATAAACCAAATATGTTCTGTCGACAAATCGCGCATGTAGGTAGTCTGTGGGGGGGGGGGGAATGTTTGTGGTACTGTTACCCCACTGCACCCCCAAATCTCCTCCAAGCCCTGTTTGAGTCACACACCTGTTATAGCTCACCTTAAGGAAAGGAGGCCTCTGGGGCAAGTGGGATGTTTGTTAATAACTGTCACCACGCTACGCAAAACGGTTGGGCCCCAATCTCTGATACAATGGGTGGACAGTAAAATGCTAGTCCCAGCGAAGACAGGCACTCTGCGCCAGTGTGAGCCAGCTCCGTGTTTGTCTCCTGTATGGGAGAGCAGTGGCGTCCAATTCCTTTTGCCTTGTTCTGTTGTGGTTACTTGACAAGCCAAGCAAACTTATCAAAGGGAGTTCTTGGCCTTCTAAAAGGCTCTCGTGACTCTCCTGTGATGCTTTCTTACAATGTGGCATTTGCATACTTGTCCTCTGATAGGGCCCACAAAGCAGCCGCTACTGAAAACAAAAATTGCTCCAAAAGGAAAAGGTGTGACGTCTGGGTAGAGAATCCCAACCAAAGTGACTGGAGGAGAGTGGGTGACTGGCCTGTGGGCATGAAGAACATTGGAAATACATGCTGGTTTAGTGCAGTCATACAGGTAATGGAATGGTGACACTTTACCCTTTCGTAATGCCTACCATCCCGGGGTCAGAATGTGTATTTCTTGCAATTAAATAAGCTTCATAGGATCTCCATGGTGGTAATAATGTCCCTATTATTACAGAGAGGTTAGTTGACTTTCCCAAGGTCACAGTGAGCCAGGTAGCTAGTCTGTATTTCTCCATATTGCTATCATAACTTCACATTAACATTAAAAAAAAAAGCTGTCCTCTGCATGGGATGCAGTTTTTGGGGACACTTCAATTACATTGCCAATCTAAGATTTGAGAGCAGATTGGGCAGGCCTGCCAGGTTTCTGGGTCAGATTTTAAACAAAGATCATCAAAAGTGTGTTTTTCTTTGTGTGGCAGCATATTTAATTCTGATCCTGTTAAAAAATGGCAGCGAGGTGTTCAGGGCAAAAATGAGAGATGGGGGAAAAGGCTATATAACTGTATCCATGTATTTATTATTATTTACAAATGGTGAATGGTAAAATACTTCGTGAATGAGAGACGTGGTAAAGTGATGATAATGTAATTTTACTGGAATCACATTGGCTCCCCAACCCATGATGTATCAGATTTCAGTTAATGGAGTGCAGTGGCTTAGGTGCCTGAAATTGTAAGAAAATAGTCTGGTTGCATTATTAGCGCTTATTAAAATGAGAGGAGACAGCAGAAAGAACCAAACACACTTAATTCTTCGGGTTATTTTTGCATCAGCAGGTAAGTGTCAGGGTGTTTTTCCTATTTTTGGAGCAAAGAGGGGAACATCAAAATGATTTTGGGGGGTATGATGGATTCACTTCTCCTGTTGTTCAGTTTTCCATAATGAAATGGAAGAACTCTCCTCACAAATTCCCAAGAGGTTTCTCTTAATTTACTTTAAAAATGTAGATGGGAGGGAATTGAGTTTGGGAGCAAGGGAAGGTGTGCTGCTTTGGTTTGTACACTGCAGAGCTATTAAAGGTTTAACTTATTAAGGAGAAAGTTACTAAAGAATTTGAGGGTGAGTTAGAAAAACACAGTCTGTAAAGAATGACACAGACTTGGCAAGTGGAGATGCTGACCCAAGCCCGGACTTGAGTTGACAAGCCAGGCTAATGTCTTTTAATCCTTCTTTCCTTTCAGTCTCTCTTCCAGCTGCCAGAATTTCGTAGGCTAGTCCTTGGTTATTCTCTTCCACAAAGCATGCTTGAGAATTGTCGAAGTCGCAGTGTAAGTACTCATGAAATGCCTTTCTCTTCCTGGGGATTCTGGCAGTTCATACTGGTGATTCTCTAAAAACTGACCTGGTGCTTCTAGACAAGGCTGGGAAATTGCTCTTGAAGATAATAAGTTATCACAGTAATGATTGAAAGTTTCTTCTATAGCTTTTATCCAAAGCTATGAACTAGACAGAGAGTGAAAAATCTGTCTCTTGGTGTTAATCTGTTTTGGTGACTCCTTAAATTCAGGCCTGATTTCTGTGCTTTCGCTGGGCAGTCTCTTCCCTTCCCTCTCTTTAGTACCCAAAGTCTCCAGCTGAAATCTGAACTTCAGAATATTAAGAGTACATTTTCGCTGCCTTATTCTAGTAGATATCATATTACTTCTGGTCCTCTCTAAACTCGAGATTTCCCACTTTGAGGAACCAATGCAAATCCTTCAGTTCTCCCGTGTACTTGACTTGAGACCAAATCTCCTTCTGAGACTACCCATTGTATTAATATCCCTTGTGCTGGCCTTATTAATGTGTCCTACTATTATTGAACATCATGTAATACACACTCTGAGTTGCTCTTGGTTTTGAATTTCAGTAGACTATTCTGTTCTTTCCTTTTTCTAATGCAGGAAAAGAGAAATATTGCATTCATGCAGGAACTTCAATGTCTCTTTGCTTTAATGCTGGGGACGAATCGTAAATTTGTAGATCCCACTGCAGCACTGGAACTTTTAAAGGGTGCCTTTAGATCAGCTGATGAACAGCAGGTAAAAATGAATAAAATGCCTCGCTGCTTTCCCCAGAACAGCCTTAGCAAAGATCTCAACAGTCATTTTTCACTTAATGCTACTATAATTCCAAACACCTGCCTGTTTGTGTTTCCCCTGAGAAGTGTATGCAAAACTAACTCTTAAATGTTCATGACTGTGAAATACACATGTAGACCAATCCCCTTCCCACTCCCCTCATTCAGAGGTGGCCTTTGGCTATTGGGGGCCCTAGGTGGGGCCCCCCATAGGCCCATAAGGCCCACTATAGGCCTGCAGGGCCCCCTCTGTGACCCTGCCTGCCCCACCACTCTGGCCCCAGCTCCTCCCACACGGCCCTGGCCCCTTGGGCCAGCTTCTCCTCCTGCTGTGGACCAAGGCAGATGTGACTTTTGGGGTAGGCGATGGGGCCCCTTGCAGCTCGGGGCCCTAGGCGTGTGCCTGCTTCGCCTACCCCAAAAGCCACCTCTGCCCTCATTAAATAGCCAATGTGTAATTTGTCCCTTCACTGCTGTCTGACCAAGTTCCAGAAGGACCATCAAATTGGGAACTTGACTTCTCTATGTCCCCAACACAGCTTCCTCTGGTTTAGTACACAACTGAATAGAGCAGTGATTCTCAACCGCTGTGCCATGACACATTACTGTGTCGCCACACAGCGGTAAGTGTGTCGTGGAGAGCTGGCAGCTGCCTGCTGGAGCTGGAGCACAGCAACAGCTTCCTGGTAGGGAAGCTGGATTTGATAGGGGCACTGGTGAGTCCTTTAGAGTCATGCATGGAATCAAGTGTGTCACGATCCACAAAAGGTTGAGAACTGCTGAGGTAGAGTATTCATCTTTGAGCTAGAACAGTAGTAATAACACCTACCTCTTATAGCTCATTCACATGGTTAGAGGTACCACAATCATTTTGAGAGTACATTTGGAAAAGTATGTTATTTTAATAAAACCTGATTATATCAAAGCATTTTCTTGGTTGCATCTTTGATTTTCCAATTTCTGGCTCTCTTATAGCAAGATGTGAGCGAAGTCACACACAAGCTGCTGGATTGGCTAGAGGATGCATTCCAGCTGTCTGTGAATGTAAAGTGAGTTGTTATGAGTTGGGTTGTTTTTATTTACTGCCAAGAAAAATAGATTTTTAATGTGACTGTTCGGCTAATATATGCCAGGAGTTTAAATTAATATTTTAGGCAAACCAAGAAACCATTTTTTCATTGAACAAGTCAGGATAATCCCTTTTCAATAATATTCAGCATTGTATGTTTGTATCAACACTTCTTGCCTAGATATGTGCTTTTGTTCAATGCCATAGTGACGTACAGTGTACATAAGCTTTTACAGAACTCTTCCACATGGATTATCCACCAGGTAATAAATTCCATATCATATTGTTTAGATTTGCAGCCTGTGGAGTAGATGCATAATGAGTAGTGCATTTATCTGTAACGTAATTGTTAGAATTGTAATAAAAGGTCTTGAGATGTACAAGGTCACCCTGCATGAAAAGCAGCTGCTTTTTACACTTCAAGTATTGATGATTTTTTGTAAGGTCAGAAGAGGAATTTGTTGTTGTTGTTGTTCTTAGGCATAAAGGGGTGTGAAAAAGCATAATTTGAGTTCTGAGTGCAAGTTTATCTAGAACCAGCAATTATGGGTTAGAAAGAGGTCAAGTGTCCAGGACTCCTGGTTTCCTGATTCTTCCTCTGGTTTACTCTGTAATGAAATCTAGGCGAGTCACTCCCACCTCGGTATTACCTATCTACATAAAAGGGATGAGAATATTTACCAAAGCATCTTGAGATCCTTTTAAATGCACTTTAGAAATGTAAAGTATAATTATCGGTATTACTGTAATACGGCTTTTTTCTCTTTTTTGTTTGTGTGCGTGCGTGCGTGTGCTTGTAGACACAAAACTCAAGGCTGAGATGTTGATGTTCAGTTTAAGACCATTGTAATACCTTCTGTTCTTTTTAAAAAGGGTATGTGTGGGTGGTGGGGACAGCTTAAATCATGCATACCTATTAATTGAGGATTTAAATGCACACTACCCATTCCCTCATATCTTGGGATTTGGGCCATTTTTGCCACTTTTCCCTCCACTTACATTAATATTAATTATATTTTGTTGATACCATCAGAATAAAAATTCTAATATGTATGTAGTCTTGTGAAGGCAAATGTAACTTGCCAACAGGCTCCCTTTCTGTATAACAAAATGAGCGCACCCTTCTTTTGAAAGCAGCAGCCCTCAAGACAAATCTGAAAACCCAATGGTGCAGCTCTTCTATGGGACTTTTCTGACTGAAGGGATCCATGAAGGTAAGTTAAGGATTTTTGCTTTTACTTATTTTTGAGTGGTCTGATTATTGCTGCTGTGTGGATCTATTATGTGGTTTGTGACCTGGTGTGTTGTTGCAGTTTCTTAGTGAAATTATCTATTTGGTTCTTCGTTATGACAGTAGGCATACAGCTAAGATGACCTTTGTATAGTTGTCCTGGTGTTGGTGAGTATAATATTAAGTCTGTTCTTTAAAGGGTAATATTCTCCATTAAATGCCCGCTTTCCTGAGCATAGAGTTGTAAAGGGTCTCACCTCTAGAGATCATGGACCGTAGGGAGCTAACTTCTCGACAGTGAGATGGTATGTCTAAACTGCCTGCCTGATGAAAGATCTTGGGTGATTTACTATGAGCTGTCATGCAGAGTTACGAACTGTTATTTTGGTAGGACACATATAGCTGCATATGCTAAAATAAGTGTCTGGTAGAGAGAGAAGAGGGTTGTTTTAAGTTGGTTGATGGTTTTTCTTCCTTCCCCTTTATTCAGGCAAAACCTTCTCCAAGATAGAGACCTTTGGGCAGTTTCCCCTTCAGGTAAATGGTTATCGGAACTTGAACGAATGTTTGGAAGGG
This sequence comes from Pelusios castaneus, assembly GCA_007922175.1. Taxonomy (NCBI): domain Eukaryota; kingdom Metazoa; phylum Chordata; order Testudines; family Pelomedusidae; genus Pelusios; species Pelusios castaneus. Next base: position 1,907,302 of record ML685896.1, read on the forward strand.
GCCATGGAAGAAGGGGAGATTGAGCTGCTGCCTTCTGATCAATCAGTGAAGTATGGACAAAAGGTTGGTTGTACGTATTATTTGCTCTTTTTCAAAGGATGCAGTTGGCGTAGCACAGGGAGGTCCCATCGTAGCCTGTTAACTTAAAATGGTGACTGTAAACATGCTCGTCACCAAATCCAGGGTCAGTCTGTTAAATGTACACGAATATTACATGTGAATTGATATGCAAGCCCCTGAGCCCTACTTGATTTGTAAAGACGTTGTAGTCCAGTGTAACTTCCTCCAGGAATTTACCCTTTTAAAAAGGTGCCTGCTTCTGATGTGTAAGTGTGATAAAGTCTCTCTCTTTCTGTTGAAGCCTACCTGTACCTGAGTAGGGAGGACCCACTGCCTCCATATTTTCGGAGGGTAAAAGTTCAGTGCTTAACTCTATGGTATGCCATTTGGAATTTGTATTATTTTTCTCCGTTATAGTGCATTTTTCTCTCTTGTTATAATTCTTAAGCTTCTGCCTCTGCTGATTATTTTTTTCCTTTTTTTAATCACTTAAATCATGAGCCAATCATAAGCGTCTTAACTTTGTGACAAAACAGAAAATTAAGGTACACGTTATGCATTCAGCCTCACTTTATAGATAAGAGCCACAGAGGAGCGCAGGTAAAACGATGTGAAGGCAGACTGAGGGAAATTAGCTTGGAAGCCATGCTAAGAAGATTCTGGCAGACAGCACTAAAGAGATGTTTGTGGTAATAAAGTGGGGGAGGGGAAAAGAAGTTTCACTCACTACATGAGAGCCTGAAATATGAGTTGCTTGAACTAAACAACAGATATTTGACTTCAGGATGAGCATGTTAATAAGGCCCCTCTAACTTTGGAATCAGCTGTCTCATTTTGGGGATTGCTGCTCCTGTGTTAGTGACATTCAAACACAGTTGAAGCAGACTTCTGTTGGATTGGTGTAGTGGAAAAATCTTGGGAGGTGTGGGCAAGATGGAGCTGAGCAGGTGGTAAGAGAGGTGATTGGAGAGCCATTCATGGTGTCTTTGAGTTTCTTTAAATCATTAAGAGAAAAGTGTCCCAAACAGGGACGTAAGTCAAGGACTGTCACTTTTATTTTTGAGAGATGTGATTGGAAAATCTGTGCTCATTAATTTAACTTCCCAGGATATCGTGACTAGAGGACTGCATGATAGGGGACGTGGAAAATAAGGTGCATTTTGTCTTTTGAGAAATTAGGTGAGTGTTTTGAAGCCTGAAATGAAGCAGGATTAACTAGAAATTTCTTTCTTCACCTTGATAATAGGTGTATAAACCTGTTTGGTTGACTTTTCTCAAAAGGGCCGTGATTTCCCTCTGTATGCATTAATATTGGCCCTCACTGTAAATATTATTTTGGGTCTGAAAATATGGTGGTGCATTTTGATTGCACAGAGGAACTCTTGTGTCAAGGCTTCTGAGATGGATCTTTCAGAGCAATATTAGCTTAGTGTACTATCCAAAGTCCAGAGGGAGGTACTGTCTGTCTGGCATGGTGCAAGAATGTACAACGTATTCTTCTGGCAATAGATGTTAGAAATATTCTTGAAAGCTGGGACCCAGCTTTCAGTATAAATGTAACTACGAATAACTTTTCCAACATTGCATGTAGAACAGTGCATCAGATATTGGGAAATTGGGTCTGTTTGTGCCTCTTAAGCGAAACCTTTTCTGAATAGATCAAGAGAGTGATTGAGTGTGCAGAGGCTAGTTAAGGGCTGCTGTTCGTTAATGTTCATTGCGTGCCAGCAGCATTCTGAAGTAACTCCCCTGCTCCAACATACATTGTTTCAGTGGAGCATCTGTCAATTTGTTCTAAATTCGCTCCTTGACTAGATGGTAGTCTGTCAATCTGAGTGTCCTGGGCATCGAATGTTGACTTTCTGGACCCTCTTTAACTAGGTTTTGTATGGTCTAAAATGGAAGTGGAAGTCTTATGTTTTGTAAAATTAGGCTTTCTAAGTAGCAGCTCATATTGATTTAGTGTACATTTAGAAAGTATAATGGAAGAAAGTTATTTGGGGGCAGTGCTTTTTGTTGGTATATCTTTTCAAAACCTGTGCCCTCCTTGGGGCATTTCTGTTTGTTACAGCGCTGGTTTACAAAGCTCCCTCCGGTGTTGACCTTTGAACTCTCCCGGTTTGAGTTCAATCAGTCACTAGGGCAGCCAGAGAAGATTCACAACAAACTGGAATTTCCCCAGATTATTTATATGGACAGGTGAGCAGTTATAAAACTGTTGTATTTCAAAGCAGATTCTTCACCCTCTGTTGCTTTATTTTCATGAGAGAAAGAGAGGGGGCGGGTGAATCTGTGAGCAGGGAACTGTTAAAATGTGTGCATATGGGAGAGAATGCCGAGCTTAGACGTATACAGATCTCACTCTGGCTTTTTGGTGGACATTTGTTTAGGTATCTGTACAGCAGTAAAGAGGTTATTCAAAGGAAGAGGGAGGAGATGGAGAGGTTGAGGAAGGAAATAGCTCTTCTGGAGCAGAAACTGGAAAGGTAAGCAAGCAGCCACCGTTCCTCCCTGCCCCTGGTGTTTTTGTTTCTCTCTTTAAATAAGGCCTGAAATTGAGTAAGAGCTGTTTGTGTTCAGGATCTTAATTTAACTAACACTATAGTTATTAATGTAGTCCAGTGGTTCCCAACCGGGTGCCGCAGCAACTCCTTCGGTGTGCCGCGAGATCTGCCAGGAGCTTGGGTAATTTAAAATCTCCCGCCCTTGCATAGTCCAGCCAGCTGCCTCCGATGTCCAGCCCTAGTCAGGGACCAGAGCCATCACCACCGGGATCTGGCCCCGGCTAGGGTCCCGGAGCCACAGGTGGTGGCAGATTCCAGCCCCAGCAGAGACCTCAGGATGCCACCAACCACCTGATCTGTCCCGGCGCGGACCCAGGGACACTGGCAGTGGCAGGATCTGGCCCTGGTCCCAGTGGCTGGAGCTGGATCAGGCGGGGTGGGGTGGAGTTTTGAAGCTGCCTCCCCCAGGGACAACTTCAAAATCCGCCCATAGGCAGGGGACTGGTGGGGGCCCCGGCGGGGGGGATGGGGTTGGTGGGGCCACAGCAAGTTCTGCAGAGGCCCCGGTGAGACCCACAGGGGGCCAATAAGGGCCCGACGAAGTAGGGGGGGCGGGACGGCTGGAGGGCTGGTGCTGCCCCCGTAGTGGGGGCGGAGGGAGCAGCCGCAGAGGTGAGGGTCCACCATGGGTGGCAGGGAGCCACTGGGGGGAAGGCGATGCCGCACCATGCTCCTCTGCCCTGCCCTCCCACTCCCCAGGTGCCCCCTGCCACCCAACATAGCCTCTCCTCCCTTCCCCTTTCCTCTCTTGCCACCCCTGCCCTGCTCCCCACATGGCTACCCCTGCCCTGCTCTGCTCCCCACACACTCTCCTGCCACCCCTGCCTAGCTACCTCTACCACCCACATAGCAGCATTTCCCAACCAGTGTGCCGTGCTTCATGAATATTCATGAGTTGATTTGAATACCCATGCGTTTTCAATGGTGGTGTGCCTTGAAACAATTGAAGGTATCAAGATGTGCCGTAGCAGAGAAAAGGATGGAAACCACTGGTATAGCCAACAATTACTAGACATTTGTATTTTATTATAAAAAAGATGGCTTGCTCATACTATTTTCCCCTCAGTGTAACATGAGGATTCACTTAACAGAACTCTGTTGTCTTGCTTTTGTTATTTAGATATATGAAATATGGCTCTGGCCCAAGCCGCTTCCCATTACCTGACATGCTGCAGTATGTTCTTGAATTTGCCAGTACGAAGCAACCTTTAGTTGTTCCCTCTACTCAGGACTCTCAGATGATGCCTGCACAGTCCCAAGATGAGAGCTGTGGTCTAAATGAACCTCTACAGCCAAACAGGTGAGAAAGAGAAGTTGTTGGTTAAAGAGAGACCTTGTAGTTGAAGAGTCTTGGATTGTCACTTGGGGAGCTGTAAAGTCACATGGGTCAGTTGACTAGACCCCCAGAACCATGGGGATGTGTACGGTGAACCCCAACATAGACAGTCCGTGCTACTGAGTACTCTGCTCCCAGATGGGTGCTACTGATCTGTGTTGTAATAATCTGACCTGATGCAGTGAAATGTAATCACAGGATTTATCTTTCACCCCCTTACTGTAAGTATTTTTTCAGTGTAAGCTTTCTCCACTCTGGCAGCTGACGAAGTGGGACTTTGCCTGTGAAAGCTCATCCAAAAAATAAATTTGTTAGTCTTTAAAGTGCCACAAGACTCTTATTTTGTTTTTCGGAACTAGACTAACATGGCTACCCCTTTGGAACTGATCTGTGCTGATAACACACTGCATCTAGTTGGTGCTTTTTTCCTCTCCAGAAACAAAGCCAGGCTGTTGTGTTTAAACAGTAATCTGGAGTTAAATGATGTGATCTCATGCACAGTGTTGTAATCTTTTGTGTTGTTTCATCACCCATTAAAATGGTGCGATATTGAATTATCACAGATATGCCCATCATGGATGGCTTATGCTCTAAATTAAAGTAAGTAAGTAAATGAGTTCTCCAGTCAAATGGGAAGGAATTGCTGTTGTTGTGGATTGTGGCTCCATGCTTTGCTGGGGAGTCTGATAAGACTAGCTTTCACATCATCTCTTGTTTTGGGTTCTGATCTTCTAGGGTGTGACTGCATATAGCATATAGGCTGCCAATCTGTGTCCTGAATAGTGAACAAATATAAGCCTGGCATCATCTGGAAAGGAAACTTGCTTGTTCAGATCTTGAATATGTTTTAAAAGCAGTGCAAACTTGAGTATGTGCTCTGGAAACAGTAGACTGAATAACGTGTCCGTCAATATGTGCCTTTGCTTCATAGTGTATTAGGAACAGAGAGTACTGAGAATGCTGAAGGTGCAGCATCCACTCTAGCAAACCCTCCACCCCAGCAAGAATTAATGAGCAAGCTGCTCCGGCCATCCCATTCACTGGCAGAAATGCCTGAATGCCCAGCTCCTCGTGTGGTCACTGAGGAGGAGATGAACCTAGTTAGGACCTGCCTGCAGCGATGGAGGAGCGAGATTGAGCAGGACATTCAAGGTTGGCCCCGTGCATTTATCATGACTTTTGCTAACTTAAATTTCCTCGTGTAGCTTCAGATGGATATATCCTGAACCATGCTCCTCCCCACAGGTGGGTGCTTTTCAGCAGCAACTATAGAAATAACCTTCTGTGTAAGGTGTTGTACGTACACACCCAGAGCCCTGGTCTATCATAAGATAAGCATGCACAGCTTTCCATTAACTTCTGTGGTTGTGTGTGAAGGCAGGTGTGGGCCTGGATTCTGATTACCTCAGTAATCTTGTGTCTTGGGGAGGAAGGGGGCACTATGTAAACAAAGTTGATGATCAATGTTCTTCTCAACAGATCTGAAAGACTGTATTAGCAGAATGAACCAATCCATTGATCAAATGTATGGTGACGCTGTCCTTCGTCAGGTAGGAAGTGTGGCTTTGTTAGATTTACGTATGGGGACTCACTAAAATTACATAGTACTGCTAGTGTATGCCTGTAGGTCATGATGATCTAACTAGGAGAAGTTGCATACATGTATATAGGAAGAGGGGGGGAAAGAATGTACATGTTTTGACAAGATCGCTTTGAAACCAGACACACGCCTTGCTGAGGAGAGGAATAACTTATTTAGAATGGTGTTAGTGGGATCCATGAGCCTAAAAACAAACTGAGTATAATGCATTTAATATCATCTTAAACACTCTCCATTGGCAATTTCTCCCATTAACACTTGGACACCTGCATGTGCTAAGAGGAATTCTGCAGAGTGATAGGTCATAGAATCATAGAATAATAGGGTTGGAAGGGACCTCACGAGGTCATCTAGTCCAACCCCCTGCTAAAAAGCAGGACCACTCCCACTAAATCACCCTAGCCAGATACCTGGATTCTTCAGAGACCCTGAGGGATGACCTCAATATGTCAGGGTAGCCGTGCCCTAACACATTAAACGCAATTGAAAAATGTCCATTGTGCAGGGCTTGACAAAATTGGCTCCCAGCTAGGCACCAGCAATTTTATTTTTGGTCGCCAGAGGGCACTCCTCTGCTACATTTCTGCAGCAGAGCTAGGAGCCAGGCTACAAACCCAGGTCACCATGGTGACCAGGCTCCCAAGTTTTGTCAAGCCCTGCCATTGTGTAAAGTTGGTGGTGGTCAGTTTACTTTTCCTGCTTTAGCATATTTCAAAAAATCCTCAGCAATATTTTGTTTTTAAAAAACTGAAGGATTTTCAAGAAACAGTGTTGCTGTTTTTTGCCCCCCAGCTTTCTTGATGAGTTACGAGGAAAACTCTAGCCTATCTTCTGCTGCCCTCTTCCTTTAGTATACAACAGGTCAGATGCTTTGTGTGTTCTTGGCCGTGGACAGCTGACTTCTTGCTTGGTGCAGGAAGGCCTGGCTTAGGGCGTAGAATTCTCTCTGCTGAGTCATCTTTTGTAGTTCTACTTATCTCCATGACGCTGCCTCAGTAGATCCCTGATGCGAGATCTCTTGTCCTGTCACTCCATGACTAGAGCTGTTTCAAAGTTGTAGTGGATGGAGCGAGAGGCTGTGAGCTCTTTTTCAGTGTGTTAGAGCCAAGAGTCCAGGAATGCCTCCTCTCTCTCATCTCTGTGCTTTTCAGCCTCAGTGGATGCAGAACCCAGTTCTCTTCCTGGATTGGGATTTGAGTTAAAAAGGTGATTGTCATTAGCTTTTCCTTGTTCTGTGTTTGGACTTTATCTGAAGGTTGTTCTGTGCCTGGGGAGAGAGTTCAGATCTCATGCTTCTATCCTTAACCTACTACTCCTATCAAATCTCCTGCACTGTGGATGCCTCGTAGTCTATGGTGCCTTAGAAAGGCAACTGCTCCATCTACCCAGCAGCCACCCGGAATTGCATTGCCCATAAATACTATACTCAGATAACAAAGGCTTTCTGGCAAGAGGTGTCCTGGGACTGAGCCTGGATCTTGGGCCCACATAAGCAGGATTGAATTTTGACAGGACAAAAGGATTTTCTAGGTCTTTGACTGAGAAGACTCTGATCTATTGGAGAAAAATCCTGTCATGTAGTTCTGAGTCTGAGCTTATCTACAGCAGACTTTCTTGCATTCACTAGAGCAAGAGATCTCTGAATCGCTGCCTGTGAGTAGAGTAGCCAGTTACTGAGAGTCCAGGGTTCTTCTTGGATTCATCTCTTTCTGTATCATAGAATAGGACAGATGGGGAGAACAGGCATGTAAGAACATAAGAACATAAGAACATAAGAAAGGCCGTACTGGGTCAGACCAGAGGTCCATCTAGCCCAGTATCTGTCTACCGACAGTGGCCAGTGCCCAGGTGCCCCAGAGGGAGTGAACCTAACAGGCAATGATCAAGTGATCACTCTCCTGCCATCCGTCTCCATCCTCTGATAAACAGAGGCTAGGGACACCATTCTTAACCCCTTTCTGGCTAATAGCCATTTATGGACTTAGCCACCATGAACTTATCCAGTTCCCTTTTAAATATTGTTATAGTCCCAGCCTTCACAACCTCCTCAGGTAAGGAGTTCCACAAGTTGACTGTGCGTTGTGTGAAGAAGAACTTCCTTTTATTTGTTTTGAACCTGCTACCTATCAGTTTCATTTGGTGACCCCTGGTTCTTGTATTATGGGAGTATTTAAACAACTTTTCCTTGTCCACTTTTTCCACATCCGTCATAATTTTATATACTTCTATCATGTCCCCCCTCAGTCTCCTCTTTTCCAAGCTGAAGAGGCCCAGCCTTTTCAATCGTTCCTCATACGAGGCACTCTCCAAACCCCTAATCATTTTAGTTGCCCTTTTCTGAACCTTTTCTAGTGCTAGAATATCTTTTTTGAGATGAGGAGACCACATCTGTACACAGTATTCGAGATGTGGGCGTACCATGGATTTATATAAGGGCAATAATACATTTGCAGTCTTATTTTCTATCCCCTTTTTAATGATCCCTAACATCCTGTTTGCTTTTTTGACCGCCTCCGCACACTGTACGGACATCTTCAGAGAACTATCCACAATGACTCCAAGATCTTTTTCTTGACTCGTTGTAGCCAAATTAGCCCCCATCATATTATAGGTATAGTTGGGGTTATTTTTTCCAATGTGCATTACTTTACACTTATCCACATTAAATTTCATTTGCCATTTGGATGCCCAATCACTTAGTTTTGTGAGATCTTTTTGAAGTTCTTCACAATCTGCTTTGGTCTTGACTATCTTGAGTAGTTTAGTATCGTCTGCAAACTTAGCTACCTCACTATTTACCCCTTTCTCCAGATCATTTATGAATAAATTGAATAGGACTGGTCCCAGGACCGACCCTTGGGGAACACCACTAGCTACCCTTTTCCAATCTGAGAATTTACCATTTACTCCTACCCTTTGTTCCCTGTCTTTTAACCAGTTCTCAATCCATGAAAGGACCTTCCCTTTTATCCCATGACAACTTAACTTACATAACAGCCTTTGGTGAGGGACCTTGTCAAATGCTTTCTGGAAATCTAAGTACACTATGTCCACTGGATCCCCCCTGTCCACATGTTTGTTAACCCCTTCAAAGAACTCTAATAGATTAGTAAGACACGATTTCCCCTTACAGAAACCATGTTGGCTATTGCTCAATAGTTTATGTTTTTCTATGTGACTGACAATTTTATTCTTAACTATTGTTTCAACTAATTTGCCCGGTACCGACGTTAGACTTACCGGTCTGTAATTGCTGGGATCCCCTCTAGGCCCTTTTTAAATATTGGCGTTACATTAGCCGACTTCCAGTCTTTGGGTACCGAAGCCATTTTAAGGGACAGGTTACAAATCTTAGTTAACAGTTCCGCGACTTCACATTTGAGTTCTTTCAGAACTCTTGGGTGAATGCCATCTGGTCCCGGTGACTCATAGTCAGAGGTGTTGGTGTGTGACTCATGCCCTTTGTGAAAAACTAGCCACTCTGGTCTTGCACTCCTGGGCATTGTCCACCCTACGCCGAGCCAGGGCTGAAACAATAGTTAAGGGGCCTCCTCCTTAGGCAGGGCCATGGCACAAAAGAAGCTGTAAGAAAGCCATTCCCATGAGCAGCCTGGGAGGGGTGGCCACACAAACAAGGTAGACAGAAAACTGGCACAGGGGAACATCTGTCAGGGACATGTTCAAAGAAAAACTGCAGAACTCGAATTTATATGCAAATTTGACTCAGTTGCCTTGGGGTTAAACAGGGACTATGTTACATTACAACAGGTGATGTGACCTCACCTTCCTCTATGTGCTGTTCCCCAGTGTTTGAATCCTAACACCTATTTTGATTTGCTGTTACAGCCTGACCTGAGTCTATGTTATACACTCCCCTGCATTTAATTTCCTCCCATTCTGTAAGTTTCCCATCTTCAAAGCATCTGATGAAGTGGGATTTTCTCCCACTAAAGCTCATGCGATAAATACATCTGTTAGTCTTTGAAAGTGCCACAGGACTCTGTTGTTTTTATGATGTGAATAGATGTTCCGTGAAAAAATTTCAATGCTAGCAGTATTTTTCCTTCTAACTCTTTTGAACAATACGTGTGGCAGTTTTTCAGTATGAACACATACACACCCCCACCCCACCCCGGACCAGCATGTATGTATTCCATCAATATATTCCAAGCCCAAAAGTGTTCCGTGGCCAAACTAATTTGGGAAACACTGTAATAGGGCTTTAGATATAGATGCTTTGGTCATTTATTGGAACCTGAGTGTTCAAGGATAGATGGGTGTTGTCAGACTTGCCCCATTTCCAAAGTCTGAGAGTGATGAAGTATCTTCTGATCTATGGCACTCGTGTTTTGTGGGGGTGGGGATCTGGGTAGCCTCTACAGAGAGGGCATTACTTTTGGATGGGTTTTAGTTACCAACCTAGACTATATTCTAAATTCTATGCTCTCTGGGGAGTCTATGGGTAATGTACCTTGCAATAGGTTCTGTCCCCCAGAGCTGTGCAGGTAGCTATATAGTTTGGAATTGGAGTGGTGTATTCAGAGAATCAAAGCCACTATGGAAAGTGAATTTTTTAAAATGTATCCAACAAACACTTATGGGATGTTTTTCCAATTGAAGTCCTGACAGTGCTTTATCATGCCATGCAAAGAGCTCCGTTATGGGCAGCCATGCTGCTTGGTGGAGAATTTTGGTTGCAGATTTGTATGCAAGGGAGCTTGGCTTCAAGTTACAATTACCTTTCACCCCTGCACCAGAAACCAGAAGGACTTGTATCTGGCCCATCATGGGTCCTTGGTGAGCATTTTATAAAGAACCCCGGTAGTAAGAAACTCATCCCATGATTTAAAGGAAATATGACGACTTCCACACATGGAGCATGAAATTAGTTTGACAAGTTTGGACAGCAGTGGGGTAGTCAAGCTTAGGATTCCAGGTGATACTGCAGTGGAGGGTAGAAGTGTTTTTAAGATGAGCTCATAAAGAGAAAGGGAATCTGTTTACATCAGACAATTTTTGTATGTATAACAACCCTGAATGTCTTCGTCAATTTTCCAAGAGATCAGATTTTACTCCATCCATTAGAGATGAGCCTGGAAATCATGTTCATGTGATTTTTTTTTTTCCCCCCCCAGGTTCCTTATTGCTTGCATGCTGTCCTGGTTCACGAGGGTCAAGCAAATGCAGGTCACTACTGGGCCTACATATACAACCAGCCCCACAAGAGCTGGCTCAAATACAATGACATCTCGGTGACAAAGTCCTCCTGGGAAGAACTGGTGAGAGATTCGTACGGAGGCCTGAAGAATGCCAGTGCCTACTGCTTGATGTACATCAATGATAAGCTGCCCCACTTCGTTTCTGGTGCTGAAACCAAAGTTGCTGGTAATACTTAGTCACTTGTGTAATGTGTGTTGCTTTCATAGCACTCAATGATCATTAACCCTCTCAACACCATTGTGACACTAGTAAGCATTATCCCTGTTCTGGGGATGGGGATCTGAGACAGCGGGGTTTTAATTTGGCCATGGCCAAAGAGGGAGTCGGAAATAAACCTGAGATTAGAATTGAGATGCTGCCAGTCCTGCGCTTGATTCAGCAGGCCAGGTGAATGCTTGTTCACACTTTCTTAGTTGATACTAAAGTATTGTTCTGTATAGCTTGATTAATATTGGATCATAAGAGTTGCCCCTTGTTGATCTCTCCCGGTATCCTGTCTTTCTCATCATCACCAGCACCAAGTGCTTCTGAGGAAGGGGAAAGAAACCCTGCTACAGACAGATGTAGGGCTAATTGGTCCCACATTAAATTGGGGAGTCCTAATCCCCTAACCTCATGGTTCAGGCTTTTCTAACCATTAACTATAATTGAGTTTTTTATGCCTATAAATGCCCAGTCCCGCAACTGTCTTTGTATTTCAATTTGCATGTATTCTGGCATTCTCACAGTGTCCGTGTGCAGTCTGCAAAGCAGCGCTTCGTTTTTAGGGTCAAACAACATTTTCCACTTTGGCCCAGTCATTTAGATCCCGCTTTTCGGTTTGGCCTCTGATAGCTAGTGGTAAAATAATCCACAGCCCACCCAGTGCATGTTGCGTATGCAGCCTATGGCCCCTCTTGCTGCCCAAGATGAATTATCACTAATGATAACTGAGCCTTCTAATTGTGTGTTTACAACGCCTGAGTGTGTGAGCGGCCGCTTGCAAGCATTATCATACGTGTGGCATCGGACAGCTGTTGGCTATGTAGAAGAGCCTAATCATTCCATGCATGGCTCATTTTGATATAATAGAAGCAAACAGTGCCGCAGTCAGCATCCTCTTCACTGCTGAATCTAGTTAATGGGAAAGTGGAAGCTGAAACAAATTCTTGTTTGTCTTCCTAGTACTATGACATTTCAGTTTCTAAAATGAACCCAATGAGACTTAATGTCTTTGAAGACCCCTGTGCTTTCTTAGCATCTGGGATAGGTGTTATCATTCGGTGTTAGATACACTCATTTGATGAAGTTAAAGATTTAAAAATCGATGCCTCTTGCTTTCTACACTAATGTGTATTTTGTCTTAAGTGATTCTGTACAGCTGGAATGCCATTTTTAACCAGTGTCCCATTATTCCTACATATTTCAGTACTTAGGAATTCTTGCAGTTTCCTACACCTGGGTTTCATGTAGCATTTAAGAGTGTAGAGATTTAAGCTGAACTCTGAGTTTTCTGGTTGTCTTTTTAAGCCACACCTGTAGCATTATGGTAGCCTCTGGTAAAGAGAAATCTATGTCCTCTTCCAGCCTTGTTTGTTGCTTTGAGTCGGTGTACTGAGTCCAGAAGTGCCATGCAGTAATGTACCTTTCGGTTGTTAGTTATCATTTGTATTATCATAACATGTAGGAGTTCTAGTCATGGAGAAGGACACCATTGTGCTAGGTTCTGATAAACACAGAACAAAAAGATAGCCCTTTGCCCAAAGAGCTGACCATCTACCATCTTCCTGTACCAGGTTTGCGGAGCATCTTAACTTCAAATTCCGGGAGAAAATACTCTTTTACTTTGTTATTTTTCTAAACCATTTGATCAATATTCCTTAATGTTTCTAGATATTCCTGGATGACACAGTATTATCTTGCTGCTGTATGATTCACTGCTAACTAAAATCTTGCTTGTCTCCAGATGAGGAGAAGGGTGCAGAAATGGGGCAGTTTCAGAAAGAAGTGGAAGCCCTGTCTCCTGAACTTCAGCATTACATACAAGAGGACAACTGGAAGCTTGAGCAGGAGGTGGAGGAGTGGGAACAGGAGCAGTCCTGCAAAATCCCTCAGATAGAGCCTTCAACTTCTTCTGAATCTCAGGATTTCTCTTTTGACTCAGGACAAGGTACATGAGATCACTGTCTTTGCAGATCACAACTCTACATTAGCTTCCCTGTAATAAATCCCACCATTTGCTGAGCCTTCTGTAACAATTTTGAATGCCTGGGAAAAGCTGCCAGCTGAGCTGAGTTACTGAGTTCCCACCCTGCCAGGTGGAAGAAGCTAATGGTCTCTTGTTCATGTAAGGGTGTTTTCTTACAGACATGTCATCAAGCTTAATCATATCCTGTTTTACATTCAGCCCATGGCACTGATCTAATCTCATGTTGATTTAATTCTATTAATATTTTTTATGTTTACTGTACAATGTTCAACTGTTGAGGTGGGAGACCATTCGTTACAGCAATTTTTTATAGCATGCATCTCGCTGACCTTCACAAATGGGGTTGTGTGTAATATTGCTACTGAAATCCAGTCACTTCTGGAATGAAATGTAGTAGCTTTTAATAGTACACAGCAGTGTTTCACGTTTTAGGACAGGCAGTGAAGAAGAACCTCTTGTTCAGTGGAAAGTCCAGGGTGATAGTTCATTAATTTGTCTCCCCTGGAATTAAATTTCAAACTCCAGAATCAAATGTACTGTAAAATTGGGGCTGTGCATCAGTTTGCCAAATGACACAGCAACATCTCATCAGTTAAGGTTTTCTGCCATGCATTCTAAGGGCACTAGCTGAAGCTCCATTGACATGAATCAGTTCCGTACTCTGAAGACACACAATTATCACAGTAATAAGCAGCAGAATGTGAGATACAAACCCTTGAGCTCAAGGTCGGTTGAGCTGTGTACAAAACCCTTCAGCCCCGATCTACCATAGCACTTAAACCAGTAGCGCCGTGGACTTCAGTTTGACTACTTGGGTGTGGAAGGGCTTTATTGGATCAGATTTTTTAGAGTCCGTCTACGCGGCAGCTGAGATCTCTCTAGACTTGATTCATGCCAATGGGGCCTGAGCTACTGCATTTAAAATAGCAGTGTGGGTGTTGCAGATCTGGCTGAGTTTTGCGCTTGCCACACAAGCTCAGCCCCGGGGGTCAGATGCACTTCAGAGCTTTAGCGGCTGCCCAAGCTACCATTCACCGTAGACTCTATTAAGGCGTGTCTACACTGCAGCTACAAACAAACCCTCCAGCCCAGGGATTCTGACTCAGATTAGTGGGGCTCAACCATTCTGCTGTTTTTAGTGAGCTAGGTCAAGCCCCGCTAACCTGAGTCAGAATCCCTGGGCTGGAGGGTTTGTTTGTAGCTGCAGTGTAGACACGCCTTAATAGAGTCTACGGTGAATCCTGGCTTTCCTGGAATGTGACCCGTGAGTTGTGTGTTGGGGAGCACGAGCCGACTCTTCAGTGACAAAGAAGGCTGCAGCCAGTTACAGGGTTGTAGAAAGTCGAGATGCAGGTGTCGCAGTAGAGCCGGATGTTGGGCCCTGTGCCTGGTAAATACTAAGGTCCAGTATTGTATTGTGCAGCCACGCTTTTTACCATTTGCCTCTGACCCATCTGGATTTGTACCTTCCTAGCGACATTATTGAACGTTGGCATCTCTCTGAATTTCCATCCAGACCAATCATCAGGCTGCAAACAAGGTATACGCTCTCTCTCTGCCGAACACGCTAGCATTGCGAAGGACCAGACTGCCCAGGCCATTGCAAATACAGCTGATGCCTATGAGAAGAATGGCGTAGAGGTGGCTCTGTGTGAGGTGAGAACTTTGGAACGTGGCCCTTGAAGCAGCCAGCTGTTTTTGCATCTTTCTGTTAACAAACCTCTGTCCCTCACATGCTTATAATTCTGCAGTTCTGCTGCATTTAACCTAAGCCCTTTCTACTTTCCTGTTCAGTTTTGGTTTGTTTGTTTCTTATTCTCTTTCTCCTCTTTCTGCTGCCGTAGCCAAAGGAGGCAGAACCAACGAAGGTCCAGCCGAGAGAAGCAGCCCTTACAGTTCAGTCAGAACAACAACAAGATGCTAAAGGGACAGAGTCTGCTGGCCAGCTTAGCTCCCTGGTGTCTGAAGTGGAGATCCCCAGAGTGGGGAAGATTCTGGTTAGATCTGATGCAGATGGATATAATGAGGAGGTACAGAGCCCAGTGCAGGAGCTAGTTATTTTTCAGTCACTCATCTTTTCAGCTGTGGGTAGACTTGGGGTTTTCTGAAGGTTTGTGGCAAGTAGTGATCTGACATGAAACAGTGTGTGTCAGTCAAGTATGTTTTCCCCTCTGTAGTAAGCAGAGAGGTGGGGTCCAATTGTGTAGCAATCGACTTTGTAACAGTTCAAAATGTCAGAAAAGCTCCATCTGTTGAGCTGGATGTGGTCTGATTGTGTTAAATAGGCACTTGGGTTGAAATGCTCTGCCTAGGTTCCTCAGTTAAATGGTAGTTTTGCAAGATTTTGAGGGGAAAGAGAATGCAGGAGGAATTGTTTGGGTGGCATAGTGAAGGGTTTAAACCTCTATAACAGCAAGGGGTCAACTTGCACAAAGTAATGATAATAAAATTAAATTTATTATCAAATGGCAGCTCAGGGATGTCCAACCTCTATTCATATCTGGACAACTTGTCTTTAAAACTCTACCTTTTTTGAACTTTTTTCTTTTATCACCACAGCTTTTCTTCTATTCCTCTCTGTTTTTGTGTGTGGATTTTTTGTTGTTCTTGTGATAGGTGATGCTCAGCCCAGCCATGCAGGGTGTGATCCTGGCTATTGCCAAAGCCCGTCAGACCTTTGACCGGGATGGGTCTGAAGCAGGGCTTGTTAAGGTATCCCTTTCTTTTCCTTTTCGTAAATGTCTTAACACACAAGTCTGCGGCCTTCATTGAAAAATCTGTGCTATTGCAACATACTAAAAATGGGAGTTGGGTATTTCTCTCTCTTCCTGTGTAGTCCTCTTGAGCTAATTTTTTTTCTATTCCACATTTCTGTTTATCCACTCCACTGGTTGTATTGAGAGGACTCTATTAAAGAGTTATTGTCAGGCTAAAAACATTAACACCCTTTCTTGTATTACAGATAACCCATAGGTTGAAAGAGCTGAAAGATTTTCAAAACTCTGATTTACTTTCCACTCTTGCTCCTGTTTGTTTCACTATTTGCAATTCTCTCAGTTTAGACCAGGAAAATAGACTAGTCTATTTCTAATCCATTTATGGTTCTCGTGCTTGAGCATAAGACAGCAGAATTTAGGTTGCATAGAAGGTTTAAAATGCATGTGCACGCTATTTGGAATTTAAGACAGATAATATAGAAATGTTTCTAGTAGTCCTAAATTTGGCAAAGTTTGTTGTTGCCCCCTCTTCAAGCCTGCATTTTTGGCCAGATTAGACCAAATGTCCATTTAAATGAACAACCCCAAAATGTTTATAGCTAAATGAAAATGGGGCGTATGAATGGATGTGTTAGGAAGGTTGTGTGAGCCCGAGTCCTGTAAACACTTACTCAGGTGTTTATCTTAGGCACATTAGTCAATGCATCTCTTGAATAAATTTAAGCATGTGTGTTTGTCATAATCTGTTTAAAGCAAAGGATTGAGAGTCAAGAGGCCTGTGTTCTCTTTTCAGCGCTGATGATGACTTGCTCTGGGACCTTGGCCAAATCACTCCACTTCTCTCACTCTCCTCAAATGCAAAATGATGTTACTTTCCATACTTACTCCCAGGAGCTTGTGAGGTTAAGTTAGGTCTGAAAAGTACTTTGGAGACTTGGATGTAATCTGATATAAAAGAGCTTGACATAATCAGCACCAGAAAATAAAAATAAAATCTTAATCATACCCGGGACATACGTGGTGTGTAATTAAATTTGGGCCATAAACGTGCACGTTGACTGTAGGAATCTCTGTAAAATATGCCCTCCTGAGATCATGCAATTGAAAGAAGTAAATATTCCTGAACAGAGACTGAGTCGTTGTTAGTTTGGGTTAGACTTTGTAGACAAACAATTGATGTTAAATAAAAAGAGGCTTAGGAAAATTCATCCACCTTCCTGGCTTCCAGTAGTTGTAAATCACACCAATGACTTTCTATAATTGCAGTTGAAAACAAACATCAGGCAAGGCTTTTGCTGTATTGTCCGTGACGTTTTACTGCTCAGGGTAATATTTTGCCAGCTGTGGTCTTGTTCCTCTCACATTTTAACACGTTCGAGATGTCTCTAAAGAGTTCCTTAAAATGAGCCCTTAAGAGTGAGAGATTCAAAAATGCCTAAGGGAGTTAAGCACACAACCCCACAGAAGGTCAGTGGAGCTAATACCTAGCTGCCTGGGATCTCCTGTAAAGGGGACGTTTTTGCATAAGGTATAGGTTATAAAGATGGATGAATTGTACCATGGTGGAGATGGTATACTGGTTGGGTGGAACTGTGCTGTGGGTTGCTATGGAAAATCCTTCAAGATGCCTCACTGGTGTGTCCTGCTCACGTGCTCAGGATCATACTGATCATCGAATTGAGGGGCGAGGGGGATTCATTTCTGACCCTAGCCTGCTTGGCAGGGACCTTTGGGGCTTTTTCACTTTTCATTGCATTATGAGGAGTGGTTTGCCAGCTGGGATCAGTGGAGCATATCTCACCAAGTTAGACCCCTGCCATCAGAGGGACTGTGGGCAGTTGTGGCATTCGGTCTCCCCTATTATCTGCTGGTAGCTCACAACAGTGTAGCACTCCAGTGCATTAGTTGAACTGACAGTATTGGCTTAGCAAAGGCGTATCAGGGTGAAATGTAATGGCAGATCAGATGCAGAAGGTCACACAGAAGATCTAATGGTCCCTTCTGGTCTTAAACTCTAGGGACTCTTTGCCTAATCGGGGAAGAGACCCTTAGCCATTGTCAGCTAACGTTAGTAGCAGTTAGACCTCTTTGCAGCGAATCCTGCTGAATTACAGGACAGTATTAAACCTTCCTATAGCGGGTTTCAAATTTACTGCATGCAGCAGTAGTAAAGAATAGGCACTTAGCATTTGTTTGACTTTGCTAGGCATTCCATGAAGAGTACTCCAGACTGTATCTGCTAGCCAAAGAGACCCCCACTCCTCACAACGACCCGCGGCTGCAACATGTACTCATCTACTTCTTGCAGAACAATGCTCCCAAACGGGTCGTGGAGCGGACTCTCCTGGAGCAGTTTGCGGATAAAAATCTCAGCTACGATGAAAGGTTTGTGCCAGGGGAGCCAACAGAATGACTTTCTGATTTGGGATTCTGGAGTTCCACCCTTCTCTAATGTCTCCATTTGTTGTACCGAGCAGGTCAATTCGCATTATGCAAGTGGCACGAGCTAAGCTGAAGGAGATTGGCCCCAGTGATGTGAATATGGAGGAGTACAAGGTAAGGGACAAGAACTTCTTCCTTTTCTCCGATGCCTGAGTGGAGGTGTCCCAAATAGTGAGCAAGATCGTGGCAGTGCAGTGAGAGTGTAGACAAACAGCAGCTGGGTGACTGTTACCTAGTCAGGGGCCTTAGGACCAGTTTCCTAAGGAAAAACAAGTGCTGACCAGCACACGGGTTTCAGTTTAGCCCTGTCACTTTCGGAAAGTACCGTGGGGGCTTCAACTTGCTCTTGGAACAGCCAGCCTTTGTGATCAGAATGGGAGCTGTGGAGCTAACTCTTCCCCTGGGCCTCACAACAGAGTTTCAGGAATGCTGCTTGTGTTTTCACACTTGTTCTAGGGGATTCACTTTGTGTTCTCAGTGTGGCGTTTACACTGCCAGAGACACTCTGACTTGGCCAGCGTGTTCTTGAGCAAGATGGGGAAGCAGAGAGGATGAGCATGTTGAGAACTTGTTCTGAGCTTGTGTGAGCTCATGACCCATCTCTGAGCTCTCCCTGCCAGGAGAGCTTTGCTCAGGAAGGAAATTTGTCCCAGATACATGCTCGTGGAAGCATGCCGTTGACTAACCTGTAATGTTTCCTGTTACCCTAAACAGAAATGGCATGAAGACTACAGTTTATTTCGCAAGGTGTCTGTTTACCTGCTGACCGGGTTGGAGCTCTACCAGAATAGAAAGTAGGGTTCATTTAATTATTTTAAAAGTTTGGATGAAGCTATGGGGTAATTGATACCTAAAAGCGCCTGTAGCTCTGCTGCTACCCCTTGCCCCTGACATGCGGCACCCCTGTGTATTCCAGTTTGGGGCCCCTGGTGTTTTTTCCAATGTTCTTCATTCCTAATCTGCCAATGCCCCTTGTTGTACAGGCTGAGAGCTGACCTTGAGCCAGAGCGTAACTATTGTGCTGAGTTCACAGGTAGTTTTGTGACATGGCCTCTTACAGTTCCCAGCTTGTTTTCCACAAGCAAAACTTTGCATTCTGGTCCTCAGAGAGGATGTAGTGCACTAACTGCCATTACAGCTTGGTTCTTTGGAAAGTCGGATGAAAATGAAACTCTCGTGTTTGAAAATGGTTTGACTCCTATGTGGAAACAGAGCTAACTGGAACTCCGAACTGAAAAGCTGGGCTCCCACTCCCTCACACCCCTACAACTAGTATACCATATAGAGAGCTGTTTGGAGAAACATAATTCCCTTTCATGGAGGATTTCAGTATTGCAAAATTCGGATTGTTCCAATTCAGAATGTGAACCAAAAATGTTGAAATTCTCTGTGAGAGGAAGAAGACCTGGCTCTGGGACAACTCGCTCAGTAGGCTGCCCTGGAGCCAGTGACCTTGCTTGGGTCTCTGACTCCAGGATAGTCCACCAGCAGTGGTTTAAAGTATAATTTGATGGGCCCTGGAACCCTCCTAATCTCCGGGCCCTCTTCCCCTATTGTCTGGGCCCCCTTCATGCACGTGCAGGCCCCAGCCCAGGTAGGCATTTGCAACCACTTCTCAGTACCACATGCATCGGTTATCGCTCCATAAAAATATTTATAATTTTATATGGCGTTTATGTCTATAGCAATTATTGTCTCAAACTAGCAAACATTGCATAACACGGTAAGTATTGTGATTAACAACGGTAGGGTGTAGGACCTGCCAGCAGCCAGGGCAGGGTGAAACATGCGTTCCGCCAGATTTTTCTATTTTTAGGGGCCCTGGAACTCTGGCCCCTCAAATTTGTGGGCCCTGGAACTGCGTTCCAGTGTGTTTCCCCTTACTTTAACCCCTGTCCACCAGGCAGATAAGTTGGCAGGAAATCAGATCAGGGAGATCTCCACCAGCATTTGATAGAAGTTGAACAGCCTCGCAAAAGTTTAGATTTGGATGAATTGGCAAGTTCTGACCAAAAGATGTTTCATCAGAGCTTTTTGTACCAACTCTAAATATATCCCTGGCATCTGCAAAGAAAAATACTGTTCTCCAAACTCCTAATTGTATCTTTCATCTCCAAGTTCCAGTTGAAAGCAGGGGGAATCTAGAGCAGAGGCTACAAACAGGGATTGAAAACAGAGTGCAAAAGCCTCCCTGAGGGATATAGAGTTCAAACCTGCCTAGCTTGGTGGCTGCTCTTGAGGTCAGATGAATGAAGAAGAGCAAAGGGAGAAAATAACACTGTTACTGAAGTTGAAGTAAAACAAACAAGGAGTCCCGTGGCACTTTTAAAGACTAACAAATTTATTTATCACATGAGCTTTCATGGGTAGAATCCCACTTCATCAGATGTATGAAAGGGGAGGTATGAAGGGGAAGTGTTTCTCTCTGTTGGGGAACAAGTGGGGAATCTCTCCTCTGTGGATAGCTTGACTGAAACGTGGTGTGATGGACCACTAACACCCTTCTCCTCTTGCAAGGTACCATGAAGCACTGACCTACCTCGTATATGCCTATCAAAGTAACACCACCTTGCTGATGAAAGGACCCAACAGAGGGGTGGATGAATCACTGATTGCTTTGTACAGAAGGAAATGTCTCTTGGTTTGTATCTTTGAGTCTTAAATTGAAAGTGAACAATCTCCGTGGCAGATGGGTCAGCCTTAAACACATCAGCACTTCCAGCTCTGCAATTTCAGTTCATGGCTATGCATTCTTCATCCCAGATTGCCCAAAGAGACACGTGTATCATGTACCTTCTTACAAACGCTGTACAGGAGTGTGTTGTTAAAACATGCTTTCAGAGAGGTGGGGTGCTTTGGAATTTCCAGGCATTTACTATTTGCCAAAGCAAGATCTCTATTCTTCCCGTCCTGTGGGGAGCCATCACTGCTGTTTTGTGACCAGTGTTCATCTTTTGATGAGCATTGGGTGATGTGGCATTCCTCAGGAAAGGAGGAAGCAGCAGCCCACCGGGACTTATTTTTAGTTCCTGCTTCATTACGTCTGCTCAGGCCAGCGTAATTATATCTAGGGCGTCTACCCCTTCCCTAGCATGAAAATTGAGGAAGGAAAATTTACTGAAGTGATTGAATTTGGCTTTCAGGGAATTCTCCTTGGTATTTCTGAATCTGAATCTTGATTTCTCAAAGCCAGAAATTATGTGTACACTTCAGATCTAATTCTAGAGCAATTTGTTCTCTCTAATCTAATCTTGCTAAGAGTTACATTCTCCTCTTGGTGCACCCATGCAGCTCCCATTAGTCTGAGAACGCTCCATGTATAGCTATCAGGTGGAAGAGGCATGGGTTGAGCACAGTTTCCCTAGCAGCCTGAAGTCAGGACTTTCTTTTTCAAATGTCTCTGACCTTATTCTTGCACAGAAGCTGAATGACATGGCAGCGGCTCTGTTTGTAAGCAGTGAGGAGGCGCACGTGACGGAGGGTGTTAACATCCTGAATGAGCTGATCATCCCCTGCATGCATCTCATTATCAATAATGACATCTCCAAGGATGACCTGGATGCCATTGAGGTCATGAGGAACCGCTGGTGCTCTTATCTGGGACAAGAAGATATGGATGGTAGGGAATTGCGGACTTGCTTGCTTCCCTTATTGCCCTGTGTTCTGAGTGGTCAGGATGGTCGATAGGTCTTCACTGGAAAAGGCCTTGACCATTTAAAACCCATTTAAAATCCATTGTTGGGATTTTGACCTGTGTGTGTACTGTCTGGGAATTTTCAGTTAAACTTGTGCCCCAAAACACATGCTTATATTTAGAGTGCAACATGATATGGAACAATCTGATTGTTGTTTGTCCTAAAACTACACAAAATAGATTCCTGACCATTGTAATATTAGAAGGGAATGATTTTAAAACATATGAAACGGGTACCTTGGTCTCATCTGTTCTTTGTGATCAGAACTTTAGCTTACATTTCAGCCAGCATGGTTTCATTGACACACTAACATTAGCAGATTTTGTTGGACTGAATGTGAATGCTCACCTGTAACATGAGCAAAGTTTTTAAGCTGCCTAAATGACTAGGTGCATTTGTGCTTCTGAGCATATAGTTTGTATGTGATGCACTCTGCCTTCCTGTTGGAAATGAGACGCTCTGACAGGCACTTTTTCTGTTAGCGTACAGCTTCATGTCTACAAATCCTGCAGTATCCAAAGGGTTTGAGGAATGCATGGGGGAAGCCATCTGTGTCAAGCTGTGAAGATTCTTTGTCATGGATTGCCAGTTAACCCCAGAGTGTAGTGAGGAGAGGCTGGTTGTTCTCTGTCTGAGTTTCAGTTTTGGATAACTGTTCTGTATCTCCTTTCATGGGCTGCACTTAAGCTGCCAGGAGTCCTCTTAGCTTGGGTAAGAGAACAGGTTGGAGACTCTTAGCAGTGTTCACTTTAACCAGCAGAGGGTAAACTTGCTACAGCAGAGTGAGGGAGAAATATGGAGGATTGTTCTCAAAATGCTGTTGTAAAGTAGAAGAGCTGGAAAAACTTTCTAGCAGTTTGACTTCCCTAAATTTGGCCTTGTTATAAACTCTTTCAGTTAATGGAATCCCAAAAAGTGAAACTCAAGAGTTGAGAGGAACAGAACTCAAGAGTTTTCATCTCTCTCTGTGTTGTGTGGGCTGAGTCTATTGTCACTGGTCTCTCTGTTTGTCTATATTGTATGTAAAATTGCTTGTGCCTCAGATTAAAAATCAACTCAATTAACCTACTGGAAGAAGAAATGAGTGTTATGATAATGGTTTTAAGCACATTCACCTGGAGAGTCTAGAACTTTTCAAATTAATCATCTGCTAATGAACTGGTCCACCAAATGCTGAAATAGGCAGAGTTTCTGCTAACACCTGGTGGGACAGGAACAGTCCTCCCCCAGGGGAAGGACTCACACCATTGACTGGATAGTGAGGTCAGAATTTATTATACAGTAATTAGAAGTTCTGATGAATTTTGTTACAGGGTACATCACCAACTAGAGGACTCTGTCCTTCTCTGTTCGGTCATCTCTTGGAGCTACAATATTACATTCCCATCTCCCTCAGGAAAGGAGGTGTCTCCTTTTGATTTTGCGTTGTCAGATGGTTACAAGTTTGCCCCCTTGTCAGCAGTTGGCGGTAATCATTCATGAAGGACAGAATAATGCTTGGCCTAGAAGACTAGCTTGTAGTGCATGAATCTGAGATCGCAAGGGCTGATGTGTAACATGGAGAGTGAATAAACACCATTCCAACACTCTGAGGATTAGAGAATTAGGTCTGGGATGACCATGTTAAAGTGGCCTGGACTGAGGAAAGCCAGTTTGTTAGTGGCACTGGTAACATACGCGTTATATTCCTAGTAACTTCACATCACTGATTTGCCAAGCAAATAGTTTTGACACAGTGTGTATGTGTTCGTGTGGAGGGTGGGTCGGGAATGTTTTTTGGGTGTGGTTTTCTTTTCCCCTGCCCTCCTTGAACCATATGAGCCAATAGACTACTGACAGAGAAAAGATACAAGAGTTAGATCAGAGGTCTGGTCTAAAATGACATCGTCTCACCTCTATAAACTATTTCTCATCTTGGTATGCTTGAGGTGAACAGGTTTTGGCTGTGATAGATAATTATCTTAAAAATAATACCATTTTTGCTGACAACACGAAACCCGGCTGCAATTGGCCTTTTTTGGTACTTTTTCCAATGCGTTTGACTCTTGCATCCTCCTCCTCCACAGCAAACCTGCAAATGAAGCTGGGCGAGCTACTCCCCAGGCTCCTGGACTGCTCTGCAGAGGTCATCATTCTAAAAGAACCACCGAAGATCCGGCCCAACTCTCCCTATGACCTCTGCAGCCGCTTCGCAGCCGTCATGGAGTCCATTCATGGGGCCTCACCTGTGACTGTAAAATAAACTTCTGACTTTCCAGTAACCCGCCTACCACTAAAGTATCCTGTGGCCAGACAACATTCGGATGGGAGAGGGAAGATAAACGGTAGATCATGGCAATTCATATCCAGATATAACCTCTACACTTGGTGTCGATACAAAGGAATGAAAATACAATTATCAGTGACGGTGCAAAAGGTGAGAACCACTGTCGGAAGATGGCACAATATGTGACTGGCAATGACAGCTGCTGCTCCTTCCCACAACAACAACAAAAAATGGGCTGTGTGTCTCTTTCTTGCTGCTTTCAAAAAAATGTTCCTCGAGCACAGAAACTTGGGGCCGTGATAGCTGCAGCACAGGAGAATGGTTCCTTGCCTGAGCCAAAGTAATAAGCGTCATTGATTTGCCAGGCAGGTCCGCACCTTTCTAAATTCTTAGCTGAAAGAGATTATACCTTCAGATCTCGCCAAACTTCTGCTGGCGGGAGTCTGAATGGAGAGACTGAGTGGCAGCAAGGATTGATTGACCCATGTGTGTATCAGAGAGGCAGGAGTTACACGCGCAGCTGCATATTTTAGTTGAGTGACATCAAACAGGAAGTTAAGTTGTCTCTTGTCTTTTTAACTGTCAAACAAATGTGCGGGGCTCTTCTTCTGAGACGGATAAAGCACATCAAATGGCAATCTCACATGCTGAAACCTCATTTTAAAGATTGTTTTCAGCACACTATCAGTGAGCTAATAATCACTAACTGGGGGTCTACACTGTGGCAGGATTTCGGTGGCAGTCAAAGGGAGATATACAAAGTACTTAAAATATCTTGCATATATCTCCCTTTGACCGCCTACCACTTGCTTACAGTGGTGCCTTCAGTGCACCGAGTCGAAGGGAAATGCCCTACCTTGGACACAGTGCTAGTCTACTTACCAGGGTGGTCTTCAGCTATCAATTTCCTGATTGACTCAGTAGGTCTTCACAGACCAAATTTGCCGCCGTCAGTCAAGACGGCTCCTAGATAAAGAAAACAAAACCCCCAAAGGACTTTTAGTCTCCGATCTGAAAATAGTTCCTCCTCCACCCAGGTTATTGATGAGAAAATTAAGCATTGGAGACATAAGGTTAGAATAAAAGTGTGTATATTTGTTTTTTTTTTGTAAAATTGTACTGGAGAGAAAACACAGTTGGCCATTTTTTAAAGACAGCCTGTGTTTTATCTGAATAATGACAAACTGTTACAACCAAAATGCTCTGAATAAATAGGGGAAAAATTCCTATTTGAGAAGATTATTCAGGTTTTATAAATGTGCAATAAAAACATTTGTTTTATTTAGAGTGAAATCACTTCCTCTGTTTTGTTTTCTTTGCCATCAAGTTTCAAAACTTCTCTGTTTTGATATGAACAGAAGAAATGAACCCATCAGTCATCAACATTTTAAAAATCTGTCATTAAAGACCTGGCAACGTTATAGTTTGTAACTTCCTTTTAACATGCTGCAAATTGTAGTTTAGATAAAGAGAAAATACAGTATTAGTCACCTTCTACTCAAGGGTTAAAAATCTTAAACAACCTAGGGTTTCAAAATCATAGAATAATAGGGGTGGAAGGGACCTCACGAGGTCATTTAGTCCAACCCCCTGCTAAAAAGCAGGACCACTCCCACTAAATCACCCCAGCCAGGGTTTTGTCTAACCGGGCCTTAAAAATCTCCAAAGATGGAGATTCTCCCACCTCCCTAGGTAGCCCATTCCAATGCTTCACCACCCTCCTAGTGAGAAATAATCAACATAAGCATTTATTGGGTGTCTTCTACACTGCAGTTTACAATCTTATTTGTTGACAGGTTGAAAACATGATTACAAGTTACAGTGAAGATGGATCTTTAGTGTATTAATCTCTTGTGTCCTCTTGAATTTAAATTAAATAAGGGTGGAGCTAGTTATAGTTTTTGAGTAGCTTTGAGTTTCTCTTCTGGTTTGTTTTTGTCTAAGTGTTGTCGGGGTTTTTTTCCTTCAAGATAAATAGTGGAGGTGTGGTTGCACATTCCTTTCTGCTTTGGATTAGCTTTTGAATAGGAGACAATTTTTTTTGAATCCTCCTGAGAGTTGTACTCTTTGTCTAGACATCCAGCAGTCTGTCTGTCTGCGTAGAAGTGAGGTCTAGACAAATGGAGCCACGTGTAGAGAAGCTTTTTGTATCTTACTTCTGGGTGAAGTTCATCCATCTTGAATACTGGATCATCTGAGGCTTTCACCCATCTGTCCTCCACCGTTCCTATTCCAGAGACTTTGACACACAGGTTGCTATTGATGCTAATTGGTTTCTTTTGACGCCTCTTTTTAGGGACAAGCCAGCCAAGAGAACTTCTTTTACAGAGCTCTACTTTGAACCCCTTTATTTTGAGCCATTCTGCAGTAGGCTCTCAACAAGCAGAATGCCTGCAGGACACAGCCATTTCCAAGCACACAGCAGTGAATAATTCAGTTGGATTAAATTAGTAAAGAGAAGGGAGAACCCTTGTAAACTCCTGCAGCCAAACTCTATTCATTCATTTGGGACAGAAATGTTTTGAGTTTCATATTCCGATGCTAACACAAATCTACATTAGAGCAGAACCATTACCCTTTTTATACTTAAGCTTCTGTTCGCATTTCCCTAGCAAAACACAGATTTATTCTAACAATTTGAAACACATCTGTAAAAATAAAATAAAGTACATCCCAGATAGGGTCTTGATGGGCAAATTGAAGATAGACATTTATAGGACTGGATTAAGAGTGCAAAGCAGTAATAATTAGTGGAGTTCTGTTTGAGTTCAGACAGGGGAGGGAGGTTAGTCATCAGTGATGGAGTGACTCACTTTGCCTGTTGTACCCTGACCTGGATATTTAACTCTGGAGGTGTGCTTCACCTTCCCTTTTCCCAGTTAACATCTTAGAATCAGAACTGAAAACATGCATAAAGAAACACCTACCAACATGCAGAATTAGCCACATGCCACTACTCGTTTAAAGGGAATCGTGGAGCAAGGGCCTTTGATATTTCAACTTCCTGTCCTTATTTGTATTTCACAGTGTCCTAAAGGGCAGTACCACATGGCTTGCTTTTGCAAAATGGAGAGATGGTGATTTCCTTGTTTCCTGGGTCCTCTGTGTTATCATCTAGTATCAGAACACCCTGGAGACCTCAGTTTATGGTTGTTTCAAGTCTGGCTCATTAGAGGAGGGACATGGGGTTCTGAGATGTCCCTAATTCTTTGGCTTCCCGTCCCTCGACTGCCCATTTGTTTTGCCACGTAAGTGATTTCTTGTCAAGTCTTAACCGATGACCCTACTAAAAATATTTACACTTCACCCCCTCTGGGGATGCCGTCGTATCGACTGTGCTGTGTTGAGTGTGCCATGGAGGGTGTGTAATTTTAAAGCCCCTTTGTGCAATAGCCGGTGCCAATCATACCTCTATAGAAAGTCATTCTGGCTGTGATTGAATAAGATAGGATTGCAGAAAATGCTCATGTGTACAGTGTCGCTGTTTGTACAGTCATGGGTGGATTTCCCTGCCCCATTAACTAGTCCCGAAAGTACAATAACCAAACAACCTCCCACCCCATAAATAGCAAAATAAAAGGAAATCAAAGGACATGTTTACAGGAACACTAATCTCCTTGAAGAGCCCAATCCAGTGCCCAGTGAATGCCATGGAAATCCTTCCATTGACGTTGAATCAGGCCTTAAAGCCACAAACACATAAAGGGAACACAAGCTAGAAATGGGCTATTACAACTTCGCCTGTTGCACCCCCACCTGGTTATTTAACTTTGGAGGTGGGCTTCACCCTCCCTTCCCCCAATTAACATCTTAGAGTGAGAGCTGAAAACCCTTTTAAAGAAACAATTCTGTGTTGTCTTCCCCTCTCTGCCTATTTTGATTTCCTAATGGTGCGAATGACACTAACAGCCAAAATCTTTTGCCTGGGGGGGTTTGTCAGACCTCTGACACAAAGTGCTTTCAAATCTTTGAAAAGCACATTCCACCAAACAAAAATGTTGCCCTCCTGGCCCTTGCGTTTTGCGTCTCTTGACCCTCATGACAGAAACAAGACTCTTGGCTGCTGCTCTTTGCAATCCTAAAACTGTTGGTTATTGACTCATTTCCAGAGCAACCACTGGTGTAGCCATAAATACAGGCTTTTGACTTGGGGTGGGATGGCAGGAGGGATAGGAGGAAGCTTATCCACAGGTGAAGTCAGCAGCAACAACAGGCACATTTTCATGGAAACATAAGAGACAGGGTGCAGCAGAACTGGCTGAGAGAGAATGTCCTTCAGAATTTTCCATGGGTTCCTTTCAGGTCTTTTTAACATGAGTGTTAAGGTTCTAATGTATACACTTGAAGTCTGATCCTAATCCTGGTAGAGCAGTGAGGAGTCCTTCTGTTGACATAGATCAGGCTGTGAGACCACATCCTGAATTATCCATACAAAAGAAGTTCCCATTCATGAAAGGACTATGTGAATCATTTCAAATAGTGATTAGCAGATTTGAAAGGCTGAGGGAGGGTGGATTGTTTGGGGAGTTCAGTTTTCTTGAAGTTCAGTTTTTGGTCTGGATGCAAAGTTTCTAAAATATCTTAAAATTTCCAGAGGGGTAGCCATGTTAGTCTGTGTACAGCAAAAACGACGCGAGTCCCGTGGCACCTTATAGACTATAAGGTGCCACAGGACTCTTCTTGTTTTTAAAATATCCTGAGTTCAGCCAAGCTCGGAAAACTGCTGAGAATAACCTTCCTTTCTCTCTGCGTAGTGGAATCCCTGCTGGAACAAAGTGCAAATTGCAAAACCGTACTTTTAAAACCAAAAGTGAACTTCTTTGATTCTCAACAGAATTCTGGTGTTTAGATGGTGGCTTCCTTGCTTTGATTTCATGGTCACAGACCTTATTGTAAGCAAAGTTTTTAAAAGAGATAAACACGGGGTTATTAAATAGTACTATGGCTGATCAGACTAAATTGAACATTTAACTCTGCTAGTAGTAACAGTAAGTACATACCAACTTAGTTTTGGTCACCAAAATTTAGGAGATCTTTAAAGGAACAGTTAGATTCTAATTGTTATAAACATGTAATCTAAAAAGGAATTAAATTGGATAACTTTCTAAGTTATGGTCTGATATTTTATGATTTCACTGACTAGTAAATTAATGGGTGAGAAATTGCCACTGACTTTGCACCTTTCACAGATGTGGAAAATGTGTTTTTGGTATAAACTGGCTTTCTATATGAGAATTTTGCAATATGAACAAAAACACACCCCTACTATAGAATTGCTCGTCATAGTTAAAATCTTCATCCCCATTTTCTCCTCTTATGGTGTTCACAATGCAGTTGCTTTCTGAGAGCACAGAAACATGTTGCCAGCAAATAGAATAATGTATGTGGTGGAATTCATCCGTATGTATAGATAGCTATTGCTTCGCTCACCTCGGTTTACTTACGATGGGCAGTTAAGGAGCAATAACTTCCACAGTTGTGTACAGTTATTACTATCCTGGCTCTCAGAAATTTCCAAAGATGCTCAAAGAGAATAATCAATAAAAGGCTGCCTTTAAAATGTTACCAGAAGCAAGTGCTATTTAAGGTTTTTGTGATCACCTCATTGATTTTATAGTGCTAGTCTCAGTTGACAAGTGTTGCAAAAAGCCACTGCTTTTTAAAAGTTACAAACAAGCAGGCATAAAAAACAAATGGCAAGAGTCGTAATTGCCTTTGGACAAAAAAGTAGGAAATCATCCTGTAAATTGTCGTGGGGGCTGTCTCAAAAAGTGACTGGCCAGGGACCAGTGCAGCATTCTGTGCTGTAAATTTTAGATGACCAGGTCTGTGTTTTTGGGATGTGAACCTTGGCTCCAGTCTCGCATTGCTATTGGATCTTGCAGCTGGATAGATTCATGGCAAGCTGGTAAAGGCATTGATGGCCTTTCTGTCCCTTTCAAACAGGTTGAGCAGATGAGGAGCAGCCCGCCTATTACAAGGAAAAATCCAGCAAACCAGCCCAGAAACATTGCTTCCCCGAATTCCCATCTAGGTACTATTTCAGGGACTCTTTCATCCCAGAATTCATTTACTGTGGTGTAGGCAACCCAAGAGATTGGAATGAGGGTCATAATTGCTGAAATGCCCAAAATCACTCCTCCACAAAGTGTTAGCTGCTTCTTTAGAGCTGTTTTTTCTTTCCATACCTTGCAACAGTCTAGCCCACAGCTAGACATCAAAAATCCAAGAAGTCCCAGTCCATTGGAGAGGGCCATCAAAATCCTGGACACCCTGAGGTCCGGTGGCAGAGCCAAGAAAGACTCGTAGATTTTACACGCCATAATACCTTCCTCTTGTATTACACAAACTTGCCAAAGCCCCATGGTCCAGATCTCCAACTCATTCAAGTCCAAGTTGAGATGCTTCCAGAGTGGCACAAAAGTCGTAACGCAGGATGAGATCCAGCCAAAGAATGAGAGAAATATTCCTCCCAGTTGAACCTTTGTGTTACAGCTCCAAGTCATTCTATAGCTGTGTGAGTGAGCTGTGTGCCAGTCAAAATGAATTTGGGTGTTTGAGCCGAAGCTTTTGGTATTAACTCTTTTGAAGCTGTGTGACTGGGTTGATTTCCACGAATATGCAGTTTCTGTTGACAGGCTATTGACTTGAGAGCTATGATTTGTTTCTACCTTTCAGAGGAGTAGCGTGGGGGAAATTCAAGCTTATACCACTAACTCCTGGGTGTGGCCACAATTATTTTCATGTTTTGTTGGCTTTACTGGATTAAAAAAAAAAATATTCTGGCAAGAGTGCCTTCCAACCGTCCAGCCAATTTAATGCTGCACAGCAGTGCATCAGCTTATCAGCCATGAGCATACATGAAAATAGCACGTTAATCCCAACCAAAAAGTCATCAAAACAACCCAGCTCAGTACTTTGAGGCAGTTTTAGCTGCTGCTACCAGGCCATATGGATCTCCTGGTAACTGCAGATAAGATTCTGACATTCGAGGGGGTATCTGCAGTGTATGCATCTGAGGGATGGATTTTGCAATACTTGGATCAAGTCTGGTCACCAAGCACTTTTCTCTGCAATCATTTAGTGCTCTTCATTTGGTGGTCTTCTGGCACGGCTGGCTAAGTTTTCAGTTAAAGGCAGTTCTCTGAGCGATACTTAAAACTCCCTCTGTTGACCTTTCTACCTGTACTGCCCATCCAGCTGATCTTGTCATGAATCAACGCCTCCAGAAGCCTGGTGTGAAGGTCAGGTGGAGTGAGCAACCCAAGTGCATTTGGCCATTGAGGAAAAGGAAAAAAGAAGAAAGAAGAGGAGTGGAGAATGAAAAGGGGCAGAGAACTGGAAGAGCAGTTGTGGGAGGGGTGAAGACAGAATAGGGAAGATGGGAATGGGAAGAGGAAGAGGGAAAGAGTAGGGAGTTTGGGCAGGGGAAGAGCAGGAGGGGAAAGCAGAGTGGGAGAATGAAGCAGATGAGTCTTGGGCAACGTGTTTGTGGAGGGTTGTCCCTAAAAAAGGTTTGCTGGGGAAACAAGGGGGTGGCCCTCTGTGCAGTTTGTGTCACAGTGTGCTAAAGCCAACCCTAATTACACCTGGCAGCATGTCCCAGTGAGCTGTGGACACCACTCCATACACAAAAGGGTTAAGCAAAACATCCCTGCCCCCACCAGGCCACAGAGACGCTGCGGTAAAAGGCTTGGCAGAGAAAGGACCTCTGGATAAATGGCAGCTCTGGTAACAGCTCAGCCAGCTGGGGTGTTCAGAAGAACCCTTGAACAGCTAGAGAAGATGTGGACTACTCAAGCCAAACACCTCCCCCTCTTAATGACTCCAGCCTCATGAATGGCTCTTTATCCCATTCTCGGAGGCTTTTTAAAGGGTTGGCCTTTATTCAATCATTAAATAAATATCAAAAGGAGCTTGGAGTGCCACAGAGAGAAATCAATTGTGGACAGACTACCAGAAATCCCTTCATCTGCAGCTCCCGAGGATCACTTGACACACAGAGGGGAAACGCCACCTGTTTGCTCAGGGTGGAGATTAGAAAGGCTGAGGGCAATGCAGCACTTTTGTAATAAGTGTAATGACAGTAAACAGCTCCACTCTAGCACTTTTCCCCCTCCTTCAAGGCCATTTACAAACAGTGTATTATACCTTGCTACCTGCTCGAGAGGGACGTGGGTAGTGCATTCTGGGATCTCTTACCAGGAGGCTGCTGGGTGTGACCCAAGAACCTGAAAGGAACAGGCAGCCACATTGTGTGGATGGGTGAATGAAGGCAGAGCAAAGCGACCTGGCTTGTCCGGAGATCCCACACCTCATCAATGTCAGAGCTGACAAGTCAGGATTCCTGACTCTCCACTACATTGCACTTCCTCCCCAAGCTGGGACTGGAACCTAGAAATTCTGCCTCTCCACCCTCCTGCTGTAACCACCGGGAAACTTTGTTTGCTAAAGATCCTCGAAAAGAACTGTTCTGATTCATCTCTTTGTCTCCCATCTCCCTAAACAACCTGTGTAACCAGGCAGTGCTGTCGGGAGCTAGCACAGGGTCTGAGATCATTTAAACTGAACGGGAACCAGTGCCCAGTCAGAAAAAGCATCTATCTGTTTTGCATTACTGTGGTCTTGAGCCCGGCTCATTAGTCCCACCAGGTGCAGCAGCCCCTCTCCAGCAATGACTCCAGTTTGAAGAATGAGTGATTAGCAATGCTTCCCAGAAGGCAAAACATCCAGCATGCTGGTGGTCATCTTTATCCTGCTGCCAGCTGGTGAACAGCTTCTGGCTTGATGCAGTATCCAAGGAGATGGTGGAACTCCATCATCTATGGAGGAACCCATCCCCAGTCCCCCTCCAGATGCTGGGAACACTTGTCCATGCCCTGTTCTGAAGAGCCAGCTTTTTGCCTTTGGCTTTTTGCTTTTTGCTGGGCCTAGAAGGGGAGAACTCAGTGTTGTGGATCTCTAGTCCTGCCTTCTTTCTCTGTGGGATCCCAGAAAGTTTTATGAATTGCAACCACATTTTTGTACTTAGATCACCTGCTCAGAAAATGCAAGCGTTCATCCTCAAAGGTAATCCTGTGAACAGGGCCATGTTATTATTCCCATTTAAGGGTACAGAGTGACAGACACACAGATTGGTGCAAATCTATCCTGGGAGTTGGTGGTAGAGCTGGGAGCTGGAAACTGGACATGTTGCTGCTGAAATAAAATACTCTGTTTAAAAAAAAAATAAAAGAAGAAAAAGATGAAATACATCATAAGGGAAGGTCTTAAGTTTCTGTTTACACTCACTCCCCATCTGTCGCTCTGTGCACAGACATACAAAGGGAACACAGTGCCCAGCTTTTAGAATTTTGTCTTTATTGGGGGATTAGTGACTATAATCTCTCCGTCATCTGCCTTCTTTGTCATCAAGAATTATGTTAAGGGAAGAGGGTGGTAAATTACTGTGTCGCCCACGTCATAGCTGTGAGGTTAGTGTTTCTGTGGTCATCCAACTCTACTTGAGGGCTTGTTTCTCAGAGCACCTACAGCTTGGGTTTTCAGGTTGTGTCACATTTCATGTCTGGTTCCCCGACCAGCGCTGTGCTTTTTGGTGTGGATGGTGGAGAGCTTAACTTAGCACTGAAAATCCACCTGTGGCTAGAATGGAGCCAGCAGAATTGAAGCCACAGGACTGTGTTTGGCAAGCTGCAGCCATTGGGCTGCTTTTTAGGCCCTGACCCTGTGAGATGACCGGGGCCTTTTGCAGGTTGCAGAACACACAGCGCCTTGCAGGGTGAGGCCTTTATGCTGCAGAAACCCCCAGAGGAAAACTAGGCTGGTTTAGCTGGGAAGTGGTTAGATTTTCAAGGGCTTAGCAATCTCTCCTGGGGCCAGATTTTCTAAAGTGCTTAGTCCACAGCAGCGCCCACCGTGTGACAGTGTTTGAAGAGGTCAGCGCCCAGCGCACGGAGCTCCTCATGAAATGTGACCTATGTGGGTGCCTAAAGGGGAGCGTTGTGAAATTCCACACCCAAGTGTGTTCGTCCCTTGGCTGTGAGCAGTCAGCTTGGCATTTGTGCAAGCCATGATCAAGTTCCACTGAAGGGGCCGTGCCAACAGGGCTGGAGAGGATTGAGGCACCCTTCCCGCTGCCTTCACGTGCCAGATCCCTGTTCTGGAGCCACTGTAACTCAGCAGTAGCAAAGCTGTGGGCTGACATCTGCACCTCTCCCCCGGAGTATGGTGCACGTTTAAAAAGGTGTTTGTTTTAGTCTGGTTTAATTCTTTGGGTAAATAAACGGTGTTCCCTAACCTCATTGAAAGGATTTCTTCTCTCTTCATTTGTTCTCCATTGTGAGCCCTGCTGCTTCTCCTCTCCTTTGCCCACGTTCCCGCCAGCCTCTGCTTTGGAGCAAAACTTGGGGCCCGGGGCTTGGTTCTTGGCCAGTGTCTGGGCTGATCAGCAGCTCTTGCTTTCCGGCGCTGGATGCAGTGAGGTGAGTCAATGGCTGTGGGACATGTTGCTTGTCATTCTGCTTGGCTTGTGAGATGTGACCTGACTCCATGCACTGTAGCAACTTCCAGCGGTGCGTCGTCGTCACATCTGAAGGTTTGCTCTAGCTGAATCCCGTGTGCTGCCGTGCGAGTCCACAAACAAACTACTGGTAGTGTCAGTGGGGAACAGAGTGGGCTGTCTTAGCAGAGCGCTGTCAGTCCAGGGAGATAATGACTTCCCAGTTGGGCAGTAAGTGCAGCTGAGTTCGGGAAGATCAGACCCATATAAGGGGTGGGGGGTGGAGGAACTGCTGCCTAGAAGATCATGGACAGCTGTGTTTGCTGTGGAAGGGTTACACCCCACAAGGAAGGTGGCCAGAGGCTGTGCTGGGTGTTGGTTTACTGGGGCTCTTTTGACAGCACAAACTAAACCCGATACCCCAGAGAGGGAGCTGCCCCTCCTGGCCTTCCCCAGCCCCTACCTCTACTAAAAGCAAAATGCTCCAATCTTGTCCCTTTAGAGGGCTTTAGGGAGCAAGTGTTGCTGCCAACTCATGGGCTGCATCTACACTGGTAAATTAAGTCGACTTAAGTTTGCTTAAGCTGACTTAATTTACCCTGCGTCTACACTACAGTTTTCATAAGTCAACTTAAGCAGCTTGATTAAGTCAGCTTAAGGAAAATAAAGTCGACTTAATTAAAATTAAGTCGACTTTATTAAACCTCCTTTCCACTAGACCTAAGGCTTAAGTCGACTCCGTAGAGTCGACTTAAGCCAGTGTAGCTGTGGGGTAGCCCTAAGTCGACTTAGGGCTTCCCCAATGCCCTCCCTGGGGGGGGGGAGACAGGGAGAGCCTGGTGTGCTCCCCTAAAGGGCAGGGCAGGGAAGATCCCTGCCCACCCTTCCCCTATGCCTTGCTAGGGTCCCTGTCCCCCTTTGCCTAGGTACAATGGAGCAAAGGCTGAGCCCCCTGGCACTGGGCAAGGGGTGCCCCCCGCCCCCGTGGACCTGTCCTAGGTTCCCTTAGCCCCACAAAGTCGACCTGGACGCTCTAGGTTGACTTTGTAAGTTCCCCTTTAAGTCGACTTTAATTTTCAGTGTGGACACACTAAGTCGACTTAAATACACAAGTGTAGACATAGCCATGCAGTCTGCCTTCTCCAAGGGCTCTCGGTATGGTCAGGGTTTGCAGAGGACCCAGGAGAGCTATTCACAAAGTCTCTTGTATTCTTTGCATGACAACTCACAGGCATAAGAACCATGAAGTTCCCGAGCAAACCCTCTGTACTGATGCACTGGTGACGTTTTCTTCTCCATTTGTGATTGCAAGAATATGGGCAGAGAGATCAGCTCCAGGAGCGGTGTCCTCTGGCCATGCAGAGAGGTAAAGGAGACTAGGGATTGTGTGGTATTTGGCTCCTGGCCCCCTCTTTGTCTCACTCGCCCACAGAATGGGGCTGGCCCAGCCCCTTGGGGCTGCACTTGGCTGACAAATGAAGAGAAAATGGCTTCTCCTGGTCCATGGCCCCTCTGTGTCACTGGGGTCCACCCCTACCCCCATTCTGAGCTCTGGGGCAGTCAGAGACCCAGGGAGGAGAGGGTAATCACGGGCGAGAGTGACAGAACCAATCCTCTTCCAACTATTTCCCTCCTCCAAAAAGGCCTTCAGCATTCACTTGGGTCAGATATAAGGAACTGGTCTGATGTTCCCCAAGGACTGGCACAGGGCACCCAGGCCCCACTTGAGCTCTGTGCTGCACCATCAGTGCTGGCTCTGTGCCTGATTCGTGGTGCCCAGTTCGTGAGATTGCTGTAATCATGGAAGGAGGAAATTCTGCATTCTCTTCTGGCCCAGGGCCTGGCTAGGCAGCTGTTCAGCTAGAACAGTGTTTCTCAACCGTTAGTGGACTGAGGAACACCTAAAGATATTACTTTCCACAGCACACCTGATAAAACATTTTCTCCAAAAAGCCAGTGTTTACCAGCTGTAATGTTTGTAGAATCTGTGTACTACGCATTCCTGTGAAAATGATTCAGTCAACCAAATTAAATATGATTTTACTAATATAACATGCATTGATTTCTAAAAAATAAATACATACTGATTATGCATGCAACTTAAAACTGAAAATATTACTCACGTTTTAATGGGAATTCGGGGCCTGCATGTTCGACCGAAGTTCACCTGTTCTTGCAGTAAAATTTGCCAAAGAAAGTCTTACTGTGGAAGTTATATCCAAGTGATTTTGATGTGGGTGGTAACAGCTGTGGGATATTTATAAGCCCTAGCTTCAGCCAAGAAGCAAGGCAGTGATGGATGCCCATGTGCACCTGGAAACTTAGCTGCAGCTGGGGCATTTTAAATCTTACAGGCATGCATTGACCACTCCCTGCCCCCATGTTGCTCCTTTCCCCCTTCCCACACAGCTCCCCTCCCCCCTCGATGGGCAGGGGTCAGAGTCGGTCGCAGAACACCTTCACTATGTCCATCGAGCACTGGTGTTCCGCAGAGCACCAGCTGAGAGACACTGACCTATATGTCCCAGGCCCTATCCCCCTGGGGCAGAACCCTCAGGATTGTCACTTCCTGGGAAGTGTCTTAGCCAGCACTATGTTATCTATTTCCATAGCCACCTGCATCCTGATGCTCCCACAGTGCACGCCGGACTCCGTATTATGGTTTTGGAGTGGGGGGGGGACAGGACTGTATTGTTTTCCAAACTGACCTGTAAATTAAGATTGAATGTGATGTCTTCAGACATAGTTTACCTGAACTCTGACTGCAAGTTACTAAAACAGATTAAACTGTACTCTATTAATAACCCTCCAGCCTTGAAGGCACTGACTAAGCACTTATTTATAACCAGGAGGCTACCTTTGCTATTTTTACCCCTCCCTCTGTAGGGAACTAAGTTTAGATGTAGCATGTGGCTGCTTTTAACAGCCCTGTTAGCTTACACTGCACTGAAGAAGTGTTGCTAGGCTGCAAGTTTATTAGTTACCATTACCAGAGAACACCCCCAAGTGTCTTTAGGTCCCAAATCACTAGCAGAATTGCTGGATAGGCCTATGCTAGAGAATCCCATTTTTGAATGCAACAGCCAGAAAAAGTCAGTACTTTGTCAAGGCATGAGGGGTTGTGTTTCTGTATCTGACATCTCCTACCTAAAGACAGAAGGGAATGGAATCATGAATATTAAGCCAGGAAAAATCACCATTGGGGAAATCCCTGTTAGAGCCGGGAAATCCCTGCTAGTCCTTCCGGGCCCTGCCCCAGCTATGCATGTGGTAAAAGCATATACTGGTGCAGCCATCACTCCACTGTCCCCTCCTCCAACTGCGGCTTGTTAACTGAACCGTGAGTTCCTGGGGCCGGGACTAAGTCTTCCTCTGTGTGTGCACCACAACCAGCCTGCGTCCTGGAGGCAACCAGCCTGACCTGGGCTCCTGGGGTGTAGCTATGTAGTGCTCCATTCGGGGAACAGTGGAGCTGAGAAGGCAACCCTTTCTCCAGTAACTCTTTCTCCAGAGCCGGGCTCTGCTGCCATGGTGATGATGCTGGAGCCCCTGTTAGAAACCTAAGAATGATTCTTTTCCTTCCAGTCCTTGCCCCTTTCCAGCTCCTTCTGCATGAGGACCCTCCGGCGTGTCACCCGTAAGAGTGAATTGAGCTCTGCAGTCCTGCTGGACGGTAAGCGTTGTCCCACAGTACACAGGGGGTAGAGAGAGACTCTGTCCAAATGTTTGTACAGCACCAAGCGCAATGGGGTCCTGGATCAGATATAGGTGCTCCCACAGAACAAATAACAATTAACGTCTCAGGAACAGACCTGGAGTCCTGAGTCCCAATGCTTTAGCCAGAAGCATTTCCTTCTCCTTACATCTCCTCTGCCTGCCAGCTGCCTGTCAGTGTGGTGCAGGGAAGAACGGGGCTCGATTCCTTGGGGGGGTGTGGGTGGTCAGCGAACATTTAGCTTGAAGCTGGGGGAAGGGAAAGCTCCCTTCCGTGTAGTACACACACCGGAGCAGAAGTGCTGGTAGATTAACCCTGCAGGCTCCAGCGGCCTGTCTCCTCCTTGCCCAAGCCTTCCTGATTAAATCATCTTGAGGTAATTCTGCATGTCATTGAGACAGATTAACGGCTGACCTTCTTCTCCCAGAATGGGATTGGAAGCTGATGCCGAGCTCTCTTGCCTTGCACGCTGTGAGAGGATTTGGATCCAGAACTGAAGGGAAGATGCATGGAGGTCAATGGGATTCCAAACACTAGGCTGGCCCAGTGACGAGGCTCCGGATTGTGTCAGGAAGGTCGACAGCAGCGTTAGCTGGACGGAGAGGGCTTGCATCTCCTAGGCTCACCTATTCCTGCCCTGGTGGAGCACTCAGCTGGAAAGATGAGGTAGGTGCATTGCTTCCCAGGAAGTTTGCAGGCTGTGGGTCGGAGCTGCTCTCACATGGTTACCGCAGGGCTTCTCTTGGCTAAAACCAAGCCAGAGACATTTGTCCCAATGGGAAGGTTCTGAGATGAATGACTGAACTGGCCTCTGTTCTGCAAATTCCAGCAGTTCTGTAATATTATTCTGTCCTGCACTGGGAGTCTGGTGAAAGGAGCTACCCAAAGTGTTTGGGTTCTAAGGATGAGTCAGAGGAAGACAATGCATGGAAGTGGGGTCTGATCGGCAAGGCAGAGAGATTTGTGTGGCCCTGAGCAGCAGGGATGTCATTAAGCTGGCGGCGTCACCCTGGGAGCCACTTACACACAAAGGCTTGTCAGATGCCAGGTGCTCCAGTGTCAATCTGTCTAGCCTCTCAGCAGCACTGGATTGTGTGCTGGATGGATATGGATTGTCTGCAACTGATGGGCAGCTAAACTAAACTGGCTGTTGCCTGGAGGGAGAGCAGAGCCAGGGACATTTATCTGACCCCCCACCCCCTAAAATCTGGGCCCCCAACTGCCCCCCCTCCACAACCACACTGGTGAGCAAAATGCAAAATTCCCCCCATTTGCCCATTTCTGCCTTCAGAGCTGCTTCCCTTGACTATCTGAGTGAGTGATGAGTGGAGAGCAAAGCAGGACCATCTCTCCTAGAATCCCCCACAAATCTGCGCCAAACACAGGTGGTAGGACCCCGCTGCTACTTAGCATTGGTTCAAGAGATGCTGTTGGCGTTCACCTTGTCCAAGGGCCGGCTTGGTGGGACACTGCAGGCTGGTGAACATGGCTTGGTCCCAAGTAGCTTCTAGCTTGCCGTTTAGTTTAAATAGTGGGCAAGAGCCAGGACTTGAACAAAGCTGGCTGTTTCAGTCCAGATACCTAGGATAGGCAGATACTGGGCAGTTGCATTAGTGGCAGTAATTAGAACCTGGGTGTAACTCACATGGGGCACAGGCCCCAAACATGTCCCAAAGCAGCCATGTAAGATGCAGACTGAGCCAGGGTGGCAGCCATTTCTTCTTTTCTTATAAAGTTTGAAATCTTGTATCACCTCCCATGTTCCTAGAATCCTTTCCCAAACATACATCTGGGCCCAGTTCATCCACACTGGAGTGATAGAATGTGGCTGGAGGAAAAACAAACCGAGCTCCTTTCCTAATTGTGGGTTTCCAGCCATGGGGTGACTCTGATCACGGGAAGAATTCTAAATAGCCACTCAGAGTAAATCTGCCCCTAGCTGGGAGAGAAATGTACAAGGGCTATCAATTCTCATCTTCAGGGCATGAACTGATCAGTACCTTAGGAATGAAGGCCCAAAGGGTAGGATACTAGCCTGGGATGCAGCAGATCCAGATTCAATTGTCTGTCCTGCCACAGATTTCCTTTGTGACCTTGGGCAAGTCACTTAGCCTCTCTGTACCTCAGTTTCCTATCTGTAAAATGGGCAGTTCCCTACTGCAAAGAGGTGTTGTGATATATTTAAGAGTGTGATGTGTTCAAATCTTAAGGGGGACTAGATAAGTACCTTACATAGATAGCACCTGGGATCAGGAAAGCATTTGTCCATGTGGTTGTCTGGTACTGATCACTGTTGGAGACAAGACAAAGCTAGATGGATCCTTTTCTGGTATGGCAATGTCTCATGAAATAACGGTATGTTGAACCCAAGAGCATGCTAACCAAGCAGCAATGGGGAAGGGCTTCCACAGGTGATAAGCTGGCTGCCATAGCTGCTCTCCTAGACTCTGACAGTGGCTGTTTAAAGTGGCAAGCACTTTCCAGACCTGCTCCCTGTCCCAGAGCATGGAGAGTCACTTTGCTGGAGTGTCTTTGGTTTTGAAGGTGGCTGGAGGATTCTGTCTCCTCTCAGGAGCCCATGTTAATAAACTTGTAAGTCCCTGAACACTTTGTATCTTAGGACTATCTTGAGCAACACAGAGCTCTTCTTTAGCTCTATCTAATTTTGAGAGCTCATCTCTTTCGCTCACAGAAGTTGGCCCAATAAAAGATATTCATCTCACGTCTCACCGATATCGTGGGACCCACATGACTACAAGCACACAGCAAAGAGCTGCAGGCAGGGCTGGTCCAACTATATAGGTGAACTAGGCGGTCGCCTAGGGTGCCAGGCTTTAAGGGGCCCCAGATTAGATGGAAGTGAATTTTTTCTCTATTTAAAAAAATATTAATATGGTTTCTTCTTTTATAACATGTGGGTGTGGGGGGAGGGAGCGCCAAAGTTATAGTTCACCTAAAACTCCTTGGGCCGGCCCTGGCTGTAGGGGAAATTCTAACAGCCATTCCTCGTCTCTCTGTATGTGAGTCAGAGCAGGGGGCCTCTGTCCTTTTTCACACTGCAATTCCTAAAGGACGGGTCTGGTTCCCACCTTTGCTTCTGAAGCTGACCACTGTGGTCATTGGCTCGAGACACTGTAGAGAAACGAACTAATGCTGGGGCTACAGACAAGCCCCTCTCCCACTTGAGCATGGGTTGGCATTTTGCTGCCTCACTTTCCTTCCAGGGTTGATTTCCAGGAACTTGGCATTTGGTAATATCTGCCTCCCTGGGATTAAACCTGAAACAGCTGAGCCGACTGGGAGAGAAAGGTGCTACAAGCTGATTGGTGCCTTACAGGTTTCCCTTCCCCCTCCCATGCCCTTTTAGATTTGAAGCACTGTGCTGAGATAAGGATTCTTAGCAAAAAGGGCAAGCAGGCAACTTGCCTTCTCCAGCATAAACTGGGGAGGGAGAATCTTGTGTCTGTTACTTTACAGCCTAGGTGACCAATGGAACAGAGGGGGACTGAGCTGAGATCTTTTTTCCTCCAGTAGGTGGGGTGAAGAGTGAGTCCCAGCTTAGACCCACACAGCCGAGTCCAGCACATTGCAATTCTTTAGCACTGGGTGGTGAACGCTGTGCTGCTGTGGGGAGCTGCTCAGGCATAGTGTGATAGGAACCAGAAAACTGAGGTCTCCCTTGGCCACGGCAGAGAACACAACAGTCTATTGGTTAAGCCAGTCATTCTCCGGGGCTGCCTATTGCTGGCAGGGTGGGAGAGTCAACACCTGTGCCCTCACCTCGAGGTGTCCCTGCTTCTCTGGCACTGGCAGCCTAAGCTGTTTCTCCCCTCACAACACTTTGCTGCTCTATGCCCGCCATATAAACTTCCCATGTAGGTAGAAATTTCTCCTCATCTCTCCCCACTCCTAGTCTAAGCCCACTGCTTTTTGCCTCCTGAGCCTGTGACTGGCTTGGGAGAGCTGCACCACTCTGCCACAGACTGTCTGTGGGGCCTTGGGTGAGTCACTTAGCTGCTGTGTGCCTCAGTTCCCCAACAGTACCATGTGGTCAACCTGCCTTGACTTCACGGGGCTATTGGGAGGATACATTTGTTAATGAGTGTGTGGGGATCAGGCCCTGGGGCCCTGTGAGACCTTAGACAAACAGTTATGGCCTCCATGTTCTCTGTCCTCTGGCTTGATTTGAATTTCCTTGTGGGCTCACCGGTTCTGTGGCTGGCAGGATGGGCATCATCATATGGCACACCAGAGTGGAAGCCGCTGCTACTGACAGGGCTAAGCCATCGTGTGAGAGGGTTGGTCGCCTGCTTGATACAGTTGCTTGACACCAGCATTGGGAACCCACGCTCCTAGGAAAGTATCCCCCATGAGGGAAGAGGGGTTCCAGGGAGGCACTCGTGGCCAGTTCACTTTAACAGGAGGAAGCAGTGCCACTCAGCGAAGGGACTTTGAGTGTGAATCCTCTTTACTTGACAAGTTTATGTCTTGCTCCGGGAAAATACCTTGAATCTAGAGACTGTGTGGTGCAAGAAGAGGAGCAGACTACCACCATCATAGTGGGCTCAGCACCACTTCTCCCACCAGCAGATTTCTTATTAAACTCCTGACACATGGTGCAAACCCCAGGCCATTTCACCTTACTCCTTAGTCCTGCCCATTGGAGGCAGAGAAATAGCCTTAGTCCTCTCTTCACAATGGTGATGACTCCCTCTCACCCAGCATGGAGACCCAAAGTTATGTTGCCCTCTGGGCTCTTTCGCAGAAAGTTAGCAGAGATCAAGGACTCGGTGTGATGACTCCCTAGCATGTAGCATGTCAGCAACACTTCTGTGTGAATCAGAAGAGTCAAACCAACCATTGCTTCAGGGCCTCAGCGATGGGGTGTATGTGGGAGCTTACACCAGGTATGGGTCAGTATTCCAGGCTCTGGTGGGAACGAGGTGGACTGGACTCCCTCAAGGGAGACGGCAGGTTTGTCTAGTTCAGGGCATCTACTGCGTTCTACAGGTCATTGCGCTAGTTGTGTGCACAAGTGAGATTTCAAACAAGTAACTCTGCATTGGCTGTTATCCTTTTGTGCCTGTTAGAGCTGGATGGACAGTGTCACGGGTCTTGTTGGGATGAACCATTAGTGCTCTGCAAGCTGGGGGTAAATCTGCAGTGCTCCTGCCTGCCTCGCATTGAGTGTCTGTGTGTACGCTGCTGCCGTGCACTAAAAGTCCCCTCGTGTGCACTGACCTACTCCCTTTTCAAAGTGTGAACTGTTAGTGCACGGTGGCAGGCTCCCCATGGGCTGCAAGTGTGCAACAGGCTAGTGCACTGTAGATTTACACCCTAGCTTGCCACGCATTAGTTCTTCATCCAGTCAAGCCCTTGGATTCCAGCAGCACCTCAGAGCGCTGGCCAGCTCGGTGCAGTACAAAACTGAGACCGAGGCTGGCAGGGGAAACAGGGGTTCGGTGAGGAAAAATGACATGCCCCAGGTCACACAGTCAGTCAGGGGCAAGAGCACGAACTGAGGTCTCCTTACTCTCCCTTCTGTCCAGTAGGCCATGCTGCCCTCTCTGACAGCCCTAGCAGAAGACTTTTCATAAGAAAACTGCATCCTTGGCCATGCAGGCTGTTGCCCCTCTAACCCCTAAAGCGTGACCTTTCCAAGCCAGGGAGAGGCACATTTCCAAGGGATGTGTGTGCCCACTTGCACAGCTGCCCTCCAGAGCTGGCCTAGAGACAGAAGGCACAGGCTTGTGGGATGTCCATTCCAGAACCTTTCAGCAGCTCTAACCTCACACGCATGTGTCTGTGAACATGTTGGTGTGTTAAACTGCATGGCTATGTCTACACTGGGTAATTTAAGTCGACTTAGTGCATCCACACTGAAAATGAAAGTCGACTTAAAGGGGAACTTACAAAGTCGACCTAGATCATCCACACTGGACGCTCTAGGTCGACTTTGTGGGGCTAGGGGGATCTAGGCAGATTCACGGGGGCAGGGGGCACCCCTTGCCCAATGCCAGGAGGCTCAGCCTTTGCCCCATTGTACCTACGTATAATGGGGCAAAGGGGGACAGGGACCCTGGCAGGCCATAGGGGCAGGGTGGGCAGGGGTCTGCCCTGCCCTTTGGGGGGGCATGCCAGGCTCCCCCTGTGCCCCCCCCCCAGTAGGGAGGGCATTGGTGTAGCCCTGGGGCAGCCCTAAGTTGACTTAGGGCTACCCCACGGCTACACTGGCTTAAGTCGACTCTAGGGATTCGACTTAAGCCTTAGGTCTAGTGGAAAGGAGGTTTAATAAAGTCAACTTAATTTTCATTAAGTCAACTTTATTTTCCTTAAGTCGACTTAAGCAAGCTGCTTAAGTCGACTTAAGGAAACTGTAGTGTAGACGCAGGGTAAATTAAGTCGACTTAATTTACCAGGGGAGACGCAGCCTATGTGCCCCTACATCACTTGCGTTGTCTGTGGCAGGAATTGCATACACAATTTACACACACCTAGGTGTTAAAGGTATTGGCAGGAGCTGCAGCTGCAGGGTTCCAAAGGTATGGGGGGTGAGGGGGGAGTGTCTTCCTAAAAACAGAGGAATCTGTTGAAGATTTGAAAAAGATATTTCAAAGTGCTCTGAAATCCCTTAGGTGCCTTTCTGTGGGAGTGGATAAA
Organism: Pelusios castaneus; assembly: GCA_007922175.1. NCBI lineage: Eukaryota > Metazoa > Chordata > Testudines > Pelomedusidae > Pelusios > Pelusios castaneus. The sequence goes on from ML685896.1 coordinate 1,952,263, forward strand.
ACCCTTGCAAAGGGATTGGAGCTTCTAGAGCCTTTCAGTTCTTTTGAAAAGTGCCACATTTTCCTTCTATTTCTCTTCTAAATACAACTGTCCCCCATGCAACAGGCACATGCCTGTTCTCAATGGTCTCTGAATCCTGGAGGAGGGAAATAATTAAAGTTGATAATTATTTCTGAGATTAACTACCCATCCCAAAGCCTGAGAGACGGGCAAGCAGTGAGAGAGAAATAACTCAGCTATTTGTTGGCCAAACTTATTGTCTTTCACATCTCCTCCTTTTTATTCATGTTCACAGGTGCAGGTGAATTTTGGGCCCAGTGGCTGAGATTCACTTAATCACAGAATGAAAGTTATTTTGGGGGGAAGAGAAAAACAAACAAGGAGTCGTGTGGCACTTTTAAAGACTAACCAATTATTTAGTCTTTAAAAACACCGCAGGACTACTTATTTGGCTTGCTGAGCTAAACCAACACGGCTACCCCTTTGGAACTTGGGTGGAAGAGCTCAGCTCATCCAATCAGGGAAGAGAAGCAAACTCATGTGATTCAGTTGACCAGTCACACAGGGTGCATCTACACTTGTAAATTAAGTTGACTTAAGCTTGCTTAAGTCGACTTAATTTACTCTGGGTCTACACTACACTTTCCTTAAGTCGACTTTGTTAAACCTCGTTTTAAGTCAACTTTCTAAAGTCAACTTAAGCCAGTGTAGACCTGGAGTAGCTCTAAGTCGACTCTAAGTTGACTTAGGGCTCTCTAGGACTTCCCCACTGCCCTCCCTGCCAGGGGGGATGGCACAGGGAGAGCCTGGCATGCCCCCCCACAGGCAGGGCAGAGCCCTGCCCACCCTGCCCCTATGCCCTGCCAGGGTCCCTGTCACCCTTTGCCCCATTGTACCCAGGTACAATGGGGCAAAGGCTGAGCCCCTTGGCAATTGGCTAGGGGTGCCCCCCCCGCCACCGTGGACCTAGCCCAGGTCCACCTAGCCCCTAGAAGTCGACCTAGGCGTCCAGTGTGGACGCTCTAGGTCGACTTTGTAGGGTCCCCCCCAAAGTCGACTTAAAATTTAAGTGTAGACATGCTAAGTCAACTTTGTTAAATGGACTTAGCTAAGTCAACTTAAATTAACAAGTGTAGACATACCCACAGTTCCTATACGGGCTGTTGTAAGGCATAGTCAGAATAAATGGCTTGGGAGCAACCCAGAGGCTGAAACTTGGTCACACACATTTCCTCTTGTGATTTTGAAGAGCAACCAAATCCGAGCCCCTCACAGCCTGTTCCCAGCCAATTTGCAAACATGAAAATCAGACTAAATTCACCACAAATGTTGCTTGCTGCAAGTTGTTCACCCAACTGTGATGCAGATTTTAGGAACACTCTGAGCTTGTTGACGTTAGGCATTTAACTCCAGTGCAAACCCTCAGAGTAGATGCAGTTTCAAGTTGCAGTAATGTACTACGTCTACATGGGAATTTGTACCAGTGCAAGCTCCCTAATGGAGATGTGACCTGTGCCACACGGGTACCTGCTAGCTTGGGAAGAAGAAGGGTGGATGGTTGCATAAGCAGAGAATAGAAGGAAAGGGAGGTTCTTTAATTTATTTAGGGCTGTGTTTATTTAGGGCTTCAACCCTGCCCTCAGCTCTGGGAGGATGGGTTTATACTGAGGTGAATGGGGCTCTGTCCATGCGCAGCTCCTTGCAGGAAGAAGATTTGGTTATTAAGTGTGCTGTTCACTATTTTACCCACATCCAGCCCTGTCTGGCTTAGTCTGTAGGTCAGTGCCTATCTCTGCAGGATGGGAATGCTCTGCCTTGGAGCCTGTGCCTCAGAAAAGCAGGCAAATTAGTTTACTGACAAGAATCACAGCATTTGCCAGGGCAAACCCTGGGCCAAATTACAGATTCCCAGCCTCTGCCCGCTCTCTGCCTCTGACCAACCGGAGAGCAGCTGCTGCGGACGGCCACCTTGCCTTGGTGGGACACAGTAAGCACTCAGGGAGGGGAATTGCCTTCTGCTTTCACAGCCTGTGCAACACCATTATGTCTCATAATTGGCTTAGCCATCTGGTATTGCACAGCGACCCCCCCACCCCAAACACTGTGTTCTAGCTCTGCCTCAAATCCATTATCCTAACAAACGTTTCTGGGGGAGGACGATCCCCAAAACCAGACCCAAATTGCCCGGCACATAAGCAGGGATGAGAATGGCCTCCTGTCCGCTTGGCTTTTTGGCTTTCTTAGCCCTTCCATGTTGCCTGGTTTCAGCTAGGAGCAGATATACTGGATGGCCTCAATTACATGGTGATGGGTGCAATGGAAAATCAGTAAGAGATAATGTTCCCCAGTGGTTAGAACAGAATGCTAGGAGTCAGGACTCCGGGGTTCTATTTCCCGTTCCTCCCATGAAGTCTAATTGGTTAGAGTGGGGTGGTGGCTGGGAGTTGACTCCTGGGTTCTGTTCCCATCTCCGCCACTGATTCTGCTGCATGGCCTTGGTAAGTCACTTCTGTCTGTACCTGTTTGCCTGTTGGTGAAATAAAAGCAATAACACCTGTGAGTAGCCAGGGCCTGGCTTGTTTAAGGCTGAATTATGTGTCTGTACAAACACCCTGAGATCCTTGTATAAAGGATAAAGGATTATTGGCAGCTATTCAGTTATTATTATAAGGAAAGAAAGGAGACTCTTCTTTTGGGGCATTTCAGACCTGACTGAGGCTCTGGAAGCCTCCCAAGGAACCCTGGTCCCACATGGTCTCCAACCCAAATTGGTTCTGAGCAGCACTTGAACTGTACCTTTTCTCCTTTGTCTGCCCAAGTGTCCAACTTTCATGCCTGTGTTCTTCCGTTCCTTTGAAGTGATTCTTCCCTGTAAGTGTAGGTGATGGGGTGGAGCCCTGAGGAGCGAACAATGGGGGATGTGCAGCTCCTGGCGATGTGACTGGCTCTGGACCTTGCTGAACATTTGCCAGGCACATTTTGGAGGGTTCCAGAAGAACTTTCTGCATAGCCCTAAGCCTCATCCTGCGCACCTGAAAACATTTATTCCTATCTTTTAACCAGTTGATGCAAGAAAGGACCTTCCCAATTATCCCATCACAGCTTACTTTACTAAAGAGTCTTTGGTGAGGGACCTTGTCAAAGCTTTCTGAAAATCTAAGCAACTATATCCACTGGATCACTCTTGTCCACATACTTATTGACCTTCTCAAAGAATTCTAGTAGAGTCATAGAATCATAGGGCTGGAAGAGACCTCATGAGGTCATCTAGTCCAACCCCCGGCTAAAAGCAGGACCACTCCCACTAAATCATCCCAGTCAGGGGTTTGTCTAACCGGACCTTAAATATCTCCAAAGACAGAGATTCCACCACCTCCCTAGGTAACCCATTCCAATGCTTCACCACCCTCCTCATGAGAAAGTTTTTTCTAATATTCAACTTCGACCTAGTAGATTAGTGAGGCATGATTTCCCTTTACAAAAACTATGTTGACTCTTCCCCAACAAACTGTGTTCATCTATGTGTCTGATAATTCTGTTCTTTGCTATAGTTGCCTGGTACTGAAGTTAGGTAAACTGGCCTGTGATTGCCAGGATTGCCTCTGGAACCTTTTTTAAAAATTGGAATCATATTAGCTATCCTACAGTCACCTGAGACAGAAGCTGATTTAAATGATAAGTTACGTTCAACAATTACAGAGGGTGGGTTAATGCGATCAATAAATTTGTTAGCCTTTAAAAGTGCCACAAGATTCCTTATTTATTCTACAGTTAGTAGTTCTGCAATTTCCTTCAGAACTCTACTGCATTGCTGAAGAATGTGATAGCTTAAAGATCTCCCAGTAATTGGATAGCGGCTCTGTAATCCCAGAATGCACAGCTGCAAAACAGAATCATGCAGCTGAGTTACAGTTGTGTTGTAGTTCTCTGTGGATGCATTAAGCTCACTCCAGGTCCTTTCATTTTTATGGCCCTTTCTTTTTTATATGGAGAGGGTCTTAAAACATTTTTCTTTTGTAACATGGGGACACAGTGTGGGAAAGAGAAGAGTGATCCATTAATTTGGAGACTAGCCTAGGATTTAGGTACATCCGGGTTCATGTTCGGGCTTTGGCAAGTCACTTAGCCTTTCTGTGCCTCAGTTTCCCATTGTTAAAATGGGGATAATAGCATTTCTTTGCCTTGCAGTGGTGTGGTTCCTCTCTGCCTCAAACAGTAAAGAGTGTGAAATGCTCAGACACTAATGGGTGCCATATGCATACCATAGACAGACAGAGAAGGTTGAGAACCACTGTGTTACGTCCCATGTGAGGTCGATCCAGGTTTAAAATAGTTCTGTCAGCTAGTTCTAACAAACATGCTTCTGTACTGGCAGGCTTCCAGGTGGGAGGAAATGTAAGCAAACCCTGCAGTTCTTCCGGAGAATGAAGTGCCAAGGCCATTGTGACCTGCTCGCTGGGATATTTTTCTTGCCCTCCTTGATGCTGTTTGTATTTCTAAGTAGCAGTTTGGGCTGCGTCCAGCTTCCCTTTCTATGAAAAACTCTATTAAAATAAACACACCCTTTTGGGGTGAGCGAAACGTGATCCCAGGAGAAAGCTCTGTGGCTCCATTGACGTCACTAATGCTGGCAAAGGATTTAGAGGGCTGTTTTCTATCAATGAAACCCTTTTTTTTTTTTTAAACCAGTGGCTTTGGGCAAATAGTGGGGCTGTCATTAATGAATGGCCTGGCCTTTCTTCTTTCTCCACTGAAGCAATCGTGCAGAATGACAAGCTCAGGGGGCTGATTTGCTAGGGATTTATGTTTTGTTTTGTTAATCCACTTCCGAGCCCCATGTTGTCTTACCCCTCCCCACCCCCCAGCACAGATTGTGTCTGAATCTTGCGCAAGGTGCTGCTTCTGTGCTAATGAAAAGTCCGCAGTTCATCTGGGACTTGGCTTACTCCCTCAGAGTTGAGGGACAGATGCTCCATGTTATTAACACCGGATGGCAGCATGAGGGGTGAACTAACAATGGATTTCAGGGAGGCCTTCTGGGGAGCAGTGGGTCTACAGCCTTAGCACGTGTGCAGAGCAGGGTGAGGGCAAGTGTCAGAGCTCCCCAGTCAGAGACTGGCCCAAAACATTAGTGGGATAAGGCTCAGAGTAACATTTTCAGAAGAATCTACAGGTGCATCTACACTTGTGAATTAAATCGATTTAAACCTGCTTACGTCGACTTAATTTAATCTGCATCTACACTACAATTTCCTTAAATCAATTTAAGCTGCTGCTTAAGTCGATTTATGGAAATTTTAAGTCGACTTTATTAAACCTACTTTAAAGTCGACTTTACAGGCTAAATTGACTTTATTAAGTCGATATAGCCAGTGTGGACACAGATTAGCCCTAAGTCGACTTTAAGTCAACTTAAAGGGCCTCAGGGCTCCCCCACTGACCTCCCTGCCAAGGTGGCTGGCGTGGC
>ML685896.1:1957829-1970869 GCA_007922175.1 Pelusios castaneus
CCATGGACCAGTCCCAGGTCCACCTACCCCCTAGAAGTTGACTTAGGGGTGTCCAGTGTGGACGCTCTAAGTCGATTTGGCAGGGTCCACTTTAAGTCGACTTAATTTTATACTGTAGACATGCTAAGTCGACTTATTTTGACAAGTGTAGACATAGCCAAAGAGACAGAGCCACTTAAGCCCTGGTCTATACCGTGGCACAATTTTGGTGGCAATCAGAGGGAGAAACGCAAAGCACTTAAAATATCTTGCATCTCTCTCTGATTGCCTACCGCCCACTTACCGCAGTGTTTTCAGTAGACTGAGTCGGAGGAAAACCCCTTCTCTCTGACTCAGCACTATGCTCCTTCCCGAGGTGGTTTTACTGGATCGATTTCCTGCTTGGGTCTTCACAGACCCACTCAGTCAATCAGGGAGATCGATCTGACAATGGCGAATTTGCTGCCATCAGTAAAGACAAGCCCTAAGTCCCTTTTTCTAAAGAAAGTTGGGCATGTAGGATTTGTCTACACCGCCAAAAAAAGATATAGAAGAGCAAGTTTCAGAATTCCAGGACAACTGACTTGTACGTGTAGGACTCGCATTAACAACCTAAAAATAGCAATGTAGATGTTCCCCCTTTGGCTGGAGGTTTCAGGTTGGACCAAAAAATGAAAAATTTTGACATATTTTGGCACCTGGAGAAATTGAACCAAAACAAACCTCTATTGCAGGATGAAGCAAAACATTTCATTTCGACAACACCAAACTGTCTTTGTTTCTGTTCTTACTGGTTTTAAATGCTTTCAAATATTTCCAATAAAATTGGAATTGCTTAAAGGAAAAGGCGTTTCAAACTGAAATGTCGAAACACTTCCCTCTGAAAACATAAAATCAGAACGGTTTAGCTCTGTTGGATTTTGCTTTGGTTTTGTTTTCCTATAGGCAATTCAACAAAACCAATATGCAGGGGACTGGACTCGATGACCTTTCATGGCCCCTTCCTGTTCTGTGATTCTATGAATTTGCAAAACATTTTGGTGTTGCTGAATGTGCTTTTTTTTTTGCCAAAAACAGTTTCAGCTAAAAAACGGCACTGTTCTAGGCAGGAATTCCCTTTGAAAACTAACCAACAGCTATCTTGGCACTATAGCCTATCAGCTGGATGTGTGTTCCTTCCCAGTGCCTGGCCAATGAAAGGCTGTGGTTAGCTGGATGATCGGATCTGGGCTAGATGAGGCTCCTGACACCCCAGCGAGTGACTCACACAGATTTATACTATCTAACTTACACATTTATCCACCATTTTCAGCTCTAAGGCTTTGCATAACCTCTCACTGCAAGACAGAGGGCTACTGAGGCCAGGATACCAAATCACATCTGTTTAACTTCAAGGAGCAATTTCTTCTTCTCCTTGGCACTGCTGAGCAGGGCTAGCTAATTCTCTGTGCAAACCCCACTCTCCATTCACGGAAATCTATGGATGGATTGGTTTTCCAAGAACTTCAGTTCTGACCTACACCATTCCCAGCAGGGGGAGGCTCGGGCTGCCCTCAGGAGTTTGTTTTACTTAAGGATTCATCTTTCCCCATTGAGGATCTGCTGACCCGAATCCTGTTAGCTGACAGACAAGAAGTCAGCGCCCTGTTGTAGAGGACAACGAAGCTTGTAAGCCAACTCTCCAAACGGCTTGCTTCTCCACATCAGGGGCCTCCTGCACTGACACTAACCTTTCAAGCTGACCTTTGCCTGAGCCTTAATTGGATTTGATGTTTAAGAGTTCTCAAGCCTAAAGCAGAGCAAAGGAGGGTAAAAATGGCAAACTGGATATTTGGCGGGTTTCTCTTGCCAGGATCTCCTGTGTTATTTCAGACTCCTCTTGTAGGAGGCTCAAATTTGAAATCTCTTCCATGCAGTCTGTGTAATGCTCCACCCATATTCTGCAACAGCACTGAATTACGATGAGCAGTAGCAATATTTGCAACCTCCCCGTCCCTCTTGTATGTCTCTAATAATAATCCTGGCTAGTGGTCTCTTGTTATCCATTAATACTTGTCGTAAAATCTAGCATCTCTGGAACAGATTTGCCAAAGTGACTAAAGATTTTGGGGCCTCCCACTTAAGACACCTTAAAAGAATGTGGGAAGGGCATATCCTCTTGAGACTCAGGCCCCTCTAAAATATCGCAGTATATCTGTGTTTCTGTTTCTTGTAGTTATTATTGGGAGATATTCAGCAACCTCCAACAAGTCATGTCGGAAACTGCAGGGGACTGTGGTCTAGCAGCTGGGTTGCAGATGTGGATTCATTTCCCAAATCTGCCCCATACTCCCTGTGTGACCTTGGGCAGGTCACTTATTCTCTCTGGGCCTTATTTCCTCATGTGTAAAATGGGAATAATGATCCTTTCCTATCTCCCGGGGTGGGGGAGAATGCAAGGATAAGCCCATTGATATCTATGAGGCACTTAGATACTGCAGGCTACAGAGAGCTACCAAAGCAGAGACAGACCAGCTGACCTTCCCCACAGCTCAGGAATGTTGGGTTCAGACACTGTATAGCACCTGCACGTTCAGGGGCTTCTCTGGCATTTCTGCCTGTCTGGCCAGGATGGCTTCTGAGAGCCGACTGCCCCATGGGACTTTGAGGACAGCCTCTGTTGCATCATGTCAGTGCACCCAGATCTGGTCAGCAGGATAAGAGAGTGTCTGTAATACTAAGCCATGCTCAGAGGTGAACCCTGCCAAGCCAGCATATCTCTCCTCTACTCTGGAGACAGGCATGTGCTATTGTCTGGAAAGGAGACCCCTGCCCCATTGCTGGTGAGGTGACTTGGGCACTGAATTCCCCCACTCACTGGTTAAAATGACACCCCTCCTTTGCATTCTCACATGGCAGGGTTCCCCACTGGAGAAGGTGCAAAGCCCTGGGGTAGGCCTGCCCCCTGCGGATCAGCTATGGTGCTGCCCGTCGCCAGCAGCAGCTTGGAGCTGCAGCAGGACAATGGGTTTGGCATTCACAACAACATCGTTGGCTGCCGGCTGAAGCACGAAAAGCCTCAGAGCCGGAGGAACTCCATCCCCCCCGTGCAGACTCCAACCGCCAAGCACATGCTTGCCTACCTGCCCCGCCCGCCGACAGACACCAGCAGATATGGAGCCTTCCCTCAGAAGGTAAGGCCGCTTCCATAATGAAAGGATGGGGTGGAGTGGGGTGGGGCTGGGTGCCTCCATTTGACATGCAGCCCTGCCTGATGCAGGCGAAGAACAAATCCCGCCCCAGCCCATCTCCCAAAACAATCCTGCTGAGCCCTGATCACTCTCATACCGATGTTGGTGCGAAGACAGGCAATAGGACAGCCCTGGCCCTGGGTTCTTGCTACACGGGAGTGTGTTATCCCAGGCATGGCTTACTCCATTTTGCCTCGCACCCTTCACCCCCCGACTCCAACCCATTGCAGTGTCAACTAGATCCACTTCACTTCCTGCCCTGTGCAGCTGGGCAGCTGTTCTACAGCAGCTGTGCTGCTCCCAAAGAGGGGCTGCATTTCATTGATGCTGTATAGATACAAATGGTTGCAAAGCCCTTTGGCTGAAGGGTCCTATAGAAATAATCTCAGATGCAGCCAAGGCTGCAGCATGGTGACTAAAAGGTGTAGCCAATGGTTGGACTAGACTTGCAGTTCATTCTTGAAAATGTTTATGGGACCAAATAACTGAACTTAGCCAAATTTATGGTCTAAAGACAAAGCCATACGATGCGACAAGAAGATGTACTTACTCCCTCGCACATACCCCCCCCACACATACACACACACACATGCCACAAAGCAATTCTTGTTTTGCAAAAGATGTGCTTTAAAGATACATATATTTCAGCTCATAAAACTTAGAATATGATCACGCAGATTGGCTAGGGCTCTGGTGGTTTTTTGCCTTCCTCTGTAGCATTGGGAATGGCTCACTTGATGGTTGATTCTCTGTATTTTAAAGTCTTTAAACCATGATTTGAGGACTTTAATAACTCAGTCATAGGTTAGAGGTTCATTACAGGAGTGGGTGGGTGAGGTTTTGTTGCCTGCATTGTGCAGGAGGTCAGACTAGATGATCATATTGGTCCCTTCTGACCTTAGAGTCTATGATTTTACAAGTTACAACATTCCTTACACATCACTAAAATCCAACCCATCAGGTGATAATACTTGCTTGTTCTTTTGTTCTGTAGTTTTCTCCTCTTTGCTTTGGATACCCCATTTGAAGCCAGTTGAGAGCAGAGATACATCCCAGCCTGTGCTAGGACACACTGTTCAAAGCTGACTTCAGCTTTGCAAAGAGTTGTGGGATACCATCTTGATATCATGGGTTAACAGAAATGTTGAAGAAGAAGAATACATTCAGTTAACATAACTTTACCATCATTTAAATGTATCTATCTCATGTATCTTATATTAATACTCATTGACGTGGTGTCTACTATCCCTACCATATATATATATCGGTATTTGAATGCTGTACACATACTAATGATGCAACTGCAATGAGTTTGCTCTAGGTAACAAAATTCTTGAAGTTTTAACTCCACCCTTCTTTGCCTTTTGCATCCTACTTCCCATCCCTCTGATTATTGTTCCTGCCCAGATGACACTGCTGGGCTGGGAAAGGCTTTCTCACAGAGATGAGGCTTTTAATTAACTCTGAACACGCTGAGGGCTGGGGACTCAGTCTAGTAACAGTGTTAATAATTGTGTGTGTTACGGAAGCATTATGTGGCTCCAGCTGAGAATGGAGCTGCATGGGTGCTATACTATACACATGAAGAGCTTAAGTTCAAACAGACCAGCCAGACAAAGGATGGGAGGGGAAATGGAGGTGCAGAGAGGGGACGTGCATTTCTCTTGATTGGTTCATTTTCCCCTTGCAGCCTGAAATGATGGTTGTCCCCATGGGTCTGTCTGAAGAGAGTCAACAGCAAACAGATGCCACAGCTGCAAAGAAAAATGCCCTGATGTCAAACTCCGTTCCCCTATCCTGTGGTTCAAAGATCCCCAATGACAGCTCAGTCCTTCAGAGGAGACTCAGCATGGAGCAGACCAGCACAGGTGTGGTGGTACCAGCTAGGCACCGGCCCAGTGTCTCCATCAACGCGGAAGATCTGCCCAAGTACCGCCGGGCATCACGCAATGATCCACTGCCTCCACTCCGGGACATCACCACCCGGTGGTACCCACGGCATGCCCTGAGTGTGCCCAACATCCCCAACTCAACACGGAAAAAAACGCCAACCCGGAGCATTATCTCGGTGCCCCCCTCAGACAGACCTCAGAGCCGTCGCTGCAAACTCATCGTTGATGACCAACAGTTCAGCTCAGCCAACAAGCAGCAGCGGCAGCGCTATGTGACCAAAATGGGCAAGTGCCAGGTGAATCTGGGCCGCATCCAGGAAAAGAAGAGGTTCCTCTCGGACATTTTCACCACCATTGTGGACCTCAAGTATCGCTGGTTCCTCTTTGTCTTCATGATGTGCTACATCATCACTTGGGTGGTCTTTGGCATCATCTACTTCTTTGATGCCTGGATCAGAGATGACATCAGCCACATAGGAGACCCGGAGTGGAAGCCTTGTATCGAGAATGTAGACAATTTCATATCTGCCTTACTTTTCTCCGTGGAAAGTCAAAGAACTATTGGTTATGGCTCCCGGATTGTGACAGCCAATTGCACCGAGGGTGTCATTTTGCTGATGGCCCAGTCCATCGTTGGGTCCATGATCGATGCCCTCATGGTGGGATGCATGTTTGTCAAGATCTCCAGGCCCAAGAAGCGTGCCCAAACCTTAATATTCAGCAAGAAGTGTGTTGTCTCCCACCGGGATGAGAAACTCTGCCTGATGTTCCGCATTGGGGACCTCCGGGACAGCCACATGGTGGATGCGAAAATAAGGGCCAAACTGATCAAATCTAGGCAAACCAAGGAAGGGGAGTTCATCCCCTTGGAGCAGTCAGAGCTGAACCTGGGCTATGACACAGGGGAGGACAGGCTCTTCCTGGTGGAACCGCAGATCATTTGCCATGTGATCAATGACCACAGCCCATTCTGGGAGATGACGGCAGATTCGCTGAAGAGGGAGCAGTTTGAAATCATTGTGATCCTTGAGGGCATCGTGGAAGCCACAGGTGGGTGTTCTGAGGAAGGCAAGTAGATCACAGGTGGGTTTGGGAAGACATTATCTTAATTCTACTGACCCAGGTGCACTGTGATTTGGGTTTCCTTCCTTCCACAAACTATCAGTTAATGGCTACCACAGGCGTCAGGTTACAGCACCGGTATGACACTCCTCAGTTCTAATCCTTCTTCCCTCTGAGTCCTCAGGTGAGTCTTTCCATCGCTACTTCTCAACTCCACCACCAGGACAATCAGCCATAGTCTGGGTGGTGGGGGTGATGTCGTAAGAGTCTGCAAAGTCCATTGAAGATGGAAAGCTGGGAGGTGATAACTGGTATTAACCTCTTGGTCTGATTTCTTTGAGCAAGACATTGATGTCTTGCTCCCACAGATGGCAGGGGATAAAGTGAGCTAGAGAGCATGGCAGTGGGAACTTGTATAATTGGAGGGGCAATATCAGACTAAATTGCCCAGTCACATGACATAGTTCCACAGATAAGATCCCACACTTGTTGATCTCCATCTATTGCAGTGAGGTGGAGGGTAAGGTATCAGACTGTTCCCCTGCTGCACTGAGATGGGATATTGTGTGGCATGAACTTAGCATGGCTCTCTCACCTGCTGTGTTCTTGGAAATGGTTAATAACCACACTGAGTTGATTCATGGGTTTTGTTGGTTTGAAAGATGTCCAGAACGAACCAGTCAGGCAGCTGTTGGCAATAACAGCTTCTCCTGCCCGCACAGGGTGGGTGGATGGACTTGGATTCCACATGTGACACAGAACCTGGGCATTGTCCCACAAGGAGGGAAAAGAATAGCTGGGAAACAGCCTTTCCTGAGGGGGTATATGTGACTGTTGGTGGTGCTGCTGGAAATGCCTGTTCGCCTTCATGCTGAAGCTAGGCAAAAACCAGATAGTTTGAAAAAAAATCAGGTCAAAGAAAATATTTCATTTGACCCCACACTAAATATTTCGGTTTGCTTTTGCGCATTTTATAATGTTTTTTTTTTAATAAATGTAAAGGAAACTTCAAAATGAAAAGTTGCCTTGAACTGAAATAGTTCATTTTGAAAATGTCAAAACCAAAACTTTGGGAATTTTTTTTTCTGAATCTTTTTTGGCTTTATTTTCAGAATGAACAGATTGGGTGAAACTGACATGAATCCACAAAACATTTGTGTCACCAAATCAACCTTTTTTCACTGGAAAAAAACATATTTCAGTCAAAAAATGTCACCCAGCTCTACTTCTGCAGTGTATTCTACCACTGTTTCTGCTTCATTTCCTCCCCATTCCTTTGAAAAACCCTTAATTTTTGTTGTTATAATTTCTCTGCCTCCCTCCAAATATGCTCCCTATCTTTCCCATACACACCTTTCATGGCACATAACCCTTTCTCAATCTCACTCTCCTGTGCTCTTCCCTCCCTGTGTCTCCTCAGATCTCTCAACTAGGCTATTAGTTGATTTGGGCTCCCTCTGCTGGTCTTTAGAATCTGAAATAGGACTTTAAACATAAGAGCTGCCAGTTCCCATCTAGCTTTCAAACTTGTGCAAGTTGGGGGTGAGGTGGTGGAGGGACCTGGATGTCCCCTCCTTCAGAGGGGAAGTTTGCATAAACCCTTTTGCCTTATAAAGCAGCCTGGCCCATTCTAAAGGCAAAAGTATTTGTGTTTCACAGACCCAAGGATGAGTCTGCTCTGGCAGAGGCAATAAAACCATTTGCAGAACTATTTCCTGCCCACTTCTGTTAGGAAAAGCAATCTAGTGGCAAAATATTGACCAGGCATTCCCTCCTAGTCCTTCCCAGGGAGCAGCATAGGTTGTTCCCTACGGTCTATTCTCCAGAGTTCTTTCTAGCCTAGTTTCATGGTGACAAACTGGGGAGACAAGCACGTATATGGAAAACGAAATAGCTACTGTCAATCAACAGGAGCCTGACAGCAAACTTTGGGTTGAGGAGAGAGGGCCTACATTAGGTTCCACCTAGTCCATAGCCCTGGGAACCAGCACAGGACTGGTTTCCTATTGTGTATTTATCAGTGTATTGTCCAGCCTTGTTTTAAATGTCCTATTTTTGGTGTGGAGATTAGCGCTATCTAATACAGATGATTTTTTTTGGCTCCCACTGGTGTAGTTCTCTGAACCAAAATATCTATTTCACGTGTCTCAGTGACTGTTCAAATACCCATTCACCACTGGAGATTTACCATTCAGAGGACGAACAGCCACATAGGAATTGCCAGGTTGTTTAGACCAGTATCCTGTGTCTAACACTGCCCATTAGCAGCTGGCTCAGAGGAAGGTGCAAGAAACCTGCAGCTATGAGATAACCAGTACTCAGGCATAGATTCCTCCTGACCCTGTTTTCTTCTGCCCATGAAGCATGAGAGTTTGTATTTATGGTGTGTCCCTTGAATAGTGCAGTGCAGTACAACCTGCCCAAGTAAAGGTCTTGACTGCATGTGCTTCTTTCTCACCGCAGGAATGACATGTCAAGCCCGGACCTCTTATATAGAGGACGAGATCCTTTGGGGATGCCGGTTCGAGCCCTGCATGACCCTGGAGAAAGGAGCCTTTCGGGTAGACTACAGCAGGTTTGAAAAGACATTTGAGGTGCAGACCCCAGCAACCAGCGCCAAGGAGATGCACGAACTGACAGAAATGGAACATCAGGACCAGTCCACCCTGAGTTTGTACTGGGACCACCTGGTGCATCCCTGCTTCTCAACTGAGCTGAATGATGTCCTGCAGGATGAGGGTCCCAGTGAGGAAAACCTGGCCAGGCTGAGCATCCCCAACATCATGGAGGAGGATATGAGTTCTGAGTTCCAGAAGATCAGTCTCTGAGCTCCTCCCCAACAGAGTGACAGGAGACACCCCAGTGGGGTCACTTGTCTGCCCCAAGGAAGAGTGTTGCTGCTTTGCACCCTGAGAAGTCCTTGCTGCAAGTGGGAGAAAAGATGCACTGCTGTTCTCCAGCCAACTAGAACATGCATCTGAAGTCTTCATGAGCTCTGGGGTGGAGCCATTCTTCTGCTACCCCTCTCCAATATGGGCATGTGACGTGTTGCTGCTATTCCCAAGCTACCATGCCATGGGGGAACTGCTGGGGATAGAACCCCATGGCTCCCACTGTCTCCTATTCCGGGCTTGGGTAAGATACCCGGGAAAGATGGAACTAGGGATCAGCCATTGACTGTTATGGTGGAGGAAATGTCACCACCTCAGCTAGTGTAATGTGATTCCCCCTGGCTGGGTCATAAACAGTAAGAATCTGAAGTAAGGCCTCAACATCTAAAAGTATGAGCTTCTACTGCCTGAGCTAAGTGACCGGGTCTGTTAACGCTCAGACTATAGCCAACAGTAAATGTCTAGCAAAGACCAACCAGTGTATAGATATGGATCACATGAGATAAAATGATGTAAAAGTGGGGCAATCCCATCTTCAACATCCCAGGGAATGCTGCTGGGAGGAAGGGGTGGGGGATCCCTGCTCTATATTCTCTGGTTCCCATTATATCCCCATCACTCATGTTAAGGTTTGTGCAGCCCTTTGTTTGAATGTGTTCTTCCGTCACCATGCCATGTCCTTCATGTACTGTAGGCACCTGGAGCTCGTTCTGCCCCCAGACAGCCTGATCATTCACATGAAAGTGTCTCATATTGACAGTGCCATATGGAATCTTTCTCTGTAAGGTATATCCCTCTCCCTTCCTTTCCTGCATCCTCTGCCTGCAGACCTACCACCTGAATACATCCAGTGTCTCCAGCTTTGGCTGCAGCTAAGTGGAATTATTTTTGCAAAATCTTTTGTAATAAGGATGTGGAAAAACAAAATATTCAGCATATGATTAAAATCTCATAAACCACAGGGAACTGCATTGTGTGAGTCTGTATATAGGCACAGTACATGTGCCAGTGTTTGCATAAGCATCATGTGTGTAGACGTGGTGTACACAGGACTCAGAGGGGGCTGGTACACAGCTGTAACGCATCCAGATCCACCCATAGGAGAACAAAGCCCTGTTTTATAACCAGTCCTTTCATCATATACAGAGAGGGTGTAAGGGTCAGCTGGTGGAAAGCCAAAGCTGCTGTCATTGGGCCAGTCAGTGCTTGAAGTTATAGAGAGAAAATATTGTAATATCAGCAGAGTCCCTTGAATGAAGGGGGGGGGGGAGCCTGCTCTGTCTACAGGGCACTGTCTGCTGCATGGGGCTGGAAAATGGGAAATAGAGCCTTTTGCCCCTGGGGTGCCCAGGAGTGAGCGAGGTGCATAAATACCTTTGAAGACATGGGCCATGGTTCCTTACCCCCATGCTTGGTGAGGGAGCAGGACATGCCTGCTGGGCTTTGCTGGGGGCATGGTGGGGAGAGAAGTAGAGCTTCTGCAGCTTTCTAGGAATAACCAGAAGCTGCTGGGCCCCAGCCTTGTACTCTGGCACCTCTCACCAGCATTGTGAATTTGGTTCTGATCAACACTGGGTACAACCCCTTTCCAGAACTCCAAGATGCAGCAGAAGCAGCTTTAGTACTTCCCTCCATCTATTAATAGGAACAGAACTTTCCCTCTCCCCCTAATTAAAAAGGCATAAACTCCCCTGTGATCTCAGTGGAAATGAGATTATATTTTTCGTCCTGTTTAATGACAATCTTGATGCCCAGACTAAATATACAAAGCCAACAGCGAAGAACATCAGTGGCCTGACAGTGTCTGCAAGGAACACTGTATTTCTTGGCATCTAGACCTGTGGACAGTGTAGTGGCTGTATGCAGCATCTACGTATGTTAGCAATGAGCATCATACTAGAATCAAGTGGGGAAAGATTGTTCTTAGCTCCTGCCCTTTATTTAAAGAAAGTTCAAGGTAGCGAATATAAATGTGGTGATTAAAATCTTACATGACTGCAACAAGAAAGATGTCTGACTGCAACCTTAAGACTGGAGATTTCTCCCACTAAAGCTGTATGGGAAGGCAAATCAGCTGGGCTTGCCTGCTCCTGCCTGAGATATTGGGCATCTCAGCATACACAGGTTTTGGTAAATGGAGCAGGGTCATTGGCAGCTGTTCAGATTAACTCTATACAGCTCCTGTAGCCCTTGCAAAGGCAGAAATGCAGAGTGGGAATTGGCAGCTGTTCTCCTGAGAGCAGGTCCCTGCAGTTGCATAACAGAATAGAAAGTGGGTTAATCTGTTTCCTTTGCCATTATTTCATAAAAGGAGAGATTGCTGAGGGTATTATCTGAGTCATATGTTTCTTGCCATGATCCTGGGTGGGATTATCTCATATTATGCAATCAGCCAAAATGAACTTATTTTCCTTTCACTGATCCCAGGTTTACTTTGAGCTGTTTTAGTATTTAATTGTTCTGGAGTCTGTTGGAAAGGAAAAGATTTGAGTCTTGTGCACACTCCAGCCACTAATCTTTTATCTGACCTCAGGCCTGTCCTACAAACCTACCCCCATTTATCTTCCCTTCTCACTGAAAAATACAACCCCAGCTATCAGTAAAGTAGTACCCTATAGTGCTGTGGGGGAGGGGATAAATGCAGGTTAAAGACCTGACCTGCTAGGTCTCACTGCTTATTCTGAAAGAAATAGGAATGGTAATATTCAGTAGGCAGGTCAGCAGCCACTTTCTCCATCCATACGCTGACTCCTAGGGTTAGAATGGTTTTTATTCTGGGAACAACCCATGCCCTACAGCCCCTGTAGTTGGGTGCTAGTGGGGGAGAGAATAAAGACACAAATTAAGAACATTTATCACATTTCAGAATAGGTGATGGATTATCTCCATGGTCAGATAGCAACAGCCGCAGGTTAGAAAGAGCTCTTCAGCCAACATTCTCATGGCACTTCTGTGCTGCTTCACCTCCCAAGGAGTTGTTGTTCTGAGCAGGGGTGAGCATTAGCTATGCATCTACCTATGCAGGAGGGCTGCAGGCCTCGTCTCCCTTTCAATATGCTTTGCAGAGGGGAGCAGGCTAGCGCTCATCTGGGCTACAAGCCACCATTTTGGATTACAGAGGTGCAGCTCTGATACTTCACCAGCATGAACCATCATTGGGCTAACATGGGGCCTCTTTCTCTGCAGGTGTATTGATACGCTTGGGGAGGTGAATCTTTTAGCTATGTAGGGGGTAGTTGCCTTAGATGCTAGTGATTTTGTGCAAGCAGAAAAGAGTTGTCATGCTGGCTGGAGAGGCCATGACTGTGTATGCCTAGCTCAGGGCGGGGGCGGGGTGTATAGGCTAATTACCGTAGATTTTAACATAGTAACACCTGCTAACCCATGGATCCCAGGACTACTGTTACCCTGGAGCCAAGTCCCTTTACATTCACCCCCCTTCCCCATCTTACCATCCAACCAACAGACCATGGTGATGAAAGATTATTAAAACCTCAAGTCACATCTCAGCCTGTTTCTCCCCCACCTAACAGGCCCCTCCCTTATCCCAAAGACAACAGTGACACCACGCCTATAGTAAACCATAGCTTTATTAGCTAAGAAAAGGAAATGTGTTCGTGAGCAGGGAAAGCTATATTAACCAGTGAGTCAGTTATGTCCACATGGTGGCAATGCCGTCATACACTGCCAGTCTCCAAAGAGACTTTTCAAGATACCCAGAATAAGGGCTTGCCTACACGAGCACCGTAATGTGCATTAAAAAACATTACTGCGTGTTAACAAGCAAACCGTACATACGTTAAAGTTGTTGCTGTGCACTAAACGCCTTGTTGATGCGCATTCCAACAACCACTCTGACGACAGTGTTAACAGCTGTTGCGGATCATCTGTTGTGCGTTTGAGCTCGTGTGTACCCTTACCCCGCACTGATTGGCCTCCGGAAATGTCCCAGAGTGCCAATCAAGGCCACTCTGGGACATCGGAGC
>ML685896.1:1971269-1994373 GCA_007922175.1 Pelusios castaneus
GAAAGAAAGAGCACGTGTGTACATGAGAAAGCGCAATACTTATTGCGCTTTACTTGTCCCGCAATAACTTATTGCGGGACAAGTTTTCTCGTGTAGACATAGCCTAAGTCTGGGGCTCTCTGCTTTGCATGTGGTACAGCTCCCTGTGCAATTTCAAGACAGGTGAAAGATGAATGACTTCTTGACTCCCTAGTTAAAGCTCCTTTACACAGAAAGCCAACTGACAGTATCTATGGGGTTGGGGGCAGTTTTTTAACAGTGAGGAATGTACTGAAGAGCTGTGGACTACCACAAGCTTTGAAATGAGCATTTTCTGTTAAATATTTTTACTCCTTCCTTAGCATTTCAAAAGATCCCTTTGAGGGGTAATTTACAGGGTTATACATAGCTGTAAATGTTTGCTTGGTTAAGCAAAAATACCATTAACCCCTTAGGTTGCATGAATTTTAAACCTGTGAACACATTAAATCATTTTGATCCATACGATAGTGAATGGCACTGGGGTGCTGGACTTAGATTTGTTAGCACTACAGGAGTCCTGGGGGAAAGGGTATAGTCCTACCCACTTACAATACTTAGTGTCACAGCAGCCAGAGTTAACAGTGCAACTTGATCACTGGTTAATATAGTGAAAGCATGCTCCTCATTGGTTAATTAAATCCATATTTTAATACGATGCAGTGGAAAAAGTTGCAAAAAACATTAGTCAACAGCAGCGAGTTTAGTACTGGCCGAGTTTGTTTTCATGAGAAGGCTCAGGAGTTGGTGTGTGACAGTTGCTGGAGAAGCAGTTAGTCCTCCCCCCCCCCCCCCACCAGCTGGCATTGATGATTAAACAAGTTTTGAAACCTCCAAGGTAGAATCTTCTCCCTAGATGGAAAAAACACTCCTACAGCTGGAGGGAAGTTTTGCTACAAGTTTCCCCTCTGCCACCAAAAAGAAAAATCCAACACACTTGTGACAGCTTTTATTGGAAAACCAACCCCCTCCCCCCCCAAACCATTTCCCCTTCTTCATTTCCAACACAGCAAGACATTGCCACGAAGGTGACAGTGTTAGTCAGATGCTGCTGATGGGAGGCACAAGTTGGCCTGACTGGGCTAAGTCTTTGGGGCAGGTGTAAAGTATCAGTCTGTGCCAGGCACTTTTAAACACCGTCTAAAGGTGGCCCTGCTCCACTGCCCCAGCTCTTTGCAGCATTGATCCCACCCTACCTTACCACCACCTCCACATGGCTGGCCTGCCTGTTCTGCTCCCCATGCACCAGTGAGCCACTCCACCTGGCGGCCCTGCAGGCAGTCCCAGGAGCAGTTCCCACCTAGCTGAGAAGTTCCAAAGGGGGAGCCAACGTTGCCCCATATATCTATACAAAAGACACCATCACAGCCCCTAATCAAGCCAGTTATTCCATCAAGGGCTCATTCACTTGCTCATCCACCAATGTGATTTATGCCATCATGTGCCAAAAATGCCCCCCGCCTTATATATTGGACAAACAAGACAGCCTCTATGCAAAAGAATAAATGGACACAAATCTGATATCAGAAATCACAACATTCAAAAGCCAATAGGAGAACACTTCAATCTCTCTGCTCACTCCATTGATGACTTGTTAAAAGCGACGCTCAAACAAATGAATAACAAATCACAGCTTCAAAGAGGAACTGCAGAATTAGAATTTATATGTAAATTTAATTCTGTTGCCGCGGGGTTAAACAGGGACTACGGATTTTATTCTCCCACCAAAGCTCAGGTGATAAATAAATCTGTTAGTCTTTAAAAGTGCCACAGGACTCTGTTTTGCTAGCTGAGAAGGGCAGCTATGGGCGTGCAGCTTATATCCCACAGCACAATAGGGACAGCAGGGCTCGCGCGCCCAGCACTGGTCCGATAAGACGGGAGGAGAAGCAAAACTTTTCAAATAGATCTGTCCCACGCCGGAGCCCGTAGTCCCACCATGCGCGGTGCACTTTGGGAGCTGTAGTCCCGCGTTGGCCTACTACAAGCGGTCAGTGGCGTCCTGGAGCACCCCAGGCGGACTCGCTTTCCCGTCGTGCCGCGCGGTGGCGGGCCGAAGACGGAGGTGACGGGGCGTTTGGAGTCTTACCGCGGACGGGGCGCTGGTGGGTGCTCATGGCCGCCCCGTCCCCCTCGCTGGTGGCCGCCGTCCTGGCGCACTCGGGCCGGCTGGAGAAGGAGGATCTGAGCACCCGCATCAGCCGCCTCTCCCGCCGGGTGGAGGAGCTGAAGGTGGGGCTGGGTGTGGGTGTGGGGGAGATCTGGGGGCAAAGGGAGCTCGGAGGTCAGAGGGGGGTCGAAGGGCTGGGGCGGGGAGGGGCTCTAGGAGGCAGGGGAGATATAGGCGAAGGGGAACTGGGGTATGGGGAAGACCGAAGGAGTAAGGAGGGAGCATAGGGGCTGGGGTGTGGGGCTGATCCGGAGGGCATGGGAGTGCGTGGGATGGAGAAGGAGAAAGGGATCCAGGGATGCTGAGGTTGGGGTAGTGAGAGTTGGGTTGAGGCTAGATGGAGAGCAGAGCAGGAGGGCTGGGAGGAGGGAAGGGGACGCTGAGTTGGGGGCTGCCTTTAGGAAGAAGACATGGACACTCTGGAGAGGTGGACACAAGGAACAGAGAGAGAGAGTACTAGGGCTGGAGGATGATTGTGGGGATCAGGAGTGGGTAGAGGGGGAGTAAATTAGGGAGGATTAGAAAAGGATTTGGGGGGTATTCTAGGAGAGGGACGGATCTGAGGATGGTGATGGTGACACTGGATTGTCAGGGGCGTCAGGCATTTTAGGGTGTGGGTAACACCAAGAGGAGGTGCATGGGGATCTGGAAGAGGGTGTTTTGAGCCAGTGACACCTGCTAGTGTTTGCAGACTGTAGGGGTGTGGGGTCCAAGGATAGGAGCTATGCCGTTTCCATCTTGGCTGTGAGACATTCTTTTTCAGCTACGTGCAATTGTTCTGCTTACTGCAAAATCACTATGCCTATCTCAATAATATAGGTTGCAGAGAAGGCTGTGATGGGGCTAGGCGGCTTTGGCCCTGTGGCAAACGGCCTTGGGGTTTCTCTCTGCATTGGGGTGTTCATTGTTCTGACCCTGAGTCCATCCCTTCTATCTAGGGTGAAGTCTGCAACATGATTAACAAGAAGTATAATGAGTTCCTCCCAAGCCTGCAGAGTGCTGAGGACTTGGTGTCACAAGTGGACAGTCTGTCCAGCAACATCGACCTACTGAAATCCAGAATTGAAAACGAGGTGACACACCAGCACTCATTTTATCTGTGCCTAGCAGCTTTCATTCTGCATTATCCCAAAGCAATACAACTCCACTGATGTGCAGCCATGAACATGCTGCACTGGAGGCAGGGGAAGGGGAAGGGGAAGGAAAGATTTTTGGCTAAGAATTCTATGGTGAATCCACCTCTTATAAAGAGTGCCCTTGACTGAAACATGCTAATGTAGTGATGTATCAGACTGGAGATATATATAAAGGACAGACTGTAGCTTATTCATTAATTACATGGTTGTATGGTTTTCCATGGTGCTCATCACAGTAGTTTCAGAGATGGTCTCAATGCATTTATCCTCTAAGCCGTCTCCTATTGAGGTAAAGAGGAATCATTCTTATTTTGCTGATGGGAAACTGAGGCACGAGGTGGTGGAGTGATGTGGCCCTGGTCATGCAGAGATTCTGTGTGGAGCTGGGAACTGAACCCAGATTTTCTGTACATTGATTGCAAGACTGTCCTTCCCCAGCTGCCCTGGCTATAGACCAGCTTATATTTTTTTTTACCTGTGTCATCCAAGCTCTACCTCTGAACTAATTCTCTCAGCTCTGCTCTGCCCTACCATTCTAGCTTTGAAACAATAGTTGGAAAAGGTCTAATGCCCATGAAATGTAAATCTGAATCTTTTCTTTCCAAAGGAGCATGATCAACTCAAAAACCATATGATGTGAAAAAACCTTTTACATCTTATACTCACTGTGCTATGTTAAAAGTGAAAGAATCTTAAACATTCAGTTTACTTGTCTGTTTATTTATTGCTGTGTGATTAATTTATGCTTCTCAGCATAGACAATAACAATGAGTTACATTAGTTATATTTGTCTGTAGTCCATTTCAGATTCCAGTTTCTAATGCTGCAGTGCTTTAGATAAAAACACTGCAGGGGATTGTTTGTTTATTTAACAGTTTGGGGAGTTTTTCTTTAAAAAGGGAAACACTTCTATTGATCTTGGATGCTTATGGATGCTTTTAAAATGTATATTTGAACTCCACTTTTGGCCAAATTCAAATTGACATTTCTCTAATTTAAAATTAGAAAATTGTTAAAGGACTCTAGAATCTTTTTACTTAACTAATATTTTTTTAATCTGCAATTTGATAAAGCCAGTTTATTTTTTTCAAAAATTGCTGTAAAATAATAACTTTTTAAAAACTATAAGAGTTTTTTCCTCTTCTCTGTTGTATAAAAGGGTCTTTCTAGTGAGGCTAAAGCAGACAGATCAT
Source organism: Pelusios castaneus (assembly GCA_007922175.1). Taxonomy (NCBI): domain Eukaryota; kingdom Metazoa; phylum Chordata; order Testudines; family Pelomedusidae; genus Pelusios; species Pelusios castaneus. The sequence goes on from ML685896.1 coordinate 1,975,787, forward strand.
GTAGAGAAACTGCATATACACAAATTGCTGTCAAATGCACTAAGTAAATACCTTGGGGAAATGGAACCTATTCCCCACTAATTCCTTTCAGTTATAATAACCTTAGGTGGTATTTGTAGCTTTTGGAGATGCATGAGTTTCAGGCAATACAATGGTGTTGTCTGCTGCTGTTCCTCGTATCATTTGGTTTCTGTAAATGAACTGATGAAGTCTTGACTTGTGTCCTGTTATTGTAGGTCCAGCGAGATCTAAATGTGGCCATTGCAGAATTTACTGAATTGAAGCAGCAGCTGGAGCGAGACTCCTTGGTTCTGAGCGTGCTTAAACAGCTACAAGAGGTGAGAAAGGAGGATGGGAAAATGGCTTCAGATCACTAAATGTTTGTGAATTCTTTTTCCATTGACATCCTCCTGGTCTTCATAGTGAATAAATAATCATGCTTTTCTACTTCCATTCATGTAACTTTTTTTGAGCCCTATAGTCTGAGAGATGACTCTAATTTGCATGTGATTATAGAATCATAGAAATGTAGGAGTGGAAGGGATCTCAGTAGGTCATTTCATCCAGTTCTCTGCACTGAGGCAGGACCAAGCATTATCTATGATCCCTGACAGATGTTTGTCTGACCTGTTCTTAAAATCCTTCCCCTAGGTAAACAGTCTCCCTAGGTAATTTGTTCTAGAGCTTAACTGCCTTTACAATTAGAAACTTTTCCCTAATGCCTAACCTAAATCTCCCTTGCTGCAATTTAAGCCCGTTATTTCTTGTCCTGTCCTTATTGGATAAGGAAAATAGTGTATCACCCTTTTCTTTATAACCGCCTTTATTGAAGAGGCTCCCAAACTTTCTGGCACCACACCTCCTTTCTGATTTTTGAGAAACCCTCATGCCTTCCCACCTCTCCTTTACCATCACCCGACCCCCCTTTAGCAAAAATTCAATTCATAATTGTATAATTAAAAATGACCACAAATAGGTTTTCTTGATGTAAAAATTTTTACAGTGAAAATTTCACAGCCTTGTGCCCCCTTGGATTTTCTTCACGCCCCCCAGTATGGGAACCACTGTGTTATCATGTTGTGTTCCGCTCCCCTCTTCCTTCCCCTGGCCTTCTCTTCTCCAGACTAATCTTTTCTCGCTAATCATGCTTTTTTGACTTTTAATTATTTTTGTTGGTTTCTCCAGATTGTCCACATCTTTTCCAAACTGTGGTGCCCAGTGCTCTGGCTGAGGTTTTGTCACTGCTGAGTGGAAAAATTACTTCTCATGTCTTGCTTTCAAGGCTTCTGCTCATACATCCCAGAATAATGTTCACATTTTTTATGACATTGTTGACTCATATTTAGCTTTTGATCCACTATAAGCCCTCAATCCTTTTCTGCAATAACTCTTTCCTAGGCAGTCACATCCCATTTTATATTTGTGCAATTGATTATTCCATCCTAAGTGTAGTATTTTTGCATTTGTTTTATTTAACTTATATTTAACTCTTTCAGTTTGATATCGCTATTAAAGAGTATAGCACTGCACTACTGGAAAAGAATTATGTTGCAGCTGCTCGACATCTGGAAAAGGTAATAACAAGCTTCTTAAGTTATATGTAATTATATCTCTTATGATTATTGTCAGCAAATACCTTGTGATTCATTTATGTTAGCACTCGCATGCCATCTAATCAATTTGCATGATGCCTATGCTCGGTGCATAACTGTCTCCATCTCATTGCTAGGCACGAAGTAGTCTGAAAATGCTAGAATCCCGCCAGGGCTTCGAGCTGAAGGTTCTGAAGGCGTTAGGCACGGAGCTGACAGTGCAGACACAGAACATGCTCTATCACCTGGGAGAAGAATGGCGGCAAATGATTTTGTGGAAGCTTCCTCCATCAAAAGGTGCTGAACCCCTTACTTTGGATCAGAGACTAAAATGATCTTGGTGTCAGAGCTAAGAAGCTAGTTAACATAGGGAGCTAGGGTGAATTCAGTTAGCCTTTCCTGCCAGTGGCATATTTCTGATTGACTGGAGGCAGCGCTCTTTGAATTTCACACCATACGGGGGCAGTTTGGTGCTATCGCAGTCAACTTAATTAATTCAGTAGCTTTTAAAATGTATTTGAAATGTTTCTTCTGGTCTAAATAGTAGTATTTCCTAGTGAGTGATACAGAAAAGCCCAGGATAGTTCCCAGCCTCTAGATTCATGATGCAAAGCCTGAGAGATTATGGCGTTTTCCCATACCTACTGTGCTGCTCATCTGCTCCTGAGGAAATCAGCTTGGACAATATCAGGTTATGTGTTATTCAGAAACTGACTTGGGCCCATTAGCTGGGTGAGGCTTCTGAAACCTTTCATCAAGGTGAATGTGCTCTCCCAGCACAGACTTGTTTGGCAAGTTACACCCCTTCTCTCCTGTTTCTTGGTCCCCATGTGAGGAGGCATTGAGGGAATGACTAAGTTCTTCTCTGAATGAAAAAGTGCAGTTAGGTTGAGGAATAAAATAGAAAGGGGTAGTTTCCTCTGATCTATTTATGGTAGAAATTGAGCTTAGTTTGTAAGACTGTTGCATAGGTAATTATGGAAAACTGGTAATTGAAGTCATGTCCAAAGTGACACTGATTTTTAATCATATGAGGTGTTACAGCTTCCCGTGTGCCATGTCAGAATACCCCATCCTTCTCCGAATGTTAATGTCTCTGTTTAGAGCGAGAAGCAGGTGTGCAGCGTGTCTGATGCCCAAGGATTTTTCCAATTCAGTTTTCTGAGGAAGTTCTCATCCTAGGAGACACACTTCAGTTAGATCTTCCACGAGCTTTCAGTTTTATTTCCTTGTATATGACTATAGGTTCTGAGCATGTCAGGAAATCCAGATTGCTTTAGTTCAACCTTACAAATTCATCATGAAAACTCACCAGGTGAGGCATTACAATATACTCACCCACTCTGACCATGAAGATTAGGACCACACTAATGATATTTGGCTTCCTGTGAGTAGAATTTTGCCAAGCTGCTCTTTGCATTTTGGAAGATGTAAGCAACTGAGACACAGACAGTGCCCAAATGTTTGTACCTTTGTACCACAGAGATTCCTCATTTGAAAAAACAAGCTCCCCCCTGCAGAGGACTAGACTCAGTGATCTCTCATGGTCCTTCCAGTTCTACGATTCTATGCCTCCATGGAGTTTATTTTGGAGAAGGAAAAGGAAGTATAGCCACAATGTTCTTTACATCTTACGTTTGCACAAATTGAAATGGAGAAACTCCATCAAGAGCCATTTAAAAGACCAATACAAGCAGTTTGCAATATGCTGCTATTCAAAGATTAGGATGCAGGTGCTAATTTCCTAAGGTGGCAATGACTGAACATAATGTGGGGTCCAGGAGCATGACACTGTATCCCAGCCACCCTTGAGTTCTCCCTGGCTTATGATTCAGGGAAATGAGGTGAAGAAAGTGGAGCTAAATGTTCTCCCATCCAAGAAGTCCTGTAGACGGCCAGGTTCTCTCTAGCCCAGTTCTCACTGTAATGGAGATGGTATGCTCTCTCTCAGAAATCACCAGTGCAGAGACTGTGGTGCCAACAGAGCTGCACTTTTGCACAGTGCCGTTGAAGGAAGATCAGATCGCTGGTCCACCTGTTGCTTCTGTGCTCCAGGCATTTGCCATCCTAGGAGAACTGCACACCAGGCTTAAATTTTTTGGTAAGACAGGTCTTTGTGTCCCATTTAAAACTTGCTATTGAGTAGGGTTCTCAAACTTCATTGCATCGCACTCCCCCTCTGTGAACAAAAATGACTAAATGACCTTGGGAAGGGGGACCAAAGCCTCACCTAGAGCCCAGGTGCTGCTGCCCTGGGCAAGGGGGTCTGCGGTGTCTGCCCCAGACTGGGGGTTGCTATAACCTGAGTCCCCCTCTCTGGGGCTGAAGCCAAAGTCTGAGCTCTGAAGCCTTCTGCCCCAGGCCCTAACAGGTCTAGTGCCAGCCCTGGCAACCCCAGTAAAATGGGTTGCAACCCACTTTGGGGTCCTGCCCCACAGTTTATGAACCAGTGTTGTAGAGATACCTAGGTTAGGTAGTGAATTTCTTTCAGTGATCTGCCAAAATGGGACTGGGTCCCACTGCTGGTGCAAAATAAGGACCAGGATGTGGGAAGGAGGCATTTTATTGATGGCCTAGCCTTTGCGTCAGAAAATTCAACCCTTCCTTTGTCACACTAGCCTCTTTCCAAGGCCTGGGCTGACCCTCAGCAGGCAGCACCTCTCTGAGGCACTGTCTCAGGTGGGAGGTATGTTTTTGTTTTCTTCCCATCACGTTTTTATTTGCCCACTCTGCCACCCTCTGGCCAGTCTCTGCCCATTGCTGCTGGTGATGGAGTCACTACCCTGGTGTGACGGCCTCTAGGCTGGTCAGAGTTGTGGAAGAGCAGGGCCGGGAGGAATTCCCACACTGAAATGAAGGCTGCAGATAGAAGCATCCTTCCCCATCCTCTAGGACCAGGTATGCCCAATGGCCCGTGAGAATCAAACCCCATGATTCCTATTAATGTGCACCTATCCTGAATTATTTATCCCTCCCTATCAAGTTGGTTTATTACTTCACTTTGATCTGCGGTTTTGTGGTTCGATGGGCTGATATGTAAAATTGTTATGGTTGTAGTCCCCTCCCTGGCACGTGGCCAGATGTTAATTTCTGGTTGAGCCAGTGATTATAATCACAGGTCTCAGTATAGCAATTAGCAAGCAGTGACAGTTGCTGGCATACAGTTGCACTTGACTGGTTTTGTAAATAGGTTATAATTTGATTTATAAAATCATGGGCTCTTTGTGTGAGTCCCTGGGTGAGTTTATATGAATAAAACATGCTTAAATCAAACCAAACATGTTGCCACGAAAACACTCCCTGTTTTACAGCCACTCCAGAGTAACGTTCCTCATCCCAAATCTGAGCAATCCTGAAACCCAATTGCCCATCATAGCTAATTCCTCTGGGCCCTACTTGAGAAAACAGCCTCCCTGACTGCATACTGATGCTGAAGATCATCTTTCTCTTCCTTTGTCAGGCCAGTTGCTGCTGAAGTACATCCTCAAGCCACTGATTTCTTATCCCTCCCTTTGGGCCATAGTGGAGGAGCAGCCTGATGGCGTGGTTCTGCGGTTTGAGTGTGCGGCGCCTAATCTGGAACATCCATCCCCAGTGGAGGTTTTTGGCAAGATCAAGCTGGTGCTTGAAGTTCTTCACAAACACTTGCTGAGTAGGTGGTTCGTCCCCTGAGAGTTAGTGCCCAATGTTGATTTCCCACATGGTTCATTCAAGTGTTGGGGAGGCCTCTTGCAATGTTCCGCAGTAGATCAACACTGGTTTACGCCGGGGGCTATGGAGCCACTGCTATCCATAATATTACAATGGCGGTGCCCTGCCTTTGTAGCTGTGACATTCCAATGTTGCTCAGTGCAGCTTTGTGGTGCTTGGGCGGTTTTGAACATCGCAGAGCTGCATGTGGGCTTCCTCCCTCTGGCTCTGCAGACAGTCATACCTCCTCTTTTGGTGAGAAGTGTGTGGTATATGGGGACAGCATCGGTAGATGGGAATTCCAAGGGGAGGAGTCACTTCTTGAAGACTGTGGTTTAATTTCCTAGTCTCTTTGAGGAAGCAGGCGGCAGCATTGAAATGAGAAGGGGTTTGAGTGACAACATCTTCAGTCACTCTGAGGAGGAGAATCCCAGATCACGAAAATGAAGACCGAATAGCGGTTAACTGATAGGGCATCTCAGAGATGTTTCATTTCTCTGGAGAAAGACTTATTCTTAGGGGGCCAGTATTGCTAAGTCATTGCTGTGTGAGAAGCTTTGGGGAACTTGAGGAAAACTGGTGGTATGCATGGTGCAATCTATGGGGAATTCTGTATGGCACTAGTTGTCATGTGGAGGGTCTCTTTGCAAAGTGTGAATGGGGTACATTCCAGGCACTGAGAAAACTCATTGTTAACACGGGTCCATCTACGTTTAAAAATCTGTTAGTGACTCGGGAGGAAGGGAATTCTACAGGCCCTTTTTGCACATGGCCTAAGACCAAAGATGGACCCATTGACAGTTCCTGTTCTGATCTCCCAATGGGATCTGGAAGGGATCAAGAAATACATAGATTATGTTTAATAACCCCATTTGTGTTCTTTCCAGATATTCCTCTTGATGAGTGGGGGGAACATGACAAGGACTCCAGAGTGGCATTAGCAGAGGTGCTGGGCGACATGATCTGGGAGGAGATATCTGACTGCCTCATTCAGGACTGCTTGGTATACTCGATTCCAGCGAACAGCAGCAAACTAGAGCAGTACGTAGAGGTAGGACTCAAAACCTTTAGAATCCATGTAACGTAAAGCCTGAAATGGCAGATTCAGCAATAACTAGAATTGGCTCTGGCCTCGGTCCTCTGCTACAACAGGACCTTTCAAAGAGGGTCACTCTCTTAAGCAATGGAACATAGCCGCAGTGCGTCTGTGACCACAACTCAAACTAGCTTCGGGTCTTTTGCTTTTGCTGGAGCACTGTTGTTATAAAAAAGAGGGGGCTAGCAGGCATGGGGGATTCAGTGAAGGCTGGAACTTGCTCCCTCTGTGGGCCACAATAGCCCAAATGTGGTGACTTGTAGGGCATGCTGCTGAGGGTCTTTTTTTAGAGATGATGAGGAAGATAGGTTGCTGGCCAACTGGTCAAGTTCTGTGAAAGTGATTTCAGTGCTGCTGAGACTTAGTTAACTGTACGATTGATTATATTGCAGCCTTTATATTATATTAAAGCCTTGGGCAGGTGTCTTTAATATTTTAAATCTAAATAAATTTAAATAAAATCGAACTGAAGCCCAGTTCTGAAATGGTATTTAGTGCCTAACTGCTGTTGACATCAGTGGAAGTTAGGCACCTAAATATCTTTGAGGTTCTGAGCCCTAATGCTGGTGGAAGGTGCCAGACTAACACTTCCTAGAGTCATGGGGCTTTTTCCCAGAAGAGCCAGTAGCAGCAAAGCTTCTCTCATGCCACTTTTCCCCAGTAAGTCCCTCTCTTTCCCCATTCAGTCACTCCTTGGCATTGTAATTGAGGTTGCCCGGAAATGGGGACAGTTCGTGTCCCTTGTACCATTTTTGTTCCAGATGTGTGTTCATGGGCCATTGATTTAAACAGACACCTCACCAGGACCACCAAAGACCTGTGAGGTGGACACAGTTTTGGGTCATTACTGACTAGAGCCAGATTCAAAGCTATAACCTAGAGCTCATTGGTCCCCTTATCTTTCTTTTGTATCTACTCTGTGCTTTCCATTGAGCAGGAAAATTCTAGCTGCTTTTGCTCCTGCTTCTTGATTATTACCTCACAATCCATAATGGTGTGAAAATTGTTTGTGTTTGACTCTCCTCAGGTGATTAAATCCACAGAGGAATTTGAAAAGAGCTTGAAGAACATGAGATTTTTAAAAGGAGATACCACAGACTTACTGAAATATGCCCGCAATGTCAATTCCCACTTTGCTAACAAAAAATGCCAGGACGTGATCGTGGCAGCCAGAAACTTGATGACCTCAGAAATACACAACACTGTAAAGGTAAAAGAGAGTGCAATTTACAGAATGTATTTGTAAGACACCTGCTAGCTAGTGAAGGAGGGCAACTTAAAAACACTGAGTCTGGCTTTTATAGAGGATTGGTTTGTTTTTGTTATTTGTGTGAACTCTGCAAGAAATAGTTGCTGCTTAAAACTTTGGAAAGCCTTCAAGTGCTTTTTATGTACAGCTACTATTCTAAATAACAAACTGAATATGATTTTTTAAAGAACTGATTGAAGCTTTCCTCAGAATGAGATGGCTTGGTTTTACAAGTTTTTCTGAGGATCACTACAGCTAATAGAAATATAAAAAGAAAAGATCTTTTAGGTGGTGTATGAGAAAGAGAGCATTGTCTACTATGTACCACACATTCAGCCAGGGCTCGACAAAAGTGGTGCCCAGCTAGGCGCCAGCAGTTTTATTTTTGGTCACCAGAGGGTGCTCCTCTGCAGCATTTCCGCAGTGGAGCTAGGCACCAGGCTACAAACCCTGGTCACCATGGCGACCTGGCACCTGGGTTTTGTCAAGCCCTGCATTCAGCTGTTATCTTGCTATATAAATTTGTGAGCTCCTCAGACAAACTCCAATGGAGCATGGTTTGTCCTATAGGCTTTGTAATTCATTATTAAATGGCCTTATGCTGTCTCCATTCTCTAGAAACTAAGTTGTGATATGTATCTCATTTCCTCCTTAGATCACACCTGATTCCTCGATTGCGTTACCAAAACTGCCTGACCCTGGGGTAGGTGATCATTTAAAAATGCAAAAAGCCTCCAAAAAGCTGCACAACGAGCAGATGAATTTGGAGAATGAGACCAAACTGAGCCAGCACACATTCTCTCTCCCTACCTGTCGCATCAGTGCATCTGTGGAGAAATTGATGGAGTTGGCTTACCAGACTCTGCTGGAGGCCACAACCAGCACAGATCAGTGGTAAGAACTCTGAATTGGTGAGTGAAGCCCAAGGAATGCTTGGTGTCAGGATGCCTACTTACAGATACCAATGCTAGAAAGGGCAGAAAAAGTAATTCACTTAAAAATAATGTCGATGAAATTGTTCATGAAAGGGGATGATTTTCCAGGTGGAGACAGAATCTCCGAATCCATTTAGCTATCAAGAACAGCAGCCATGCAGCCTTCCTTTTAGTGACCTCTTAGTACAACATCTAGTGGTGATGTTGGCTACGGGTGTGTTGAGATGGGCTTTTTCGCTAACATGGGACAGTAGTTGACACACGATAAAATGTTAGTGTGGACAGGACACTCACTCATGTTAGCTGATCAGGATAAAAACCTGTGCCTTGTCCACACGAAGATCTTGCTACCTGTTAGCTGTTACTTGGTGAAAAAACACTTTTCCCTCAGAAGAAACAAGATGTAAGAGTTTCATTGCCAGTTGTGGTGAGAGTGAGCTGCCCGTTTTCTTACAGCATCTCACCGGAATGAAAGCAAAGAATCTGAGCTGTGCACTTGGTGATGGTTTTTAGGAACTGGATCTAGCCGGACAACTGGAGACCCTGGCTCTGGTTGAGGGGGTTGGTTTCTTGCATGCAGAGTGCACGCCAATCTGCTATCGCAGATCATTAATTTATCAGGCGTTTCTCTGTGTGTTGGGAGGGAATTCTGTCTCCCTTGTTAAATATGGATTTCAGAGGTCTCACTCCTGACACATGGTCTGTGGTTCTGGAGTTTGCCTCTCGCTTGTCAGCCTTGGGTAGCACTGCCGAACTCTCAGGAGTGCATGCAGGGCCAGCTGCTTGTCCTCTGTGTGACAGGCTTACCAGAGAGCGTGGGAGAAGCCTTGCTAAGATTTCCAGGCTGTTGCCTTCTGTTGATGTAGCTACACAGTTAATTGATTCTGACAATTCACCATTAGCAGCCATGGAGAAAATGATGCTGGCCTTGCATAAACTGAGGTGTTTGGGGAAGACTGAGGGCCACCTTGTAAAAAGGGTTCGAGATTCACCAGTTTCAGTCCTGGAAGCAGCTAGTATCCTGGGACAGGATTTGTCGTCATATACTTCTCAGACTAGTGTCTTAGGGGCAGGTGTATAATTCAGGTTCCAAATATCAATCCCTCATATCTGCCACTTGGTGTGTCCTGTCCACTGATTATTATCCTCTCTAGGTAACATTAGTGGAAGTTTCCAGAGGGGTAGCCGTGTTAGTCTGTGTACAGTAAAAACAACGAGAGTCCTGTGGCACCTTATAGACTAACAGATTTTCTTCGGCATAAGCTTTCGTGGGCTATAACCCCCTTCATCAGATGGAAGTTCTTTTCCATTAGTGGAAGGTCTTTTCCCTCGACCCTTAAGGAAGAAAATGAAGGGCAGATGGCTGTATGCAGTTCCAGAATGAATGAGCAAAGCTTTCAGCTGTGTCTGTCCTTTGCAATGCGCATCAGGGTATTTGTGGCATTTGTCAGAGATTTAGCTTAGCACATTAATATAGAGGTGCAGTGGGATACGATGGAGAATGACAAATAAGACTGGACCTCCAAGGTTCTTGGTGACTGTTCTTTGAAATTAACTATTCACTTAGCTCTCCAAGTGAACAGGCAGAGCTAGTGAAGGCCCTGTTTGCCATATCTGCCTTGACCAAGCATTTTAGTCATCTTCTCTTTGCAGCCTAAAGTGAGATTTTTCAAAAGTGTCCCAGGGATGTTTCTAAACTGGAGCTTGGGGTGTGTAGCTGCAGCTGGATAGGCAAGCCCCCTCTTCTCTCCCTTTCTCCCCCCCCCCCCAGTACATACCCGGGGTTTCAGATGGGCTTGCACTGGGAACAGCTAGCTCATCCTGCCTCCTGTGCAGTTGTGGCTACATTGCTATTTTTAGCATGCTAGCTCCATCAGAGCTGGACAGATGTCTCTCTGCAAGCTGTAAATTACATCTCCACCTTCCAGTTGGCTTCCAGTGGGACTTGTGCTGCTAAGTTATTTAGGCATTTCTGAAAATCAGCCCTTAGTCTCTGCTGTTTATATTTGAAGTCAGGGTCCAAAACACAGCCATTGAATTCTTTCTACTTTTGAATGAACCAATTGCTCCATGCATTAGTTCCACCTGGAAGATGGTTAACAGGAATCTTATTTTCCTTGCAGTTGTATACAGCTTTTTTACTCCGTGCGAAATATCTTCCATTTGTTCTATGACGTAGTGCCAATTTACCACAAGTAAGTGTGTGAGTGTTACCTAAGTGCCTGCTTTGGGTGGGGGAGAAAACCAAGCTATTTATTTACAATACTCCTACTTACTCCTGTGCTTGTTTGGGTGATCTTTGGGTTGGCAGATGGATACGCCCTTCTCCTGTGGGAAAAATAGCATTCCATCTCTCTTAAAAAAGCTTCATATAATAATAATACAGAGCTTTTCTATGGCATTTTTCATTAATAGGTCTCCTGTCTGTTGCAGAAGAGTCACCAGAGAATCTTTGACTGTCTGCAATCTGTTAACAAATGGAAACGGTTTTGGGTGTTTCAATAATGTGAATAAATTGTTTCTATCCCTTCTGGCCTTTGTGTATGCTGGCACACAGACACCGCTAGACAACTAAAGCTTTATCAAGCCTGGTAGAGCAATCTTTGTCAGCTGTCACTAGACATGGCTGACACTAGCTTAGTTAGTGGAGCATTTCTTTGTGGGCACAGATTGGTATCTGTTAGCGCTATTTAAATGAGTGTTTTATTGGCTAACCCTAACTATTGTAATATATCTGGTTTGTATGCAGCTCGTGTTACAATTGGGTTGGAAGCGTCTTTCCAACCTTGGTATAAACATGGCCACAGAGCCTTTCAACCCATCACTCTAGCTACCCCCTCTTGAGGAGGTGGATTACCTATGCTGACAGGAGAATCCCTCTCGTCGGATAGGTAGTGATAGGTTGCTGTGGAGCTGTAATGTTGCATATTGCTTTTGATTAGTTAGCCACAGCATTGATTGAAGAATGAATGTAGCCTCTTGCCCATTGAGTGTCTGACCTCTGGAGCATTTCTGAAGTATAGAACAAAATAATGTTGTTGTTTTAAAAAAAAAAAAAAAAAAAAAATTTTAGAGGCCCAGATCTGAAAAAAAAAATCTTGTTATTTCTTCTGTTCCCCTCTGCCTCCTTCCTGGGCTAGAGAGAACCTTCAGAAACTACCCCAGCTGGCTGCAATTCATCACAACAACTGTATGTACATTGCTCACCACTTGCTGACCTTGGGGCACCAGTTCCGATATCGCCTGACCTGCATACTGTGTGACGGAGCAGCTACTTTTGTAGATCTGGTACCCGGCTTCAGGAGACTTGGTAATTGTACCTTTGATACTGAAATATGCCAACTAGCACAACTGCATCTCATCCCAGTACTTGTTGTTGAATGATGTATAACTTCAGTGTGACTGGGCGGTGAAAGCAGTGGACTGGGAATTAGGAATTCTGGCACTGTGAGACTCTCAGCAACTCTTTGTGTCTCATTTTTGTTATCTGTGTAATGGGATAAGACTTCATTGGGGGCGGGGAGGGCTAGCGCTGAGGCTTAATTAAGCTTTATAGAACATTAGATGAAAGGTGCTATGGGAGCACTGAGGATGATTAATATTGCATAGAGTGATATTGGTCAGAGATAGCAGCACCTGTGCAAACTACACTTCGTAGTATGGTTTATTCCACATCAATATCCCATATGGTTAGTCTGTCCTATTGATTCCACTGGGAGTTTGTGTACCCAGGTTTATATCTCCAGTTCCCTGGTGCTGTAAGTAAGGAAAATGCTGTACTGGAGTATTGTCGTTCCCAAGTTTCAGGTAGCATTTGAGGTATAACACATGGACTCTCAGCGTGCAGAATTCTAACATTTTGGTCTGTGGCTATGGGGTGGGCTCCTCTTCTGCCCTGGCTTGATTAGAGCAGCCTTCTTCATTGGCTACTGGTGGTGTGAATCCTTATTCTGAGATTACGTGTTATACCACCAGAACTGGATTAACCAGCCCAGGGGCCCCCACCACTGTTGCTGGGGGGGAACCCCTGGGGCCAGTGGGTGCTCCCGACCCGCCCCAGCCCCGGTCTGGCTAGTCTGTGGGGCAGGGGAGCCAGCAGGCACATGCGGGGTCAGCTGGCCCAGGGGTGGAGCAGGGCGGAGCGCAGAGCCTGGACCTGGCCTCTCTGGCTCCAGGGCCCCCCTCTCCTCTCTTTCCCATCTCCCAGCGCCTGCAGGGAAGGAGTGCTGATAGCACTGAGCTGGGGAGATGCCGGATTTTCAGAGAAGTTTTAGGGGATGGAATCTGGGCCCCCCTTTTTGGCCGAGGCCCAAGGCTTAAGCCCCTACAGCCCCTTTGATAATCCGGCCCTGTATACCACCTGCACTTGATGAGAAGGTGCTGTCAGGTAGATGGTGCATCTTGCCCAGGTGGCAACATAGCCTTTGATTATCCATAATTTTCTCTCTTTCTGGGTAAAGGTTCACAGTTCCAGAAATGATTTTTTGTACAGTTTCCAGAGGGGTAGCCGTGTTAGTCTGTCTACATCAAAAATGAGAGTCCTATGGCACCTTAAAGACTAACAAATTTCTTCAGGCATAAACTTTTGTGGACTCTAACACACTTCATCGGTTTGGAGCCCATGAAAGCTTATGCCTGAAGAAATTCTTTAGTCTTTAAGGTGCCACAGGTCTCTTGTTTTTTCTTTGTACAGTGAGACACCAAGCTCACATGGACACTTTGGAAGCTGTTGTCCTCTGTTCTGAACATTTCCTAGATTGCTGTAAGATGCCGAAGAAACAAAATGCAGAAAAAACTTTCAGTGCCGTGGTCAGACAAAAGCAGGACATCCATAGTTAATGCTACTGCTCTGATTTTCAGGTTGTTTATTTTATCTTGCATTGTAGGAATCGGAACTGCGTGAGATCTCACATACTGTTGGTGGATGGGTTACTGGTGCAGTTTCATCTTTTTGGCTGTGTGCCAGGCAAGATGTGCCTGGTAAAATGGGGCTGTTTTATGAAACTGGAATAGGCAAATGTATTAGTCTTTTTAAAATGAATCCTAATGTTATGGCAGGTTTATGATTCCAATGCTGACTGTCTCAGAAGAGGCAAATCAGATTTAATGCTGACATCATCTGAGGCTTTGGAATAAATGGCTTCTTCATCCCGCTCCTTTGCTCTTCCAGGGATGGAGTGTTTTTTGGCTCAGCTGCGTGTGCAGAAAGGAGAGCTCCTGGAGAGATTGTCAAGTGCAAGGAATTTTTCCAATATGGACAATGAGGAAAACTATTCCGCAGCAAACAAGGCAACAAGGCAGGTGAGTGATGCCAGCCAAAGGGCAGTACATATTCTAGTGTAAGATATTGTATGTGTAGCCCAGGTCTAATGCTTGGCATTCCAAACAGAGTGAAATTCAGAGAACTTTTTTTTGGTTCAGGTTTTTTCTTCCCCCTACTCTTTTCTCTTTTATAAAAACTGAAAAATGTTCATTTTAATTCTGTTCACTTCAAATGGACATGGAATGGTTTTTTTTCTTTTTTAATCACTCTCTCTCAAAAATAATTAGAAAATTTGGTTAAAATTTTCAGTTTTATTTATTTCACTTTGTTTGAAATGTTTAGAAAGAACTTGTTTTTTGACCAGCCCTAGATCCAAAGTTTTGATACTTGATTTCCTTATCCTACTTCTGAAAGCTAGTTTATAACTGTGTAATAATTGCCTTCTCGTCTTTAATGTCTGTCTTTGTTTATGATTCTGGATAAGGTGGAGTTGTTATGTTCCAGGTACTGCACCAGCTAAAGAGACTTGGCAAAGTATGGCAAGATGTCCTTCCGGTCAACATCTACTGCAAGGCCATGGGGACATTACTGAACACAGCACTCAGCGAGATCATTAATAGAATCACTGCCCTAGAGGTAAGGGGTGATTGCTTGTGCTGTACATACCCAGGATCAAATATTGATATACATAAGGCACTTGTTTCCCTTACAGATGAGCTTTCAAGAACCAAATGTCAGGGCCACTGTTGACTTTCACTGATATCCAGCAGTGTTTCAAGTTTCCATCACCCAGAACCAACTGAGACCACATGAACTAATAGGGTGAAATCCTGGCACCAATGAAGCCAGTGACAAAACTCCCATTAACTTTAGTGTTGAATTGAGTGTCTGGTGCTCTTAAGAGTTAGCAAAGTGTAGTAGGAGAATGAGGCTTGAAATGTGTTTGCAGTGTTTATCTGAGTCCTGCTGAGAGCAGATTTAGTCATTTTTCAGTTTCCTGCATTCTGAACATTCTTGTTTCAGGAACTTCAAAAACAGGGATTCCAGAGTGAAATGTACTGCTGGGTATCCAGCAGCCGTTCAGTGAAATGGACACACATCATATCCATTTCACTGCTGTCCACTACCAAATAGCAGCTGATAAAGTGATATGAATCATATCAGTTATTGCTGGGTATCCCAGGGTCTTCTGGCACCCCAGAGCTTCCAAACTCCCAGCCCAACTGGCTTCCTGTGCTGCCCAACTCCTGCAGCCTTGGGACCCAGCTGTCCTGACAGTCCCACTCAGTGGCACATTCATGCATAAATCCGTTTGGCTTAGAAAGAGTGACAGATAGGAAGCTAAAGAAACCTAGTGTCTCATCTGGTATGTTAATTATGGTTCAGAATCACTGATTTATCATCTTCACAGCACTTTCTGCTCTAAGCACCAGAAAATGCTTAATTGTTCCTTCGTGCAATTCCAGGATATCTCTGCTGAGGATGCAGACAGATTGCACTCCCTGTGCAGGACCATGCTAGAAGAAGGACCTCAGGTGTTCACGCCTTTACTTGAAGAGAACAAAAATAAGAAATACCAAGAAGAGGTTCCAGTCTATGTGCCAAAATGGATGATGTTTAAAGAGCTGATGATCATCCTGCAGGCCAATCTCCAAGAAATAGTAGATCAGTAGGTATCTTCTCTTCTAAGACACACAGGGAATTCCTGCACAAATATACGGGGGAGATAGATAGCGCTGTGAAAGACCAACACAGATGGGAAGACGCCTGACTGTACGGGAGAAGAAAGGTGGAATAATCTTAGGCCTGCCTTATGTTTCTCTTTTCTGCCACCTTGGCACTCTGCCCATCACTTCTGATGTTACCTGTGTCTAGTTGCCATTTATTGTAGTTGTACCAGAGTCAGGCTTTCCTGGGTGGCCAGCTGGAACTTTAAGACGCCGTGTCTTGCTCTTTTAGACTGACAGGGGAGTCTCGTAAATTTTACAGGAGAGTTGGGTCCAAATACCTCTGAGTGCAACACTAAGCTGACATCAGATGTCTGGAGCAAGATGTTCCCTATCCACAATTGCTCTACGTGCACTTTGAAAGGGTGTGGATAGCCTTCTGTCTTCAGTAACCTTATTGGTGCAGAGCAATCAGGAAAAACAACTGTATCAAAGAGCTCTGTCACACCCTGCACTGTGAGCTACTTAACTGCTGCTGTCAAAACTGCTTGAGATGCATCTGAACGCTCTGGTTTCACACACTCCCTGCCTTGAAGTCCCGAAAGATGGTGACACTGTTGGGCCCAGTAAATACAGGCTGAGCAGATTGCTAGAAGCAAAGCAGAGACAGCACTGTCTGTAGTGAAAATCCCCCAGAGCGTGTCCTGCTGTCACCAGGGGTGCTTTATAAATGTGACTGTTTTAACAGAGGATACAAGTTATGTCCATCATACTATCATAGATGGTTAGCATGCTGGTAATCAGATACTTCTGAAGAGGCTGGAGCATGGCTCTTTACCCTAGAATTAGTTGTGACAGTGCCCAGACTTCATGTCACCGTAGTGAGAGGAGGTGACATGGGCTAGAACTGTGCTTGTGAACTAAGCAGAGCTGAAATAGTCAGGAGAATAAGACTGTTTAGGGCAGCAAGATTTGGAGAACTGCATTGGTTTCACTGAAGTGATCAGAAGGGTTATAGAAATAGACATGGGTAGTAACATGTCTTTGCCCAGATCACTAAAATGATTGCCTTTTTCTCTCTTTCAGATGGGCGGACAGCAAAGGGCCCCTCGCAGCTGAATTCTCCCCTGCAGAAGTCAAGAGCTTAATACGAGCCTTGTTCCAGAACACTGAGAGGAGAGCAGCAGCCCTTGCAAAAATTAAATAGCCTTGGGTTCACTTCTGGACAATAGACTTTTTCCTGGAAAAGCAACAGTAAATCAGGATTCAACCTTTTATTTGGATTTGACCCTTTTTAAACCGATGTACAATAAGTTTAGTTTGATGAACGCTTTTCCTACAGGCTTGGCCAATGAGAAAAAACTTCACCCATGTCAGCCTCTATAATAAATATAGCAATTTAATGCAGCTCCGCCTTCAAATGCAAAGGAGAGTAACTCTTTGGCACTAACTATTGCTACATCATCTACTACCCAGAGAGAGTGCTGTATTGTAAAACTCTGGCTCCTGACATGTAGTCTACTAGTTCAGGCCTATTTTGGGCAATAAGAGGTAACTTATCAGCTAGAAAAGTTTCATTGCTTCCATGTTAGTCACCTTTGTGGTGGCCATCCCTATGATGGCAGTAGACTCTGGAAGTGGTGCAGTTTTTCTAGATCATCAACTGTTTAAATGTTATCGGGCTTCAAATTTGAAAAAAATCATAATCAAAGTCATAGACACAGTCAAATTTGGACCAAAATTAGCAGATGTCTTCAACTGATAGTGCAACTCTGTACTGAAAACAGGACTAATTTGGATTCTTCCCATGTGATGAATTTTAGATATGTTCCTGTACTTTTTTTGCCTCTGGTTAAAGCAAAAGTCTCTAGTCCACACCAGTGCTTGTTTGTACTATATATAAGACATCAAAATATTTGTCATTATTTGTAGAATAGACTAATTTGAGAAAAGTATTGATTTATTATATGAATTAAAAGTGATCTTACTCCCTACCTAAGATCTTGATGTGTATTATTTCCCCCGATTCCCTCTTTCCCCTGAAAGCCCATATTCCAGCACATCCTGCTAGTCTGCCTGGCCCTGTCCAGCTTTCTGTGTCCCCACCATTTGCAGGCTCGGCCCAGACTATGCTGATGTGGGCTGAAGCAGGCCATGAACTGGAGCATACAGAAAAGATACTGACCTCTGCACACCTGCGAATCTTAGAGGGAACATAGCCCACCACCCCTAAGCATGAGAATGGGCCGTGGCTGAGTATGAGGGGGGTTAATGCCTCTCCAGCACCCATTCTCTCCGCCCCCCTCCCCTCCCAAAGCAGCCTCAGCCTTACCTCCAACCCGCCCCTCACACAGTGCTGCCACCCTCCCCGCATGCAGAGCCGTCCCTGGAAGGGGCCCCCACTCCGCCCCCACCTTGGCTCCCAGCGGCGGCGTGCCCTCGGGTCACCGGCCGGGGCCGGCAGGAGCAGGCCCCAGCTGAAGCTGCGGCCCCGAGCCGACCTCGGCCGGGACCCCAGGTTGCAGCCAGCGGCGCCCCTGCCGAGGAGTGTGTCCTGAGGCCCCGCCGCTGGCCGGGGCCGACCACGTGGGGCAGGCAAGGCCCGCAGAACTGCCCTGCCCCTGGGCCTGCCTGCTGTGCCCCGGGGGCGGGGAGCGCCGGCCCTGGCCCGAGGCGGGGCAAAGCCTCCCATCCTGCTGCCTTTAGCCAAAGGCAGCGGGGACAGGGCGAAGTGCGGCCGTGCGGAGAGGGGCGCGGCAGGGGCCCCGCATTGCCCCCAGCTGGGAGCGGGACAGCGTGGGGCCCACATCACCGCGGGACCCAGGGCGAGTGCCCCGTTTGCCCAAGGATGGCCCTGCCCGCATGCCTCTGCCATCACAAACCCCCACCCCGGCCGCACGTCACCACCAGTGTGGGCAAACACGCCTCCACCAGCGCCCTGCCACCCCGCCCTCATTTCCCCTGTGTGTCCGCAGCCTCAGACATGCCCCTGCCACCAAGCCGCCCCGCCATTGTCACAGCAGCCTTGGCCACCCAATCCTGCTACACTCTGTTCACAGCAGCCTCCGCCCCATTGCCATCCCACCAATGCCGCC
>ML685896.1:1994773-2180313 GCA_007922175.1 Pelusios castaneus
GCCTCTGCCACACCGCCCCCCCCCCCCCGCCGCACTCCCACAACAACCCTGCCACGCTCCCCTCTATTTTCATAGCAGCCCGACACACCCCTGCCATGCCTCCACCATGCCTCCAATCACACCCCCCCCCATGTGGTCACAGCAACCTCAGACATGCCCCCCCCATGTTCACAGCAGCCTTGGACACACGCCTGGCATACCTTCACTAGGCCCCCTCCATTATGCCGGCCTCTGACCCATTGCCATCCCATCCAATGCCGCCCACCCCCCTTCACAGCGGCCACAGACATGCCCCCCCCCCTGCCACCCCTCTCCCACGCCCTTGCCCCACCCCCTTCCAATTCACAGCAGCCTCAGACATGCTCTCCCTCCCGCCACACCTCCATCATGCCCACTGTGCATTCACAGCAACCTCAGACATGCCCCTGCCACACCGCCAGTATGCCTCTCCCCCCCTCCCCGTGTTCCCAACTGCCTCAGACACACTCCTGCCACACCGCCACCACACCCCCTGCACAATGGCACACCACCTCTAGTCACAGCAGCCTCGGACATGCCGCCCCCCCCCCCCCCCCCGTGTTCATCACTGCCTCAGAGACAAACCGTCTTGCCAAGCCTCAACCATGTCTCCACCACGCACTGCCCCCACCCCCCCCCCAACCACCACCTAGCAGCCTAGACACACCCACACCACACCTCCATCACACCCCTCACTGGACCTCCTCTGCGTTCATAGCCGCCTCAGACACATGTCCACCACACCCCTGCCATAGCCCATGTTCACAGGAGCCTCAGACACACCTGCGCCACAGGACCCCCCCCCCCGCACCCCTGTGTGTTCAAGGCAGCCCTAAATGCAAATCCAGTACACACACAAACCCACCCACACAAATACACTCACCCACCGGCCATACCCCACCACACCTCTGTGCACTTGAGGCAGCCCCCCAGATATACTGCTGGCACACCTCCATTCCCAACCTCACCATGCCCCCGTGCACACAAAGCAGCTCCAGACATGCCCCTAGCATGTCCCCGCTATTCCCCTGTGCACGTGAGGCAGCTACAGACACAGACCTGCCATGCCTCCAACACCATCCTGTGTGCTGAAAACATCCCCGGACACACTTCAGACTATGCCACATGTACTTGAGGCAACTCCAGACAAGTCCCTGCCATCCTGCCTTCAGCAGCTGAAGGAGACACCATGAGTGTGGTCTGCAAAGGCTCTTTATTCAAACGGTCTTGTCATCACTATTCCGCCTGGTGACAGGAAGCTTCTGGCCATTCCTGCGGCCTGTGATCCTGCTACACTCCAGCCCAGGAAAGCAGCAGCAAAGGTGGGTTCGTTGGAAAGCCTAGCGAGGCCTCATGCAAGCAGCCAATCAGAGCCCTCCTGTCCAGATAAAAGGAGCTGCAGAACCTGAGCAGGTCACTCCCTGGCTGGGGGAAACCAGCAGATTGTGGGCAGGGAGCTGCCCTCTGGCTACAGGAACTTGAGGGGTAGGCAGTGTTTGGTTTTGGCTGCACTAGCCTGAGCTGGGGGAGAGGCTCCTAAAACGGAAGTGATGGGGCCAGGCAGGACAAGACCCAGGGAAGCAGCAGCAACTAATCGAACTGAGCAGAACATTGCCGCTGGTCATAGGGTTCCTGGTTGCAACTGGGGTAGGAGGTGGGCCAGGGCTTCCCCATTGGCCACTGGTGAAGTGGGGTAAACCCTGACAAGGGGACAAGGCTCGCTTGGAGACCCAAGCAAAGGGCTGACTTCAAAGGTACCAACTGAAGACCCTGGTGAGGGCAATCACAGTTTTGTTGGACTCTGTCCTGTCCCGAAAGGTTCGTTTTGACTGTGTGACCCAGCCCCAGGGCTTAGCCATGGAAGACCAGCCAAGCAAGGACAACAACCTACAGGGGGTACGGAGAGTGGAAAAAGGACTGTATTGCACACAGCTGCAGGAGGTGCGCTAGAGGTGAGTGCCCTGCCAATTACACTCCCAGGGTCCTTGGCCTCTCCATCCCTCAGGAGGGAGTAGGGGACAGTCTGCTGTTAGCCTGGTTGTTTATATTGCTGGGGAAAATTAGCCTCAAAACATTCACACACAACATGGCAGTAGCAGGTCAGAGAGCGGTGGGGATGCGGGAGCAAGAGACCAGGGTTGGACATGGTGAATGATGCAGGAACAGGCACTACCTGCAGTGCAGGAGATTTATCTTGATTGCAAAGCTTCATTTCATCTGCAGACAATGCTAGACCCTGATCACACCACGTGCGCTTGGGTCACAGCTCGAGGCCAGCAGAGCCATCTCTTCTCCCTTGTACACAACGACATTCTGCTCAGATTCGTACACCTTGACTTCATAAAGAGCCTCCATGGGCAAGCGCTTCTGGAAGTTTTCCCAGATGTACACTGCCATGTTCTCAGTCGTACTGCAAAGAATACAGGGCCCGAGTTAGAGAGGGAATAGCAAGTGCAGGTTAGTGTCCAGCCCCCAGCTACAAGGCAGAAAGAGAGAGAGCAATGGGGAGGTAGGAAAGGAGTTCCTCAGAACTGAGGGTATTGAACTGGTGACAGAGGACACACATGCTGCCCATTAGTGTTGGACAAATGATGCAGGTGCAGGCCTGGCCCCAAATCCAGTTTTACCATGAGACCCCCACTACCCACCTCACAACATTGGCAAAATAGGCCACATCCTGTTCTTATGGGGAAGTTCTTATGGTAAAGTAGCTCAATAATTTCCTCCTGGGGGGAAAGGGAGGGAAATGGTGGCCCCATAAATGAGGTGTGACCCAGAATATGGCTGCTTTTTATCAACACAAGCTCACTTCCTGGGACCCTTCACTCTGAGTTAAACACCATGCTTGCAAGGGAGTCCCAAGTATTTTAATGTGGGCCTTTTCCTGAAAAGTCCCAGACAGGCCTCCCCAACTGGCTGCTCTCTGCCTTCCCCGCTCCCTGCTGACTGAGTCAGGCGGCAGTATCGGGCAGGACCCAGGGCTGGTGGGATCCGGCCCAGGGCCACTACCCGGTGGCAGGAGCCAGCCCCGGCTGAGGACCAGGAGCTGCCGCCAGCTGCAGGAGCCAGCCCTGGACCCAGCAGCAGGAGCCCATGTCTGGCGGTGCTGGGTCACCTGTGGAGCTGCCTTTCCCAGAGCCATGTTGCATGGGAGGAGTGAGAAAGCCAAGAATCCCAGGGGTCTGGGAGATCCCATAAAGGGAATGTGTTGGCACAGAGCACTCTACATTCCCCTTCCACACCCTTGTTGGTTACTACATATTCCCCATTTCCCAAAATAGTATCTTCCTGCCACCCATCTTCCCAATTCCAAACCTGCATTTGATCATAAAAGCACAGCAGATTCCCATGTATGAGCTCTATAAGTACTTTGTTATTACCTGCATGTGCTCTTTCAGGTCTGACAGATTTATAATCGTCCCTGAGGTAGGATCAATCTGCAGGGCAAATCACAGGAAAGGAAATCACAAGTACAATAGACATCTCTTGATAAGTTCATGCAATGATGAGACACTGTGGAATAGTTGACAAGTTTCAAATGGGTAGCTGTGCTAATCTGGTTCAGCAAAACAAACAAGGAGTCTTGTGGCACTTTTAAAGACTAAAATTTATTTATCACATGAGCTTTCATGGGAGAAAATCCCACTTCGTCAGATGCTTTGTGGAATAGTAATTGCCTCTAAACTGTTCCAATGAAAAGAGCCCCACACGGATACAAATATGTGGATCCGCATCCGATCTGCATCTGCAAGAACTGGTCCGCGAATATCCATGTTGTATCCGCAGATGCGGATATAATGCGGGTATCCACGGATTTGCAGGGTTCTAGCCCTGCATAGATAAAAATATGTGGCTCTGTATCCAACCTGCATCTGCAAGAAATGGTCTGTGGATATCCGCATTGTATCCGCGGATGCGGCTACCCACGGATATAATGTGGATATCCGTGGATTTGCAGGGCTCTACTAATGAAGCAGCTAAGCAGATTGCATTCCTGGCATTATAAAGATCAGCTGGGAGAAAGGCAGGTCAAAGGCCACATGGTTTGGGCAGGGCGGGATCCAAGTCGTGGCCAGGACCTACAACTACATGGAATGGGCAGGAATTATGCCAAGGACAGAGGTCTCACCAGTCACTCAGAGTGACTGCGGCCCTGCGTTCTGACTGGGCACAGGGCTGTGCTGCTTTTGTATGATGATCTTTTCAGTATAACTGTATCTAGGACTCATAGCAGCTCTACCAGTGCAGCCAGATGCTTCTGGCTGGACCCAGACCCACACCCAGCTTCAATTCACCACAAGAAGAACAAACAAACACCACCAAGAAAGCCCAAGTCAGATTATTAGGCCCTATGGCCCCAGATCATCTCTAGGATTACTTATGCTGGATGAATGAAAAGGTGACAGGTGAAGCAAGGAGGGAGGAAATAGAAAATAAGTTTAAGCCACAAATAATCCTGATGCTCAAAGTTTTGGGGGAAATAAAGTTTGGCTGCTGAAAACAGATCCCTGCTAATGAAGCAGCTAGACAGATAATCATGCTTATCAAGGCCAGCTTTCACCTAAAACCTGCCTCAGTTCTGAGCTGCAGTATGCTCTGCCCTTCCAGTCCCCCATCCCATACACAGCTCTGCTGGTGCTCCTTGGTCCTGACCCCAGCACCACAGCTATTCCAGCTGTGGGTCCTCCCCTCTCCCCCTCCATAGTTCTGCCAATGCATGTCACTCAGCCAGAAGTCATTCTCAGCTATTCCACTCTTGGCCTTCTCAGGGCCCCTGTTCACCAGTCCTGCAGGTGTCCACAAGGAATTCATATGTGATCCAAACTCATTGCCTGCTCTGACCTACAGTTGAGTTTGAAGCCAGATGTGCAGACTGATGAAGAGTGTATACAATAACCACCCTATAGCATCACCCAATCAACTGAACTCAACTCCATCATTCCAGGTGCCTAGGCTGAACCCCCCAGTGAGTGACACAATTGAGAGGATAAAGGCAGTAGGGGAAAGGGGGTGCACATATTTATGCTCAGATTTCCATTTCCCTTTAATCTGCCATCTGAATCGATCCTGACCTGAGCTGGGTGAATATGCAGAGTGTGCTGGCAGGCCTGTTCCTCACCTGTATAGTTCTGTCCGTGACTCTGGTTGGAGATCCCAAAGAGCTGCTTGTTTTCTGCATCACTCAGTGATTTGCTGAAAAGAAATGAACACAGAATTTGTGAGCCCATAAACAACAGACATAGGAAACCAAGGATTTGCTGCGGCGGATCAAACTGATGGGTCGTCTGAGCCTGTGTCCCACCTTTGCAGCTGACAGGACAGCCTGTAATAGCCTTTTATTTTCCCTTGAAATCCCCTTTTCCGCATCCTGTACAGGAGACACTAACCATAGGCAAACCGCAGCAGCTAAGTGGTAGCTCTGCACTACCTGGAGCAGGCACTTTGTATGTCCAGGTGGGGAGGTTGAGGCAGCCTTTCTGCACCGTCTGCAGGGAGAAGGGAAGCCCCAGAGACATTGCTGTCTGCTGTCCGGGTCCAATACCCCATGCTATGCTGTGGCCATTCAATGGCCCAAGACTGTGACCTCAGACACAGTGGGACTGCCATGAGTTTATTAATGGAGTCCACAGTATGCATCACATTTTCCAAACCCAGGGGAAGACACTATCCCTGTGCCAAGGGAGGGCTCAGCCTGAAAGACAAGGCAGCGGGAGAAAGGTTTAACATACAAGTTCAAACCCACCATTGCACTAGATTTCCCTTCCCCCACAATTCTTCCCCCTTGGTTTCCTACAATGCCTGTTTCATTTCAAATGTCCTTACGGCACAGCCCTTCCCTGCACCCCTAGACCCTGCCCTCCACTTAGATGAGCCGTTCCCTTGGGAGGTGTGAGAGAGAAGCAGATCACCTCGCTAGTGGGGGACCATGTTGTGCCCATGTTGTGTGGAGAGGATGGAGGCACTTTCAGAGCATTGTGACCCAAGCCTCACATCTCTGGGATTGGCTTGGATTTGAGAAAGCTGTACATAGTCCAGCACCATTGCCTGGGGAAGTCATAAGCAAGGCAAAACAATTTTGTCTCCGACCACATTAGCTGCAGAGTAATGGGCCCCAAAATATCTCCTGTACTTTAAATAACAAAGATAATGAACACCGGCGCATCCTGCTGCCTCGCTAGCATGCCAGCTCTGCAACGCTCTGTGCAGCTCACTACCCCACCCCAACAAAACAACTAACACCAGGTAGTGCCAGCCTCCCTCTTCTCCAGCGGCTGCTGTACTCTGTCTCTCTAACAGTTCCTACCTCCTGCCATGATCAATTTTTGTTGCAAGATCACCATAACAGTGAATGAGTTAGCTTCTTTTTTTGTGTGTGTGAAGTGAGACTCTGGAGAAGAAGGTAATAGCTTTAGAAAGGCATGGGTGTGTATTGGGTGACAGCCTGCCTGGAAGACTTAAAGAGGCCGTCAGCCTGAAAATCATGCTTTGTATGAACATTTTGACGTGCTGTTAGTCACATCAGAGACTTCCTGGTCTGCACTGAGCGGCTATGTTGATGTAGCGCTCCTGACTTCGACCTTCTACAGCCTGCGTACATACTCAGGCTGCTGGAAGGTTGAATTCAGAGCTGTTACAAGTTGGTGTAGGGTTAAAGGTGAATTTAGTAATTCACCTTAACCCCAGTGTAGACACTGGCCTCCGGCTGGGGGCTCGGCAGCCCCCAGCCAGGTCTGCTGCCAGTCCCTGCAGCCCCCTGCCAGGGCTGCCGCTGGTCCCCACAGCCCCACTCCAGGGCTGCTGCAGGCTCAGCAGCCCCCACAGCCCAGCTGTCAGGGCTGCCACTGGCCCCCACAGCAGCCTTGGCAGCCCCCAGCTGGCGCTGTCACCGGCTCTTGCAGCCACGCTGTGGGGGTGGCAGCAGCCTCGGCTGCAGGCTGCTGAGTCCTTAGCTGGGCTGCAGGGGCCAGCAGCAGCCCCAGCTGGGGGCTGCGGAGCCCAGGGCCGGCAGTAGCCCAGGGAAGGTCTGCCAAGCCAGCTGCCAATGTCTACACTGGCCACGAAGGAGGCGGAGCAGGAGTATCCTGTGGACACTCTCCTCTGGTTTTATGTCCATGTATTAACATTGACTTTAGATGGCATCCCCAGTGTAGACATGGCAGAGAGATCAGAGGAAAACTATATTCCCTTTCTGCTTTCAGTGTTTCTTTGTACACGTCCCAGTGCTACGGGAAGTGTCAGTTTCCCATTATTTGTGCGGGTCCTACATACACACCTTTACAAACAGGACAATGCGGTGATAGACACCCAGACAGCTCAGGGGCAGGGGTTGGCCAAGGAGGGAGAGCAGGGCAGGTAGAGGACCTAAAAGATCTTTTTAATGCATGTTTGAAGGGACAGTCTCTCCAGGCCTGGGGTGTCCCAGAAACTCATGCTCCTGGGACACTGGGCTGAGGCACAGTAATGGGAAAGGGAACTGGGTGGGGATGGGAGTCCCTGGGATGAGGACAGGAGATGGGCTGGGCGGTCCCTGAGGGGCTGGAAGCAGGGTCCCTGGAGGCAGGGGTGTCCCCAAGGTGCAGGGAATGAGGCTGGGAGGGTGCACAAAGGGGGCGGAGTCAGCGGCAGGGAGTCCCCGAACGCAGGAGGCGGGGCGAAAGGGGGTCCCCGAATGCAGGCGGCAGGGTCTCATCCTCTGTGCCGCGCGGACGCTGCCGGGGCCAGGGGGCGTGGGAGAGGAGCCCCAGCCGCGCAGGCCCACGGAGTAAGGCCGGAGCCGGGCCGGAGATGCCCGGATGTGACAATGACGCCTGGTGCCCGGACCCGCCCCGCGCAGGCGCAGAGTCTAGAGCCGGCGGGTTCTCGCCTCGTCTCCGGCGCTGCGATGCCGCCTCCCCCCGCCAGGGCCCCGGCTCGCACCGCGCGTGTCTCCCGCTGCCTCAGCTTCAGCGCCTGCCACCGGCTGCACAGGTGGGGCCCGGGCTGAGCCCCCTGCTGGTCCGGTCCCTGGGGCGGGGTTTGTCCATTCCGGGGTTGCTGTCCCGGGTCCTTACCTGGGCTCCGCCCCCAGCCACGTGTCCCGGGGCCGGTCCCGCTCCCTTCGCTGGGCCCCCGGCCGGGTGGCGGGGCCTCCCTCGCTCAGCTGCGGGCTGGTGCCGGCTCCTTCTCACCCGCCCGAGTTTGGGGGCTGCGGCCGCTGCTTGGTTTTATGCCAGTAGCACCTGGGGGGCCTCAAAGCCCGTGGCCCAATTGTGTTGGCGCAGCGCTTGCACATAATAATCAACCCGGTCTCCGACCTCAGGAGTTTACAGGGGCCGCTGTTGCGTGAGGAAGGATAGACTAGTGTAATCCCATGTTTTCCCCACTCCCTCTCGCATAGCCCAGCCCATTTCTGCTCTGCGCCTCTTGAGTGCAGCTTTCTCACCTCATGTTTATTTCTCTTCTCTGCCGTGCCTGGATAACCTTTTGTGCCCGCTCACCCGCTGCTCCCCAGCAGCAAAAGTGAAATTGATGCAAATCAGTTCAGATTCAGGACCATTCAATGTGCTGGGAATGGCAGCGTGAAACTGACCCGAGCACAGAACATTCTGCTGATGGAGGCTCTGGGAATGGAAAGTGAGGCAGAGAAAAGAAGTGACTCCCTTTTCTTTCCCCACCCCTGCCTTCCTAAACAGGAGCATTTTTAAACAACAGTAGAGTGAATTTGAGACAGGGCTCCCGTCAGTTTCAGGGCTATGTTGTAGGCACAAGTGAACCTGACCAAAATCTTGTCTGTTTCACTCTGAGTAATAAGAGGTTTTTCATGGCTGGTGGAGGAGAACAGAAGCCACAAAGGTAGTTTTCAAAGTCTGTCTGCCAGACCAAAAATTTAACTTCTTTGTTCTGTGGGCAGCTATGCACTTTGATAGCTTGTACTTTACACATGTATGGTCCAATCACCTATTTCCCCAGCAGTTATCTAAAATGCTTCTTCATCTCCTTCTTTGCCTGAAGCAAAGGGGACTTGATGGTAAGTGGCACCTTCTGGTTTTCATGCAAAATGGAAGTCACATTTTTCAGATGCATCCTTCTTCTTGGTCTGTAGCTCATCAGCACCTGTTCATCCTCAGATTTTGCATCCTCTGGAAGAGTTGTTACAATGTGAAAGTCGGAAGCGATGACTGTAAACTTAGTAATGGTCCCACTGATTTCTTTTTAAAAAGTCTCAGCGACCCGAGATGCTTCAGGCTGTGATGATTATGTTCAGAAACTAGTCAGTTCTGCCAGGCATTAGGTCCCTTTTGTAAACTGCTGAAACCTTTGTGGTATTGAAAACTCTAATCGAATACATTCTTCACAGTATGAGTGGATACTTGTCAGCAGGGCCCACTACTGAGAAGTCCAATTGCTATGATGAAACAATCAGCAGCATCCAAACTAACAAACCCTAAATCTCCGAAGTGGGCTCCTTCAACTCCCCATTTCTGTGGCCCATAATGCTTTACAGAGTCAGTAAAGAAACACAATATACTGATGAATGTTCATTATAATAGAGTAAAAACATAATTTAACAGTACTTCACCAGCGTAACTCATTTGTTTAAAAAGGAGAAAGGGGGCACATTTATTTTTTTGTTGACTCACTAGTACACACAGTAATTTATGAAATTTTTAAAAATCAAATTACATAGAACTTTAATGTTCACCATGCCCCTTCCAGGGTGTGTTATAGACAAAGATGCGTTAAGGGTAATGTCTTGGTCCAATGAAAAATGAGATCACAAGCTAAGAGGTGACTAGAAAGCAAATCTTGCATATGCAGGGCCTACATTGACTCAGGCAGTGGATACAGAGCCAGAGTAGGCAGAGTCTGAGACTGAGATGTCTCAGTTGGCATATGTACTAAGGAGATTGGGCTGTGGGGCGAGCTAGAAACCAATTCCAATTGCAATGAAAATATAAATGTTTTTAATTAGCCCTCAAATGCAATTTTTTATTCTTTACAGTAAGTCACTGAGCGATGAAGAAAACCTGAAACTCTTTGGGAAATGCAACAATCCAAATGGACATGGACACAACTATAAAGGTAAGGGGCTGACTTTCCTGAGTACTTTACTTATTCTTCCAGGCTCCCAGTTCCTCAGCCGTCACCTCTCTCAGATAGAGACCTACACCTTTCTCCCTCTTGATGGGGTGGGGGGTTGGGGGCGGTAGCCAAGGCTTCACAGTTTCCTGTCTATGCTATGATATTCCTGGCAAGGCAGACAGCTTGAACAGGCCAGCATATGAAGTATGCTTCCTCTCTAGAACTTAGGAACAATGGTAATTGCCAGCAGTTAAATTCATCATACAGCTCCTTCTAAGCAAGTACATTTATTCTTAAAGTGAAAGCATAACCAAGAAAATAGATTCAAAACAACAAAAGATGATGCGCGCATGCTAAAAATCTATCTAGAGATCTCTCTGACTCGTACAAGGGCTCTGGTAAGAGTCAGTCCATCAAACCACACAGTTGGGTTTTTCTGGGTATACCAGCTCTTAAGCACCTTAGCTCAGAATGAGCGCCTCCTCAGTAGCTCGGTCTTTCCTTTATACAGCCTGGGCCTGTGAACATGAGCCTTTGGGAACAGATGATCTGCAGACAATGCTCTTCTCCTCAGAGTGTCACTTCAAAAGTCTGTGGTTTTGCATAACTAGAAGTGGAAAATTTGCCTTCGCCTCCCCCTAGAGATTCCCCAGGAAAACCATTTAACACTGTTTGCCCCACAATCCCATTGTTGTCTGGCACATTGTTCAGTACAGTCCTCTGTAGTTCATAAAACTTTTCAGGGTTCACATCTCATCCTCCTAGGAAAGTTACAAACAGTCCTGGCTCGCAATAGTGCCCAGCACCGAGCAGTTAGATACCTGCTTGTTAGTGCTGGAGAGCTATATCCGTGTGGACAGTCACTCCAAGAACCATAATTGCTGTAGGGTCGGTTACTGTTCTTTATATACAGAGGATGTTGTTTTAAACAGTACACTTCTAAGTCATTGACAGCCTCCAGCAGCCTCCTGGGGCTGATGAATGCTGAGTGGGCTCGCTGATCTGCCACTGATGTAATTTGTTCCACATACATTGGATCATACTTCTGACTTGGTGTTTTTCTTCTTCTAGTTGCAGTGACTGTGCGTGGAGAGGTAAGTGCAATCATTATTTCCTTCCTGGCCTTCTCGGAGGTATCAGAGTGTGGTTCCTAAAACCTTGGTTTAGAAGACTTGATAAAAGTCTTGGATTGCTGAAAACCTTCTGTTCACCAGCTAGAAAGAGGAAGATTTTCTGTAATCACGTGTGTATGAGATGGGTCCTGAGAAGGCAGCTCTCCTTCTCACCCTGCCTGTCATGGACATGCAGGTGGCCACACTTCAGCCCCACTCACAGAGTCTAAGGTCAGAAGGGACCAATACGATCATCTAGTCTGACCTCCTGCACAATGCAGGCCACAGAACCTCACCCACCCACTCCTGTAATAAACCTCTAACCTATGTCTGAGTTATAAAAGTCCTCAAATCATGGTTTAAAGACTTCAAGGGACAGAGAATCCACCAGCAAGTGAGTTGTGCCCCATGCTACAGAAGAAGGTGAAATACCTCCAGAGTCTTTGCCAATCTACTCTGGGGGAAAATTCCTTCCCAACCCCAAATATGATGATTAATTAAATCCTGAGCTTGTGGGCAAAACTCACCAGCCAGCCACCCAAGGAAGGATTCTCTGTAATAACTCAGAACCCACCCCATCAAACATCCTATCACAGGCCATTGGCATATCTGTCACAAGTAGGCAAAAATCAGTCAATTGCCAAACTAGGCTGCCCCATCATACCAGCCCATCCATAAATTTATCAAGCTCAGTTTTGAAGCCAGCTAGATTTTTTGCCCCCACCGCTCCCCTTGGAAGACTGTTCCAGAACTTCACTCCTCTGATGATTAGAAACCTGTGTCTAATTTCAAGACTAAACTTTCTGATGGCCAGTTTGTATCCATTTGTTTTTGTGTCCACATTAGTACTGAACTTCAAATAATTCCTCTCCCTCCCTGGTATTTATCCCTCTGATGTATTTAGAGAGAGCAATCATTTCTCCCGTCAACATTCTTTTAGTTAGGCTAAGCAAGCCAAGCTGTTTGAGTCTCCTCTCACAAGGCAGGTTTTCCATCCCTCTGATCATCCTGGTTGCCCTTCTCTGCACCTGTTCCTATTTGAATTCATGTTTCTTAACCATGGGGGACTGGAACTGCACACAGTATTCCAGATGAGGTCTCTCCAGCTGTGAAATTCCCCTCCTGCAATCTGGGCTGGTATGCCACTGTGCCACCCCAACACTGCACCTCAGTGCCCCAATTTACCCTGCCTTGCTGGGTGAGCCCCCACTCCTGGGCCTAATCACACCCTGCCTCTAGCATGTAATTGGTCTCTCAGGCGGTGGAAGTGTGCTGTCACTAGCCACTCAAGAAATGCGTCCCCCAGTGAGCACTCCCAGCCCCATGATGCAACACTGGGAACGTCCGTCTTGCAGGGATCAGGACACCTCACTCACTGATCACTGCAAGTTCATTTACTCCAATCTGTCAGTTTATCAAAGAAACTGATACGTATTAACTTTTGCTCTAAGTCAGGCGTTCACACTTATACTCAGCTAACCTCTCTCTGCTTTAGATAAAACAAATATAAGTTTATTGATTAGAACATGATTCTAAGTGAGTATATGTCAAAATCAACATAAAATCAGATCAGTCAAGATAATCATAATCAAACAAAAGATAACTCACATTCTAAACTAAGATTACTGTTTCAGTCATGTTCGGCTTACCACCACACAGGCCTGGTTATGATGGTCTCCCACCAGACTATGCTTTGTGGGTACATATCAGTCCTTGAGGTTGCTGGCAAGATGGAGTCCTTGGCACGAAAGCCTCAGACAAAGTAGTCTCTCTCTGTCTCTTTTTTTTTTTTTTTAACCCAGTCTTCCTTGACACCCACTCACTCTCTTCCTGGGATCAGTTGATCGACCCTGGCCAGAAAGGTTTAGGGGGGTGATCTGCCCCCTTTGAGTCATGGTGCTACAGATGCTTAGCTAGCTATTGTTCTATTATGCATACCTTCACTGGATGTATGCAACACAGCTCTGATTGCCTGCCCCCATCTGAGCCATGTGAAATACATTTTGGGACCATGTTTCATATATGTGCATATGTATGATGTTGCAGGAAACATGCTACCATAACAATAATGTAGAGTGTGCCATGAGCATTCAAAAAACACCACACTGACATACTTTGCATTAAACCATACAATTACATTGCATGGGTGGACAAGAAAGACACACAGATCACATTACAGAGGTGTCAGGGGGTGCAGCACGTCACACCAGTGCCCTGTATAATGGTACCAACACCTCCCTATTTCTACTGCAAATAACTCGTCTGACACATCCTAGGACTGCATTATCTTTTTTCATCGCCACATCACATTGGCAGCTCATAGTCACCCTGTGATCAACCAATATGCCCAGGTCCTTCTCCTTCTCTATCACTTCCAACTGGTGTGTCCCCATCTTATAGCAAAAAGTCCCTAAATGCATGACCTTGCATTTTTCCACTATTAAATTTCATCCTATTACTATTACTCCAATTTACAAGGTCGTCCATACGCTCCTGTATGATATCCTAATCCTTCCCTGTATTGATGATGTCTTCTAACTTTGTGTCATCCACAACCTTTATTAACATATTCCCAATTTTTGTACGAATGTCAGTAATAAATAGGTTAAATAAGATTGATCCCAAGACCATTCCCTGAGGAACTCCACTAGTAACCTCCCTCTAGCTTAACAGTTCACCTTTCAGTATGACCTGTTGTAGTGTCACCTTTAACCAGTTCCTTAGCCACCTTCAATTTTCCTATTAATCCTCATCTTTTTCCAATTTAAATAATAATTCCCTGTGTGGAACTGTGTCAAATACTTTACTGAAATCTAGGTAAATTAGATCCACTGCATTCCTTACAACAACAGCAACACCTTCAACCCACCCAACAACATTGTTAATCTCTTTCGTTCTACACACTTACTCCAGCAAGAGGAATCTGTGCTATCTCGGGGACTTTCCTTCTGCTCCACTACCCCCACACATAAAATACAATTCTGTGGTGACCTGGAGGACTGCTTTCACCACCTCAAACTCAACAACACAGTGACCTACAGATACCTTCCTCCCAACACTGCAAGGAAAAATATTCTTTGTGGACTCCTCCTGACAGTAGGAACAACAGACTAGACTTCTACATAGATTGTTTCCACCACTGTGCAAAGGCTGCAATCGTGGACAAACAACATCCCTTACAACATAACCTCAGCCATGCAGAACACAATGCCATCCAGAGCTTCAGAAACAACTCTGACATTATTATTAAAGAGGCTGACAAAGGAGGTGCTATTGTCATCATGAATAAATCGGATTATGATAAGGAGGGTTATAAACAACTCTCCAACACAATGTTCTATAAACCTCTTCTCTCTGACCCCACTGAGGAATACCAAAAGGAACTACACCACCTACTCAAAAAACTCCCCACAGCAGAGGAACAAATCAAGACAGACACGCTACCAGAATCCTGACCAGGGATATTCTATCTACTACCGAAAATCCATAAAAAAGGAAACCCTGGACACCCCATCATCTCAGGCATTGGCACTCTTACAGCAGGCTTATCTGGCTATGTGGTCTCTCTCCTCAGACCCTAGGCTATCAACACTCCTAGCTATCTGAGAGACACCACGGATTTCCTGAGAAAAATCCAATCCATTGGTGAACTTCCAGAAAACACCATCCTGGCCACTATGGACATAGAAGCTCTTTACACCAACATCCCACATGAAGATGGATTAGAAGAACCATCCCAGATGATGCCACCGCACACCTCATGGCTGAACTTTGTGACTTTTTTTACTCACCCACAACCATTTCAGATTTAAAGATAATTTATACCTTCAAGTCAGCGGCACCGCTATGGGTACCTGCAGGACCCCACAATATGCCAACATTTTTATGGCCAACTTAGAACAACCCTTCCTCAAGTCTCACCCCAAAGCACCTCTCCTCTACTTAAACTACATTGATGACATCATCATCTAGACCCACAGTAAGGATGCCCTTGAAGATTTCCACAGAGATTTCCACAATTTCCACTCCACAATCAAACTTAGCCTGGAACACTCCACACAGGAGATCCATTTTCTGTACACTACAGTGCAAATTAGTGATGGGCACATAAACCCCACCCTGTGGTGAAAGCCTACTGATCACTATAGTCACCTACGTCCCATGAGCTTTCATCCAAGACATACCACACAATCCATTGTCTACAGTCAAGCCCTAAGATATAACCGCATTTGCTCTGATCCCTCAGACGGAGACAGACACCTTCAGGATCTCTATCAAGCATTCTTAAAACTACAGTACCCACCTGTGGAAGTGAAGAAACAGATTGACAGAGCCAAATGGGTACCCAGACGTCAACTCCTACAGGAGAAGCCCAAGGAAGAAAACAACAGAACGCCATTGGTCATCACCTATAACCCCCAAGTCAGACCTCTACAGCATATCATCAAGAATCTAAGCAGATACTCACCAGCAATTATAGACCAAACAACAGAAACATTAAAGCAGGCACATATCCCTGCAACAAACCATGTTGCCAACTCTGCCCACATATTTGCACACAAGGCACCATCACAGGACCTAATCAAGCCAGTTACACCATCAAGGGCTCATTCACCTGCTTGTCCACCAATGATGTGATTTATGCCACCATGTACCAGAAATGCCCCTCTGTCTTATATATTGGACAAACAGGACAGTCTCTGCGCAAAAGAATAAATGGACACAAGTCTGACATTGGAAATTATAACATTCAAAAACCAATAGGGGAACACTTCAATCTCCTTGCTCACTACATTGATGATTTGTTAACAGCTGTGCTCAGATAAATGGATAACAAATCAGAACTGGAATTTATATGCAAATTTGACATCGTTGCCTCAGGGTTAAACAGGGACTACTGATTTTTTTTTCTTATTACAACAGGTGATTTGACTTCATCTTCCTCTATGTGCTGTTCCCAGTGTTTGAATCTTAACAACTACTTTTATTTGCTGTAACAGTCTGACCTGATCCTATGATTTACACTTCCCTATATTTATCTTCCTCCCATTCTGTAAGTTCCCCATCTTCAAAGTGTCTGACGATGTGGGATTTTCTCATGCGATAAATAAATTGTTAGTCTTTAAAAGCGCCACAGGACTCCTTTGCTTTGCTGAACTGGTCTAGCACGGCTACCCCTTTGGAACGTCTAAAAAATCTGTTATCTTCTCAAAAAAGGTGATCAAGTTGGTCTGGCATTATCTACCTTTTGTAAAGCCATGTTGTATTTTATCCCAGTTACTGGTAACCTTGATACCAGATCCTTCAGAGGGAATGAACAGAACTGGGCAATTTCGGGTCCAGTCCCAGCTTCTGGCAGTTGGAGGTTCCTGCTGGCCAGTCCCAGCCTAGTGAACCATGGCCATCAGCCTACAGAAGAGCAGTTATTTCAGGAAAAAGGCAGGTTACCTGGGTGCTGTGTCTAGGCCCCACTGGTGCCCCAGGTTTGTGCCTGACCCTCGCTGGCTAGCAATTGTGTCTCAGGTTGGTGCAACAACCAATTAAATCCCTTTCTGCCTACTGGGCTGCTTCTCTGTGTGGATGAGGGGCTCTGCCCAAGCACTGCTTAGTGGCCAGGTGTGCTGGGAGCTTTCTTCCTGTGTAGGCATTATGGACTGCACCAGTCTCTTGGGAGTTGTGGATTCTCCTTGTACAGCCACACCGGGGTGTTCTGGTGGCGTTCCGTAAGTAGGGCTGAAGCCCAGTGTTTACCGGTGCAGAGAGAGATTCTTCTTAGGGGTCAGGATTCCTGAGGGCCCACTTTGGAAGCTGCAGACACTCGCTGGTGGGGTTTGTATCTGCTCAGGCTTTCTGTCGGCTGGGTGACACGTTTGGGCGGTGAGTGTTTGGAGATGAGTTTATTGGTCTCCTTCTCTATTTGCCCTGTAGATTGATCCTACCTCGGGAATGGTTATAAACCTGACAGACCTGAAGGAGCACATGCAGGTAATAACACTGCTCATGGCGCTCTCCCATTGGAATCAGCTATGGCACAATGCTCTAGTGAGGGTCTGGGAAATGGGGAGTAGATATTGTTAAGGTGGGGAATTAGGGAATGGTTTATGAGATAAATTGCTTCAGCACCGTGTCCTGTTGTGGTGTAGCGCTCCCTTCTGGACCCAGCACTGGGCTCTGATGTGCAAAAGGTCTTTGACTTCCCCCTGCCAGCGGCACAATGTGTTGCTGTCTCCCTCTAACTGCTGCCCTGGCACCACCTTACCACTTCTGGGTGTCTAGGTCCTCTCTGGGAAAGGCCAGCTTCAGACCCAGTGACCTCTCCGTTCCCAGCCTGAGTGTCTGGCCACAGACACAGCAGGGCCCTTCCTGAGTCCCGGCAGGATGGTTGGACCCTGCCATTCATTGTTCCCCATTGATGTAGCTTCCAACATCCTTCCTCTCTGCCCTCAGAAAGCCATCATGGAGCCACTTGACCACAAGAACCTGGATAAGGACGTGCCTTACTTTTCTGATGTTGTCAGGTGAGTCGTGAGATCTCTTGGTAGAAGAGAATCAGTGCCAGGGTCTAACGTGTTGTTTTACGGGTAATAATGGGTGCCATGTATATTGTCTGGCACCAGTTCAAACTCCCATGAATTCTCCAGGTGTCATTTAATTTAAATTGATCAGCTACCTCCCCATCATCTCTCTCTCTCATACAGCATTCCATGTAGGTGTTGTTGCATATATGAAAAGTCAGCATATTTTTACTGCTCCATGTCTAACTTCAGCCCATTTTCCCTGCAGTACGACCGAGAACGTGGCCGTGTACATCTGGGAAAACCTCCAGAAGCACCTGCCCGCAGGGGCTCTTTATAAAGTCAAGGTGTATGAAACAGACCAGAACATTGTTGTGTACAAGGGGGAAGAGAGAGTTGCTGAGAAATGAAACTCAGCTCAACTGATCGCAGAATTCGGAGGAATTAATCAAATCAGCGCATCAATGGACCATTAAACCCTTATGTGCCGTAGCTGTTACATGTAGACATTGATTTTGTGGAGTTTATTTTTTTAATATAAGGTCACTTTTTAGATAATTAAAGACAATTATTGTGGCAAGCTAATGAGGTTTTCTATTTAATTTGGGGTTCTCCAATTTTGCTGACACCTTGTCTGTTTTTTAATCAAACAGACCAGATCTGCAAACCAAAACCATCACAGTGATGTGAAATCCTCACACTCTGCTGCCAGGGTTGAGTAAGGCAAGGCAACGCTCTCAGGAGGAAATGCATGTGCTGAACATGTACCTATTCCACTGACAGTAGGCTTTGATTTTCTTTAATGAAACATTGGATTGTGGGTTTTTAATGGCCAGGGCTATTGTGATGAAGTGGAGACTGAGAAATGGCTTTCACCCCTGCCTTTTTCCACTCTGTGGCTGACTGCAAGAGAAGGGAGTGCTGGTAGTGGGGAGTGTAAGTGGTTCTGCTTTGTTTCTGTTGTGCCATAGGCTGGTTCTCCTGAAAACCAGCTGCTGTAAACCAGACGGGCAGAGAACACTTTTGGTTGTGTAACTGCTGCTGCTGCAACGTTGTTGGTGAATGCCAGCCTGCTGCATGTTACGCCAGGGGAGGAGGCAGAGCTGGGGAAAGGAAAACACAGCTGCCCTTTCTGACGGGAGGGGTTTAGCCGCAATGCAGGTCGAGCAGGTTGTTTCTGCTCGGTGGAGACAGCACTGGTGGAGTCAGGTATTTATTTGCTGCAGTGCATAAAATCCCGTTTCCTGAACATGGCAGGAATCAAACAGCAGGAGGCAGGTTCTTTGCTCACACATCCATGCCCTTTTCTAGCCGGCACTTAGCCCAAAAGCTCTCACTCTGTCTATGTCTTGGGGTCATGCTCTCAGTGTTTTTGTGGCTGACCCTTCAGCTTCTGCTGCCTGTCCCCATTTCTCTGCTGTGTTTTACTGCGTCTCTCACCCTAATCAATGCCCTCGCCCTGCTTTACTATACAGATCCCCAGGGACACCCCTTGGGCCAAATGGCTCCACTTCTACTCAAGATTTGCCATGTGCCTGTGTTTCAGGTGGCAGCTCTGGTCCCAGCTGTGTCACAGACCATGGCCCAGTTCATTGCTGCCCTCAGCTGGGGACAAAGCTGGCAGGGCAGGTGTAAGCCCCAAACCAAGGCATGGTCTAAAATATACCAGGCAGAGGGCAGGCATGTTTCAGAGTGGACCTGCAAATTGGCACCCTTGCAAGCGTCCTGGGGCCCCTTTCAACAGAGGCACAAGGTAGGGCTACCCTGCAGCAGCCTCTGAAATGTGGAGGTCAAGCTACCTCCCTTCTGTCCGTGCATCAACACAGGGATGTGTCCGGCCCATGGGCACAGAGAGGGGGTCCTTTCCCTGCTGCTGGAACCCAGTGGCAAATGCTCTACCCTCTCTCCTGAGAGTGCGGGAGGGACAGGCATCAAAGAATGTCTGAGAAATGCAGCCCTCTGTAGGAGCTGAGTGGGGCTTTGACTGCAGTTATAGGAAGAGGGAAGTCTTTGAGCTCAAGACTGGGGAAGGAGAGTAGCTAACTGATAGGCAGGAATGGGAGAAAATAAAGGGGAAGCAAAGCAGCAGAGAGAGGAAAACAGCTGACAGAGGTTAATCAGTCACTTTGGGCCTAAGACAGGGCTCAATAAAACCTGAGCAACCAGAGCAAGGTTTGTAGCCTGGCACCTAACTCTGCTGCAGAAATGCAGTAGAGAAGCGCCCTCTGGTGACCAAAGGTAAATTGCTGGCACCTCGCTGGGAGCCCATTTTGTCAAGCTCTGGCCTAAGAGGTCATGCCCCCGCTCCTCTGTTGGAAGGAGCATATAAAAGGAAGCTGCTTTAGCTCAGGGGGAAGTGAGGATGGATGGATGTGAGTGCAGACAGAATGGTCAGTCCTCTGGAATGGCATTGATGGCCTTGACTATGCTGCAGAGACTCATGGGGGTACCAAGGTGTTACCCATAGAAAACAGGCCTGAAATGGAATTACCGTTAGTAAGTGACCCAGGGAACATGTTGGGAGCATTACTTGTACCCTGATCAGGGAAGTTATTGGCTTCACAGGACCCTGGATTAGAACCTGGTGGAGTAGAGTGGGCCTGGATTCCCTTAATGGCCAGCCTGTGCTGGCAGGTACGCATGACTACATAGGTCACTGGCTCAAGGCTGCAGAAGCCTCTGTCTGCTATGATGGGCTCTAGCTACGGGACCATAGGCTTTTAGCTCCACCCTGTCCTGAGGGCTCTGGTCCTTGATTGTTTATCTGGCCCAGCTGACTGAGATGAGGTGTATCACTGCTGCTTTGGGCAAGCAGGCTGCCCCTCCCTCCTGATGGATACACAGAACCTGTAGCAAGCAGACAAAACCATTTCCCAAATCAGCCTGATTGTCAAAAAAAGGCATATTGTAACTCTTTATATTGTAACAAGTTCTCACTTGTGTGCTGGCACACTGCCTATTAACAAGATGAAAGAATAAAAAAATATCACCTGGGGCGTAATATTCTCCCAGACAGCACTACTGAGTACAGTGTCCTTAATTATATTTAGAAGATTTTCTGTTGCTTTTGGTTGAAAACTAGTTTCTTTACACGTGTTGGCCCTTTTTGTCATTTGAGATTCACATTAGATTACTTGAGCTGTAAAACATTCCATTTAAACACGAGATGATCTAGAAAACCTGAATTACTTCCAGCATCTCTCTCCACCTGGTGATTACCACCAGATATGTGCCTAACATGCAATAGCAGTCAACATTTTCCTAGGTGATGAGTTACCCTAACTCATTACTAAGACCCTTTTAAAGTCTGGGCAGTAGACTAATACTATCGAGGAGGTAACTTGTTGAGCAGCAGAGTCTACCTGAGGAGCTGGTGCACATATCTTGGGGAGGGAGATACCTTTGGGGGTAGTTTACCTTTGAAACTAAAATCCATCTCCCTGTACCGCTCCTGGCCACAAGCTTTGACGTCCTTCTGTGAGCTGCTGTGCTAATGAGACAATGCCCCCTTTAAAAGTGCCACTAGACTCCTTGTTTGTTTTGGGATTTAGGAGTTTCTACTTATGTAGGGCAGGACTGGCTAGTCCTGCTCTCAATCTCAGGGGCTCTGGACTCCCCTTTGTTGAGAGGGTCAGAACGGGGAACACAGTGCCTTGAATGCCTTCTTACCTCCTTTGTTTCTCCTGGTGCTTCCAACCTGTAGATTGATTTGGCTGGCCAGCTCGTTCTTGCATTGTGGCCTCTGAGCAGCTTGCTGGCAGGAATTTGCTTCTGCTCTTTTACAATCCCAGCTGCTGAGAGGCTGCCAATTAGCACTTGCTTCCTGGGTTGCCAGGCCAGGGTCTACATGCTCCATGACCTTCCCAGTCTGTTCAAGCGCCAAGTTTCAGTGTCGATCACCTGTTTCAGGTTTTTGCAGCTGACAGCAATCCTCAAAGAATAAGGGTTTACAGGCTCCCCCATCATGGCTGAATGGTCAGGGTAGTGACCACTACTAGTGAAACTGACCAAATTTCTTTTGCCTCTAATATCTTTAACCAAAAGTCACTGTTCTTAATCTCACTGCACCTGCTTGAAAAATGTTTAGATGCTTTTATTTTCTCTTTTTGTTAACCAGATCTGGTATCTCCTGGGCTTCTGCAAACAAGGTTTTTGGTTCTTTCTGTATTCCGTAAAGGCTGAGATACCTGTGTGGGAGAAGAGGCTCTTACAAAGTTAATGAAATAATGATGTGTGCTCTTAACACAAGGCTGCTTCACATTGACCTCTTGCAATGCAAACCTGATGGTATTTCTGTTGTAAGAGAGCCACTCTCCAATTAAAAGAAATTCCACTTGCATGCTATCCCCAGTCAATCATACCCTTCCTTAGACAAGGCAAGCTGCTTTCAGATAACTATGGCTGTGCCAGATGATCAATAGATTCTTTGTGGGTGACATTAAGTTGTGTCCAGCTGGCCAGCCCAAGACCATGCAACACTTAAGTCTCACGTATTTTGATGCCTTACAAGGGGTGTCTAGCATTCTAGCATAGCCCTTTGCAAAGAGGGGGAATTGCATCCATGGGAACAACTTTTCCCCAACTATTTAGATCTGTGCAGTCCTCCAGACATTTAGTTAGAAAACCAAAGCATGTGTAGGAATTCTCTTCAGGAGCTGCTGCACTGTAACAGCAGCAGGAATCGCAGCACACTTGACTAGTGTTTTCAAAGACACTCGTTTTCTTCTCCCACTTTATCCGTGTCCATGTTTTATGAAAAAGGAAAAAGACTGTCTGGTTATCTTCTCTTACTGCCTTGTGAATTCAGTGCAGTCAATTACAGGAGTGGAGCCTTGCAAGGGCCAGAAATGGTTGTTTTCTATGGCAGTGGTTCCCAACCGATGTGCCACAGCATTTTTTGAAAAACTACTCAAAGAGTTCTCAATTATCTCATGAATATTCATGAGTTCATTTGGAGCCTGTACGGTGGTGTGCCTCAAAATAATTAAAGGTATGAAGGAGTGCCATGGCAGAGAAAAGGTTGAGAACCACTGTTCTATGGTCCTGTTAGATCAGGGGTTGGCAACCTTTGCCTCTCCTTCTCAACCCTCAGCTGGTGCTGACGGCCCACTTGTAGGAAGAAGCCACCTGGAGGGGCTCCTCTCAGCAGCGTGCCTGGGGACCCCATCCCCAGTTACCTGGAGTCACTCCTTTTGGCAGCGGCACACCACAGAGAGGAGCCGCTCTGGGCGGCTTCTTTACATGGTGTGCCTGGGGC
The DNA here is from genome assembly GCA_007922175.1 of Pelusios castaneus. Lineage (NCBI taxonomy): Eukaryota > Metazoa > Chordata > Testudines > Pelomedusidae > Pelusios > Pelusios castaneus. Next base: position 2,017,738 of record ML685896.1, read on the forward strand.
ATGGTCATGGCAGGGACCTCCGCACTGTAGCTGCCCCTGAAAGAAGCCACTTGGACTGTCGGTGGCAGGAGTGGTAGTTTCTGTGGCGCCACAGAGGATGCCGAGTGCCGCTCCAAATGGGCTTGTGTGCCACTGTTGGCTCGCGTGCCGGGGGTTGTCTACCCCTATGTTAGATAGTCGCATAAGAATTTAGGCTCCTCAAACCTATGCGAACCACTGCAGCCATTGTGTGTGCCTGTTTTTGACACAGGATCTTTCTTCTCAGAGGCCTGAGCCTACAATCAAACACAATCTCAGACAGAATTGTTTGTATGAAGTCTCAGCAAAGGTCTAATTCTTGTTGAATGAATTCTTTTTGTTAAGTAGCTTCAGTCATTGTGAAATAGAGAATAAGAATCAGCCAGTTAGAAGATCTATAGTGCTGCTAGAAAAAGCATTGGTTAAAAGGGATGTGGTCAGCTTACTTTGGCCTTCTGTTACTATAGTTCAGATTTTTGAGCAACTTTAAAGGTAACTTTTTTCACCATTTATGCTATTTACCACTTGCATTTCACTCAACTCCCAGCAAAAGTAGACTACTTGATTTCACTTCCTGATTCTCATGCATTAGCCAAACATTTCAATATTTGGGATGCAAATGCTGTGGAGAAATGCTTTGTTCAGTTCAAATTGTCTTCAGTGAAAGTAAATAAAGCATTTCTATTAAGTGAGGGTGGAGTTTTTGTACAACCAGAAGGCCCACTCTGCTAGGCATAGCAAGACTGTCTTAGAGGCCCTGATCTCCACTGCTGGTGTTGGAAGCCTAGCCCTGTGATCTTGTTTCTGTATATGTCTCTCAACAGAGCTGACCTGCACAGGCACTAAGAAGCGGGCAGTTTGCTCAGCAATGCGACCAGTTGCCTGCTAAGACCTTTTGCCAGATCCTTTTTTGTTGCTGACTGGGTTCAGGTCCCTTTTATCTTGATTCTAAACTCCAGCATGGTGAAGAGGAGCTAAAGAGCCAGGTCACCTGGCCCTTCATGTCCCAGTGTGCTTCCCGCCCGGAGTCCCATCAAAATGCTTATGCCCCTTTGTGGAACTAACCTTAGGAGTCTTGTCTGTCCTTGAGTTCTGTGAGAGTTGAGTGCCTACGTATCTTGAGGATCTAGCTGGTGCAAGGTGGGGGCAGTCCCCTCAAGCAGGACTGCAAAGCTGTCCCCTGGGATCCTGCCCTGCAAGAGATCTTGAAGCTTTATTGCATATTAATGCAGCAAAGCTGCCTGCTGGTGAGAAATAGGAACCTGGGCCGAGTGAAATGGGCGTAACAAACTCCAGCTGAGGCTCATAGGTAGTCACACCACCACTGTTCTCCTGCACAGGGGCTCCACCCAGTCCCACACCATGAGGTCCTCGGATGTGAAGACTAACTTCTGCTTTAACATTACCAAGTAAACATCTCACCCTGTGGGGTTGTCAAGGTGCAACCCTCTGCTTCGTATGGTAACATGCAGAGGACTCAGCTGGGGGTGCAGAGGGAGCTATTTGCTGTACAGTCCACGAATGCCCATTTCTGACCAAAGATTTTGCAAGGTTGCACAGATCCATCCTACAGCACCCAGAGCTGAACATGGGGGTGGGGGAGGGCAGGAAACTTGTGGCCACATATGCCTTAGTTTTGAGTGGCACCCCTGCTCAGTTCAGGGGTGTGGAGGGAGTATTAACAGGACCCTCACCAGCTTATCTGCTGAACAATCAGTGGGAGCCCAAGCGAGTCTGAGAGGTGGGTGGCTTACAATGTGGATCCTTGGAGTAGCTCCCGGTGAGGATGGGGCTCTTTTATGCCCTACCCCTCACTTTAACTTCCAGCTCAGGGATCATGTTGAACCAGTTACCATGTAAATATAACAGAGGATTCTTTCTCAAGCTCGGGATGAGAAAGGGCCTCCAGATGAATCCATGATACTTGGTTGGTAGTTAGATGCCATAGCAGTAGCAGTAAAGTCATCCTGGACTCCTCTTTGCTTGGCATGTGGCAGTGGGGTGTGGCTCTGCTCCTTGAAACTAATCTCTTCCTTTGCTTCTAGTGACTCTGTTTAAAGAACAGACAAAAACCTGCATCACTTCCATGTTCTAGAGTGGGAGATTGTCCCAAGTGCTTGAATCACAAGCGTGAACATTGTTGGTAGTGCGGAATCAACAACAAAAATCCTGTTACAGTAAGGGAGGGTTGGTAAACAATGTAAATGGAGCTCAGTAGTCATATGAGGCTCAAGTGAACCTGAAATCAACGGAAACGTTTTCATTCAAGTCATAAAAGTAAGCAGTTTCATGTCAATTAAAAAAACCCAAAAAACCTCCTTCTGCTCCATCTGCTTCTCAAACATAGTGGGTGTAGCTAACCTGCACAACAATGATACGGACTAAAATAGACTAGGGGGAAAATTGACTCATTTGACCCTCTAATAGTAAACAAACATCCAACAATGAGTTGGTGATTGAGAAATTAACTTTTTATCCTGCCCTGCTGCCAGTTACAGCTGCTGTAAGGAAATTGTGTATTTATTTTTAAGAATAGCTTTTAAGCTATTAGCTTTTTAAGCTCTGAGACCCCTGTTAACAACCGCCCTTGTTCCTCTTTATGTTGGTTGCTTTTGACGGCTACGGAAAGGCATGAAAGTCTTTCCTGGGCCTTAGCTGGTTGAGTGAGGAAGGCTGAGATCTGAAGACCGCAAGCTGGTTGTGGGAGCACTGATGTGCTGAGGTGCTGTGTGGATGCCCTGATGGTGTTTGTGCCTATGTTTCCCATAGGCGGCAGGGCACTTAGAGCATGTTGTCTACAGCAGGGTTGAAAAAAGAACTAGCTAAGTGCCTGGAGAAAAGATCCATTAATGGCTGTTATTTGGGATGGGCAGGGATGCAAAGCCAAGCCCTGAAGTGAACTTGACATGGGCCACTGGTGGAAGTCAGGACATGGAGCTAAATGGACCATTGATCTGACCTATGCTGGCCATTCTTAAGAACTTTTTGGAGCGTTTTTATATCTCTCTGTGTATGTAGGTGCATGGCGTGCTGCTGACTGCCCTGCCTACCCACCCTCCATTATCCAAAGCAGAAGAAGCTGACTTGTTTGATTCCCCACCCACCCCTTCCCTTCCTCTGAAAGGTTTTTGCCTCAGAGGACTGAGCTGTTTTTCTCTCAGGGCCTATAAAGGTAGGGTTATTTTAAAGCCTATTGCCCTAGGAATGTCTCCTGCAGAACAAAATTGCTGCAGGGGCCAGGAAGGAATTTTCCGCTGTGCTGTGTTGGCCAAAGGGACAGGTTCTTACTAGCCAGGAGGACAGAGCTGATAAGCCACTCTGTTCTGGCATCCCCTGTGAGGTGCACCCAAGCATTTGTCCGCTAGCACCCATTACCTCGATGACATGATAAATCCAGTCCAGGAATTCAGCCACCTTGGTGTAAACCCCAGGGTAGTTGGGTTCAGCACACCCGGTTCCCCAGCTCACGATGCCCACTAAGCGCCAGGTGAGTTCATCCTGGCAAACCAGTGGCCCCCCGCTGTCTCCCTGCAAGACAGAGCAAGTGTCATGGGGGCATCAGTGCTTCTGTGAAGCTACAAGTGGGATTAGAAGCACCTCATGGCTGTCCTACCCTGTCTAGCCTTGCCAGAGGCTGAAGTGCAGGAAGGAGTGGAGCCGAACTGCCTGCTGCTAGCCTGTTCCCTTGACATGAAGCTTGCTAAATCCCAGATGTTACATTGCTTTAGTGCACAGGATTTTCTTCACTCCCTTTCTTCCAGGCCGAGGACCTCAGAGCACTTTACTGGATCTTTTCAATCCATGCATCCTGGCAACAAAGTGCCAGATTTGCAAAGGTACTGAGGTATTTGAGTAAATGGGAGTCAGGCATCTAAATCCCTTTGAGATTCTGGGCTGGAATGCTGTACACTACTTTCCCCTGTGTTCTTCTTCCCTCTTGTGCAAGCAGAAATGTCGCAGCAGGAAGAGACGACCCATTCTGCATGGGTTCCCTGCATCCCTGGGGAGATGCTGGTACGAGCTGCTCAGGATGGAAGCTGGGGTTTGCTTGCAGAGTGGTACTGGCCCCAGAGGAATAGTCTTCCTCTGTGCTCTACAATGCCACACCACTGCTATCATACAGAAGTGAAGCCCCACAGCCTGAGGCTAACTGTATTGTGCAGTGTTTTCTCCTGTGAACATGTTTATTTGGGGGCCTCCAGCTGCTATATCCCTAATTGAGATCCTGAAGATGCTGCTCTCTAAACAAGGCCCACATTCAACAAAGTGCAGGGACAGCTAACCCCATGGGGCTGCTGCACCTACTTTCCCCCTATGGAATTGCTGTGTTACTTCACTCACCCCCCAGATCTGCCTTGGTCCCTAGGCGGGAGAAGGAGATGCTGTAGCAGGGATTAAATGCCTGTAATTGACACCACCATACCCCTGCTGAGGCAGTGTCTGTTGCTGATTACAGTGTGCAATGGTGTGGCTTTCTGTTTGAAAGCACAAGAGCTGTAGGTGGGGGAGAAGGGTGTGAATTCTCATAAGGCTTGAGAAGACCACCATGAGCGTAGTCTGACTTCCTGTACTATTCAGAACCTCATCCACCCACTCCTGTAATAAATCTCGAGTTATTAAAGTCCTCCAATCATGGTTTAAGATACAGAGAATCCACCAGCAATTTAGCTGTGCCCATGCTTAGAGAGGAAGGTGAATTGATTCTACATTGTCCAGGACTTAGGGCAGCTGCAAAGAAGGTGGCATGTGTGACTTCCCAAGGAAAGACAAGCATACACCCACCAGCAGGAGAGGCTGGCTTCACTGTAGAAAGGAGCATTAACAGCCTCCGGCAGTAGTTGCACATCTACACCCTAATGAACAGCTGCTTCTCACAAGGAAGGGGACCTGTGCATTTGTTCCTGACACACCCTCCCCGGTTCAGTGCAGGGCCTGGTCCATCCCGTCAGATGACTGACACTCCTGCCTTGACATCAGCATCTCTCATCAGTGCTGCACATGCACACCCTTGCCATGTCCTCTTCAGTAGGGGGCTAGGTGGGGACGCCCTCAAGGCGAGGATCCCTGCTCAGTTAGACAGTTAGAGCTGTCTTTCCCATCCTCCCCCACATTTTCATGGACGTGCCATAGTGGGATCTAGCCTACAGGCAACAGCGCTATGCTCCTCTGCAGAGGGGACAAGGACTCAATCCCCAGAGACTTTTAGCTAGAAGCCTCCAAAACCCATTCAGGGTTGTTTGTGCCCCACTCTCACCTGACAGGCGTCCACTTTCCCATCCAGGTAGCCGGCACACAGCATTCTGGGGGTGAGCTCCCCAGCATACATGCAGGAGCTGTTGCATTTCTTGGTGCTGATTAAGGGAACAATAGCTTCCTTCAGCATCTCAGCAACATGAACTGGAGGGAAGGAAAACAAAAGAGCCAGCTGAAGCAGCAGCCCTGCTGACTAGATGCAGGGGATTGCACTCAAGGCACAGTGGGAAGCGCAGCATTACAGAGATACTCTTCATCTCCATGGTGTTGGGAGGAAGGGGGGAAGGGGGATGATTGGGATAGCAGTGCAGATGGCAGTGGAGGGTGAGCGTGTAAAAAAGCCCTGGGCTGCAATACCAGCCGAGGCTGAAGTACATTTTGCAGATCAGAACTCAACAATTATCTAGGCTCAAACATCCCCTTGGTGAGATGCAGACTTCGCTCTTGTTTCTTTTAAAGGGGAGACAGGAAAGCTGGCTCTGCTCACCATGATCAGGGCTGGTGTAGCCCCAGCCGGAGACCCAGCACCTGGTGCCGCGGGGAAAATCCTGATGGTACAGTGGTAAACACACAGCTCGGATGACATCTGGGGAGACAGTCGTATGTTAGAGTGGTGCCAGCGTGGGATGCCCGTCTCCGCTCAAAGCACAAACAAATCAAGGGTGGCTCTCCAGGGCAGCTGGCCTGGATGGAGTAGGGGCGAATTACTCCTGATAAATGCAAGTGAGATGCCCTTGCACCGCTGCTCCCACTGGCTGCAGGGCCCAGATTCTCCAAAGAGCTCAGCACACAGCAACTCCCACTATGAACTTTACTGGCAGAGCCGAGCTCTGTGGAAAACCTGGCCACTTACTTTCCCACACCCATGGGAGACAAGGTCACTGCAGCATCCAGAGGCCACAGCGTTCTGTCCCACCCTCCCCAGAGGCCACGGGGCTTGCCTGAGAAAGCTTTCTCTCTGCTGTCCCTCTCCCTCCATAGCTGGACACTGCCCCAGGATGGACACAGGCCAGCTGGGTGCAATCCGAGACCAGTGGTGGGTGGTTCCCCTTCCAAGCACACTCCTCTGGAAATGGAAGCCATGGTGCTGCTCAGTGGGTACCCCCGCCCCTCCCCTCACCTTAAAGGGGGAGATGGCTGTGGAGAAGGCTCTCACCAGAGAAGTTCAAGGGCACTGTGAGTTTCATCAGTGCGATGTCATAGTCGTGACTCCTGTCGTCATAACGTGGGTGGGAGATGATTTTCTCCACCACTGCCCCAGCTTGCTGTTTGACTGACACATGTGTGATAATCCCAGCAAAGACCAGCCATCTGGAGACCTGAGACAGCCTGTAACTGAGGAGAGACACAGCCCACCTGTTCCTCTGGAGCAGCAGCATGGCTGGGGTGGCCGGCTCCCTCCTCCCTACCCTGCTCTGTGCTAGGCCACCCCTCCAGCTCTACTGTTGCCAGACTCACTTGTGCACGCAGTGAGCAGCCGTGACTATCCAGTCGTGCGCCAACACGGAGCCTCCGCAGATGTGGTTGGAGCTGAGGTACAGGCTGACTTGCCATGGCCAACGTCCCAATGAGGCATCGCTTCCCCCAACAATCCGGGCTGCCCTGGAGCGTACGCCACACTCTGCAAAGGTGGAGGATCCATGAGCACTCTTCACTGCCTGCCCCCCCAAGTCCCTCCCTGAGAGACAGGGCAGGATGGGCACTGAAGAGAAACCCAGTTCTCTGCAGGGGCTGAGCTGGGCTCTGACTGGGGCCACAGGAAGAAAGTGACTGTCTCTGTACCTGAGGCTGGAGGAGGAAAGCAGCAGAACGAATTGGCAGGAAATGGGAGAAAACAAAAGGAAAGCAAGGTAACGGAGAGAAATGGGTGATGGGAGTCCTCCTGCCGCCTGGCTATGTCCCACTCATTGTGTTACAAAGGATCCAGCTCCACCTGTGCTCTGCCAGGTCCCTCACTCACCCCCTACAGCGTGTCAGGGATTCAGGATGGCCCATTTTCTCCCTTTATTTTGCCACATGTGCTGTTCCCAATGTGAAATAGCATCACTCGATTCCCTGCTGTGTGCTCAGAGCCAGTTTCAAGACCTCTGCTTTCCCACCCAGTGATCTAAATGAAGTCTCCTCCAGATATGAAACCTCCCCACTCAGAGCGGCTCCGACAGGGCTTAGGAGAGTAAGAGAGAATAGTGAAGAATGCAGAGTCCCACCTCTCCACCAGGGCATTCTGTGGGTTTGCATTTTGCTGCTTGCCCCTGCAATAGCCTGGGGCCTCAAGGAGAGAGTTCAGGGCCACAACGTCCTTCCCTGATGAGGGAATCTCCTGACAAGAAGGGGCTGCTGAGACCAATAAGATTTCAGTGAATAGCCAGCTTTGGGGTTTTCCTAATTATCAGTGTCTATAATAGCACCATGGAATGCAAGAGACTTCAGTGCAATCAGAGGACTGGGCTGAAGGACTTACCGGAGCATTTCAGAGCCACGATTCGTCCTGAAGCACAGCTGCTCCTGCACAAGAATAAAATCAGGATTAGCAATTCAGTTCTTCCAGAACTCTGCAGGCATGAAACACACAGACAGCCCACCACGAGATTCTGTGCCACCTCTCTTAGGCATGGCAACAGGCCAAATTCACCCGGGGTGCCTGGAAAGTGGATTCTCAGATCTCATCACGCACACGGAAGGCTTTTCACCATCAGTGCTCTTCACAAGCAGAAGCTCACGAAGCTCAAACGTGCCACGGCACAGGGCACATGTCTCTGCGGCCACACAGTGGAGCTGTTCTAGGAGGTCAAATGGGTCTGTTGGAAGGCCTGTGGTGCAGCTACCCTGCTGGCCCTGGGGATCAGTCAGAGGTATGTACACACACCTGCACTAGCTAGCTCAGGTACCAAGAGCTGTGAAGCTGTGAAGCACAGATTTTCCGCACAGGCTGTGCAAGCCCATTTGAGACTCAGGATACTTATTCTGGTGGCTAGTGTGTGCTGAAATCCGTGTTGCCACTTGTACTCGTTAGATCAAAGCTAGCTCAGATATGCACACTCGGGTGGGGCCCCGGTCACAACACTACATGCAGTGCAGACAAACCAGCCGGGTAAGCAGCAAGTTGGTTAAAGTCCTATTTTAGTGGCATGACCAAAAATGCTGAGACCCTCCCTGTAATTCTGGTGCCAGTTCAGATTTTCTCCCTTCCACCGTATTTGCTGATCAGAGCCAGTCGCAGCTGTGCAGAGCCTGGCAGTCACCTCCAGAACCATGGAGACTTTTCCACAGGGAATGCAACTGTGCAAGGACCTTCTGTTCAGTCCCACCACTGCCAGCCCTGCTCGCCCCAGCTCTCTCACCCACCTGACCAGCCACATGTCTTCAACATTGCTCCTCTGGTCAGGTATAATCTGGACAAACTCTTGCATATCATTCACCTTGACATCTGTCAGGTTCACTCCTTTGTGATGGGTGAGTCTGCAGAAGCAAAAGCAAATGTCCCAATGCCATCACCTGAACTGAAAGTGAGTGGCCTGCCACGCTATCACTCCACAAGATCAGAGCTCACCCATGCCTTTGTCACCCATGCCTCTGTCAGAACGGTGTTCTTATGCGCTCTCTGTTCCTCTCTTTTGCACAGAACCACTGAACTCTAATTCATACATGCTAACGGTGGCCACTGCTCACATAATGTCTGCACTTGAAAAGTTATGTCGACTTTATGAAGTCGACTTAATAAGGTCGACTTTAAGTCGACTTAAAGTGGACCTTATTAAGTCGACTTAATGGAAGTGGACTTAACTTGTCAAGTGTAGACGTGGCCCCTTTACGACCTTATTAAGTTGATTTAACGTTTTAAATCAACTTAAAAAGGTCCACCTAGGTACTACTCCGCATCTCCACTGGCTTAAGTCGACTTAATAAAGTCGACTTAAGCGCTAGTTCGAATTAAAACGAGGTGTTATTAATTCAAACTAACTTTTCCTTAATTTGACTTAAGGAGCAGCTTAAGTTGATTTAAGGAAAGCCCAGTGTAGATGCGGAGTAAATTAAGTCCACTTAAGCCTCAAGTCGACTTAATTTGTAAGTGCAGACGCACCCATAGAGAAGAAAGGATTCAATATAATAGCCATGACACACTAGGAGGAATAAACCTTTACCTAGCCATAGTTCATGGAATCACAGTCTGTAAACAGGAGGACTACCAACTACAGACACAAATAGGCTCCCACAGTGCTTGAGTTCCAGTTTTTTCTCTCTCTCATTTACCTGCAATGCTCTATCTGAAAAACTGTACAGCACACAGAGACATTTAGTGGCTAAATAATATACTGCAAACAAACATACTCAAACCCTTTATACTCTAACCCAGTGGTTTTCAAACCATGGGTCGGGACCCAGTACTGGGTTGCAGACGCTCAGGCACTGGGTCACAGCACCCCTGCTGCCACTGCCAAAAGACTGGAATGCATTGCTCAAAGAGTTAATTGTTGGGTCGCGGGCATAAATGATTTTTTTCAACTGGGTCCTGAGAAAAAAAGGTTGAAAAGCACAGCTCTGATCCCAAAGTCAGGAAGCAGATCTACTTGCATCACTCAACTATATTTTCAGATGCTACCATCCTTCTGCTTGCCCTGCAATGTCAACAGCATATGAGCACAACATGAGACAGTAGCATTACAATGCCCTTCGCTAACACGTTACAAGTGAGGATTTCAAAACATGCTCCAAGCACGAATGAGGTCATCCTCACTTGGGAAATACGTGAATATTATTATCCCTGTTTGAGAGATGGGGATAATGAGGCACAGAGAAAAGAGGCCAAAAAGGAGAGAAAAGATAGAATTAGAACCCCAACATCCTGCTTCTCATGTCACAGTGCCATCCTCCTCATCTCTGTGGGGATGCTCTGTGGAAATGCACAGCAGCGCATAGGAGAACAGTGATACTAGATCTAGGAGAGACTTTATAGACAGGAATGTATAAGAGCTTAACCAAGCTCCCAATGAAGCCAATGGAAAGATAGTTCCACAGACCATGATGCTGTAAGTTTGGGAATCTGCTAAAAAAGGCTTGGGAAGCATAACCAACCTACACTGCAGGTGACATGGGTCCAAAATGTAGTTTAGTTTTGTTCCCTTCCACACGAAATTTTGAATTTTTTTTTCATTTGTTTGAAAGATACCCTGTGAAAAAATGTAAATTTTGCCCTGAAAATTCCAACTCCCAGATTGTTTGATTTGGAGGGCTTTTCCAGTGGCAAAATAGAAAAAGGGGGAGAAATGGGACTAACCCAACTCTTTGAATCTTGGCCCTAATGTAATGCAAATAAATATCAATAATTATATGGTCCCTGGCTTCCAGTCTTATGCTCTGATCACATTACTTCTTGCAATATCTTCATTCAAATGGTAAATCAAAGACATCTGTCTAAACCTGGCTGACTCTGTCTCTACTGTGAGGAGCATCGCTTACCGGAGATATCCCAGCTGTCTGCAAATCAGAGTCCCCAAGGAGAGATTCCATCGCTCGTGACACACCAGGAGCCAGCCAGGCTTGCCTTCCACCTGCACTTCCAACAAGAAGTTTCCCGTGTTTATTCTGAAAGATACTAAAACCATTTTATTAAAAACATCCTGCAAGCTTCCTCACTAAGGTTATGTCTACACTTGTTAATTTAAGTCGACTTAACTAAGTTGACTTAAAGTCGACTTAGTTAAGTCGACTTAGCATGTCCACACTTAAATTTAAAGTTAACTTAGGGGGGAACTTACAAAGTCGACCTAGAGCCTCCACACTGGACGCCTAGGTCGACTTCTAGGGGCTAGGGGGACCTAGGGCAGGTCCACGGTGCCAGGGGGGGCACCCCTTGCCCAGTGCCAGGGGGCTCAGACTTTGCCCCATTGTACCAGGGTACAATGGGGCAAAGGGGGACAGGGACCCTGGCAGAGCATAGGGGCAGGGTGGGCCGGGCTCTGCCCCGCCCTTTGGGGGGGGCATGCCAGGCTCTCCCTGTGCTCCCCCCCCCGGCAGGGAGGGCAGTGGGAGAGTTCTGGAGAGCCCTAAGTCGACTTAGGGCTACTCCAGGTCTACACTGGCTTAAGTCGACTTCAAAAAGTCGACTTAAGCCTAAAGTCAAATTAAAAGTAGGTTTAATAAAGTCGACTTAATTTTCCTTAAATTGACTTAAGCAAGCTGCTTAAGTCGACTTAAGGAAAGTGTAGTGTAGACGCAGAGTAAATTAAGTCGACTTAAGCAAGCTTAAGTTGACTTACTTTACAAGTGTAGATGCACCCTGACAGTTCTTTGCAAAGACCAAAGCCAAACATAGTAAAGTCCTGGTGGCTAAGGCGGGAAGAGCCCCCCTCCACGTCTAGCTTGGGGCTATTGCAAACCACATCTGGACCTTTCTGTGTGTTCCCAGGGGTCAGGGGTGGCACTTCTGGGTACTGGCAAAGCATTCTGGGAAGTGCCATGCAGATGGATCTAGCAAGCTTCCCCTCTGCTCCAGAATTGCTCCCATGTCACAAGAACAAAGAACTTTGGGAACTGGGTTTCAAGGCAAAAACCAGGCAGCATTTGAGTGAAATAGCAGCTGCAAAATTAATCTGTGGCTGAATCCGGGATATTATTACCCACATACCCCTTCCCACTCAGAGATCTCAAAGCACTTTTCTATATAGTATAGTTAACATGATCCCCATTTGATAGGCAGGCTGGCAGAGCCAGAGAGAGGTCAGTGTCCTAGAGAGATTGTGGAAGAGGCCAACACAGAACCCACTGTCCTACGTCCGGACCAATGGACCACAAAGTCTCCTGCATTCAGCAAGCTCTTAGTGTACCAGGGCCTGGATTAAAATTCCATCAGAGTAAATGGGTGATTTGGTGACCTCACGGTCCATTTGCAGGTGGGATTGAACAGGGGCAGGAGTTATCTCTCAGGTGTGATGGTGAGAAAATGGGGGGCAAGTGGAGAACAGGAAGTATAATGTGTTCGGAACACTGTGCCCCAGCACCAAAGAGATGCTGTGCAGAGGGGCTGCCGCTGCACCTTCACTTGCAGGAGGGGAAAAGTCCCATGAAACTGGAGCCTAGGCTCACTGTCATGTGTTGAGACCTCCGGAGATGAGCGGAGAGGGCTAATGCTGAGTGTGAGAGAGCAGAAGGGGTACAGGAATGGGAAAGTCATTTACACCATCACAGATGTTGTGGCTGACTTGGAACCACAGCTCACAGGCTGCCCAGCCAGGGGATGTCAGAGTCAAGAGCTCAGTAAGGGGGCTTCACGGGGTTTCCATAAATTATTGTGAGTGAAAGGTCTAGCTGAAGGGAATGGGTGACACAACAGGACAGTGGGGAGTAAAGATTCCAAACCTCTCCTGGGTGCCATGGTAACAGCAGGCTCATCTTCTTCGACCTCTCGGCAGATCCGACTTGACTCCATGTCCTGCAGGGGGGTGGGATCCTGGTCCGACAGGGGTGCCGTCAGGAATTTCACTGTAGGAGGAAGAGCAGAGTGAGGAGATGTGACTGACCAGACCAGACAAGGCAGGAGAACATGCACTGTGAGAGAACAATGCTGCCCGGGCCCTGAGGCTTAGATATACCCCTAACACTTGAGCCATAGCCTGCTGAAGTCAACGGAGGGATTCCCATTGATTTCAGTTACTGTGAGGCTGATCTATAAGCTGCTCTCGGAAGCCCAACTAATACATTGTGCAAGGCGTTGTACAAACACAATGAGAGAGTCCCTGCCCCAAAGAGCTTAAAGTGAAACAGGCAAGACTGGCAGACAGTGGGAGGGGCATCATTCTCAGGGACGGGAGGGGACCTGCCCATGGTCACATGGCAGGTTGTGGCAGACCAGGATGAGAGCCTACTGAAATGCTCAGTGCGCCATGCTGTCTCTTGTGCTGTCACCTCATAGGCTTTGCAGCTGGGCTTTCCCCTGCCTGGTGTCTGCAATCCTGCGACACTGATGACTGTTTGCTCATCACTGGCATGATCCCAAAGCCCTGCTCTCCATTTGGGCCATCGGACTAAGGGTGGTTTTGGGAGAAGCGAGGAATCCCCAAGGTGATACATACCTAGGAGCCACATCCCGATGGCTGCCCCTGACAGCAGCCCCAGAGCTCCAAGCAGCAGAAGGCATCTCTTGATGGTGCAGAGATGTTCAAGGGATGTGTTGGAAGCATCTTTAACAAACAGAGAGAGAGAGATGAAGGTTGGGTACCGATCGAGTTCTGGGTCTCCTTGTCTTCTCTGTCTGGGCATGATTTAGCCACTTCTGAACACATCAGCTCATGGCAAAGTTTCTGCTCTTCCCATGAGGATTAGTCTGGCTGCCCACCATTCACCAAAATTACTGCCCAGGTTAGTGCTCCATCCCTAATAAGTCTCACCAGGGTGCAAATACCATGTGAGAACTAATGGGGGATCCTTCCCCATCGTATCTCCTATCTGGGCACAAAAGGCCCAGGAGCTGTGGGCTCCTTTCTACTAAAGCCAGATTAGCAGGACCAGGCGATCTACCTACTTACTAACATTCCCCTGCCGTGTCTCTGGAGAGGCAAGGTCTGCAACATCTGTAGATCATAAGGGAGGCTCTGAGTCAGGTTGCAGAAGAGGCAGACTTTGCACTGGGCAAACGCTTGTGAAGAGTGTGATCTGCAGGCCGACACCTTGGAGAGACTGTCCCACTTGGCTGCATTTATTAATGCAAGTCAACTGAGTGTTTAAGACACCTCCAACACTGGGCAATTCCCAGTGACCTTCCCCAGGAGATGTGGGTAGGGGGTAGGCAACAGTAACAATCCTCATGGCTATGCTAGGGACCAGAACCTAGTGGCTGGGGCATGGCCCGCGTGTTCTGCAGGAGCTTAGACTAGTGGATCCGAGTGGTTCCTGCTGGCCTGACTCCCAGACCTGACATTGCCCTCTGGGCAGAGAGCCTGGCCAAGGCTTATGCCCCTCTGAGCCCCTTGCAAAATACTGGGGCAGGTAGGGCAGCAGAACGGCCAAGGGGGCACTTGTCACCAGGGCTCATTTCCTAGCTTGGAGATTCAGTGGGTATTTTTCTTTCCAAAGGAAAGTGATATGTAGGGTCTGTCAACAATGCCCTGGAATGGCAGCACCTGTGGGGTCTGTAGAAAGTGGCTTCAGCTGCTGCCAGTTGTGGGGGGAGGAAGAGGGACAATTGCCTAAGATCCCCCTCAATGTGGGGTGCTCATGTGAGGACCTTGGTTTCTGACAGCTCATGCAAAGGGGGAAGGCAATGCAGTCACTTTGACGTGAGTAGGTGTCATGGGAGTGCCAGTCCTGGCCCAAGCTGTATCCTATGTGTTCCTTCCACATAGCCCTGTGGATGCCAGGTGAAACAGAGAAACCCTGTATTCCACATGCTGCACCAGGTGCCCGTCCCCATGAATGGCTCACCAGGTCCTGCTGAGGTCTGTGTCCTTCTCATTTCTCCTCTCAGCTCTGTTGTCTTGGCCTCCTGGCTTTGGCCAGCATCCTCAGGGCTATGAAAGTCAATGGGGAACTCTGTAATTGACCCAAGACTCTAGGGGGAAAGAAAAAAAAGATCTGGGTAAATATGGGGCCACAGGGAAATAATCAGGGAACAGGCCCAAAATGCAGTGATTCGTGGCACAGTCATGCGGTGCCCAGATCTGAAAATGTGCTTCAATCGATAGATAAATAACCCATACTCTATCCCCCCAGCATCTGTTTTAAACTGTTGCCTCACACCTTGTATCTGAGTGCCTTCCCAATACAACCAACAACAAAATCCCTATCCTGCAGGCATCAGCATCTAACTGTGATGAGAAAGTGTCCTACCATGTGTGAATGGTCAGTGAAAACCTCACAATTCCCTCTGTCTTCTAGTGGAAACCCATGAGAGAAGGGATTCCAGGGGGCACGTTCACAGAGGGAGTGGCACCAGTGGGGGCCTGCACTGAGAAGATGGAACCCCCAACTTGACAGCTGGGATCTGGGCTCAGCTCAGCCTGGGTGGGGGGAGGCATAAAACCAGAGCAGTCTGGGAACAGGCATCCCTTTTGTTCTCTGTGGAAGCCTGAGATATCAGGGGACAGAAGGGATCCCAGGATTCAGAGGGGTGGGATGGGAGAATGAAGCACTCCCCTACCAGGCCCAGGTGGAGGTAGAGGTGGATTGGGCACAGCTGGTCAAAACGTAGGGGGAACTCTCTGAGAAAAATATTATAGCAACAAAACATTTTCATTTTGTTTCCAAAAAAAATGTTCACAGAAGGTTGGTTTTTTTGTTTTTTTTTTTTAAATAAGACTACATAAATCCTCCTTCCTTTCCCACCATAAAGGGAAGGGGAGGAAAATGGGGGAAACAACCTCCTACATTCTTGGTTTCCTTAGAAAGAAATTTTGATCAAAACAAAAAGTTTTCATAAAAAGGCTTGTTTTGGTCAAAAAACATTTTCATGATTTTTTTCCCCATCAGCTCTGGGACTGGATAGTCTGAGCCTGTCTTTCAACAACATTCACTAGCTTCTTCCACCCTCCCATTCTCTGGCATGAGGGGATGCAAACGTTTGGGTGTATTTGAGCCTTTAGTACGGCGGGTCTCAGCCAGGGGTCTCAGACCCCCTGAGGGACTGTGAGCGGGTTTCTGGGAGGCCACCAAAATAAACCAGAGAGCAGGGCTGATGTTAGAATCACTGGGTTCCGGGAAGAAGGTTGAAACCCGAGCCCCACTGTGCGGGCTGAAGCTGAAGCCGAAGCCTGAGCAACTTAGCTCTCCAGGGCCCCCCTGGTGTGGAGCCCCGGGAAATTGCCCAGAATGCTACCCTTTAACACTGGTCCTGGCTTTTAATCTACTGGCAATGGAGAAAAACTGTAGCTGTAACAATGTTGCGGGAGCCTCTGAAAGAAAAAAGTTGACAGCCCCATCTCCAGTTAATCAGGGAAACCACAGAAATCGCCCCTTCCATACCAGACAGCCCTTTGGGACCACAGAGCTCCAGGCCGAATGCCCCCAGGCAGCAAGTGTTAGTAATAAAAGCTCCTTACCATGCTACTGGCAAGCAGGCGGGAGAACGTGCTGCTGATTCACACCCCTGCTCTGTGGGGACAGCGGGGGCTCTCTGACAGAGGCACAGCACACGAGCCTCCCTTAAATAGCTTGGGTTACACGCCTGCCGCACACGTGCGCAGGGGCTAGACAATGCCAGCAGCTACGGTGTCACAGTGAATAGAGCTGTTGTTTTCCCAGAGCAGTCAGGAGGCTACCAGACTGGCTTGCCCACAATCTGCTAATTGGGCGCCTGTAATAGAGAAGGGGACAGTCTCTTAGCAACACCCTGCTCTCCTCCCCAGGCCCAAAACAGCATGCCACTCCGGACACCCACAGGGAAAGGCTCCCCTCACTCATCTCTGCTGAGGTGAAGGCTGAGAGTGACAGAGCCATCTTAGCACTTGTTGAAAAGTTTCAGGTCTCCGCCCTCTGGTTCTTTTTGTTTCTGGTTGGACCAGATTTATCTGGAGTGCAGCCATAATATTCAAGGCACTAAGTGCTGCAAGAGAGCAAGATCAGCAGCCACCTGTCCTAGCCAACGAAGGTTCAGTTTATTCATCATTTAGGAGGAATACGTATCTCCCACAACATGGGATCCCCTTACCTGAGTCATACGGCATCAGGGCCGCCTATGCTCATGGGGTATTTATTCCACCTCAACGACTCCAAACAGTTTCTGTTCCCATCTGTTTGTTGGCAAAAACTCCAGGAGTGCCACCAAGCTTAACACAGTGTGTCTGGATCCGTGTCCCAGGCAGGTTTCACAGCAACCATGGAGCATGATATCATATGTCCATGGTGCCGAGCTATTCTGGTAGCTAGCTGCCGCACGCTACCAGACCATTTCTATTGTCTGTTTTTTCCCTTCAGCGTCATGCAGCCCTTCCTGGACCTTGGAGCCCAAAGGTCCTGAGGTAATGGTTCAACAAGGGGCCTGGGATTTCATTGAACCAGCCCTGCTCAGCGGGTGGAAAAGAATGAGACTGTCTGCTGTGGAAATGGTTGTGATTGCCAGCAGGATCTCTGCGCTGATCCTACCCAGGGGTCGGCACCCTAAAAGATAAGAAGAGCCATTTCTTAAAATTCCTTCAATAACCATGTGTTTTGAGAGCCACAATGGGTGTAGCCTCCTGGTTGGGAGTGGGAAAAGCTGAGCCAAGGCGCCTGCTGCAGGGTCGCCTGGCGGGGGGTGCCTAGAACAAGGAGTGGGCCTCCTGCAGGGTCCCCCAGTGGTGGGGGGTGGAGACCAGAGCCACAAGGGGGCAGCCAAAGGGCTGCATGTGGCTCTGGCTCCGCAGGTTGCAGACCCCTGTCCTAGGGTTTTCTCTCCCTTTGCACCACCTTCCTTCCTACCCCCATGGTGTCTGAGTCCACAGATGCGGCCCAAGGCACTGGGTAATGTGGTAGATTCCTACGGAACCCCATTCCCCCCACACACTCTCACTGATCCTTGGCTGACTGCAGTGTGACTGAGATGGGTCACTGGCTACCTGTGTCCTTCCAAGAAGGCATGCACAAGATCATTGCCATTCACTCTAGTCCCTGATGCTGCTTGGCTGCAGGCCAGACTGGATTGAATTCACACCATGTGGAATGGTGCATGTTGCCACCTTGCGCATGAAAGGAAGTTCCCGTTGAGATAATTAAGCCAGAGCAGACAAAAAGGCACAAGATGTTGGGCCATTAGTGCAGGTCTCATGTGCAGTATGGACAGAGGTTATTGTCCTCACCCTAGCAGTGTATGAATGGCTCATTCTTACACCCCCAGAGCAGGATAGTACAGACAACCGTGGCAAAAGTATCTTTCATTGCCATAGGTCAAGACTGAGGAGAATTGGCAGAAGTGGGTGCTGATGGATTGAACTGTATAATTGTATTGAGATGTGCTGAGAAAAGTCAGCTGATTGAGGGGTGTTGGCAGAGCTGGGGACAGGGATCCAGGGATGGGATAGGAAAGGAGTTGCAGGCTGGGCTTGGGGGGCACTGGCAGAGAGATGGGTGGAATAGCCATCCACGCTGAGAATCAGAAAACCAGCAAGATGCTGCAGTTTGACAGCAAATGGCTCCTGAGCATCCCCATGGTTCAGCAAAGCAAGCCATTGTGAGCCTGGAGGCTGTGACATTCAAAGATATCATTCACAGGTATTACGCACATGATTTGCCGGCCAGGTGACAGTCACTCAGCACTTGTCACTCAGCCCTCAGACAGCCTTCACGCTACATCCGTGCACCTGTTTGTAACACCGGAGGCTTAAACAATCAGAGGACTGGCTAATTCTCCAGGAACACGTGGTCGACCCTCAGCTCTCCTTGGCCTTTTGGATGCAGAGTGCAAAGAATAAACAATCGTAAAGGTCAAAATGGCAGGTCCCACCGTTTCATTTCTGTTTTGATTTTCCATTTTAATTTCATGCTGGTGAAAGGATCCAGGCTGATAACCCCAGAGCATGAAATTCTTTTATCCATAGCATGTTCCCTTTCCGTCACTACCCCGCAGCATGGGAGATCTCAGTGCAACTCAGCCTCCGTGAAATCAGTTCAGTCTTTAGCCTCTGTGCTGCTATCATGCCCATGCATATAGGGTTTGCATTATTGTTCTAACCTGAGGACTCCAAACACTATATTCCAGCTTAAAATGAGATCTCGTTTTGAAAAGATGATCTCCCGTCGTTGCAAACCTCCACCAGATGCATCACTCCCAAAAGGGACAGTATCCAGTAGGGGCTGAGCTCTTTTGTACTGTTGCAGGAACCCCACTGAGAAATGGAGGTGTGGAAGCCAGGCACCCAGGGTATGTCTATACTTGATAGTTAGGTTGACTTGAGGATGCTTACGTCAACCTAAAGAACCCCGTATCCACACCAGGCTTTCATTAAGTCGACTTAAGGGCTTCCTTAAGTCGATTTAATAACTACCACTGTTTAGATCAACTTAACAGCTAAGTCGATTTGTTAAGTCGACCTAAAACTGGTGTGGACACCCTAGGTCCCTAGTTCCCTAAGTCGACCTAGGGCTGGGGACAAGGGAGCCGTGGCTCCCCAGGACAGGGGAGCCACAGCTGCCTTCTCCCAGGGACCCGTGGCTTCCTGTCAGAAGGGAAAAGGTAGCATGCTGGTTTCCTTCTTGGTGGTAGGCCCTGGTCTTCCACTTTTTGCAAAGAGGATCCTGCAGCTCTGAGACTAGGGTTATGACTACACTTAAAAAAAATAAGTCGACTCTGTTAAGTCGACTTAACAAGGTCGACTTAAGTCGACATAAAGTCAACCTTCTTAAGTCGACTTACAGAGTCTACACTAGACTCTGAAGCCAATGGAGAGCCGCAGCTCCCAGCCCATGGGGACTCCTGGGGACAAGGGACCCGTGGGTCCCTTCTCCCTGGGACCCATGTGGGTCAAAACTTCCAATGATGGAAATTCCACAACCTGCTTAGGCAACTTATTCCAGTTGATAATCACCCTGACGGTTAGGAATTTTTTCCTAATGTCCAACCTAAACCTCCCTTGCTGTAATTTAAGCCCTTTGCTTCTTGTCCTATCATTGGCGGTTAAGGAGAGCAATTTTTCTCCCTCCACGAAACTCTTCCATCTGGCCCATGACCGCACTTGGGGGGACCATACTCTCTCCATAACAAAGAGAGAGAGTGTAGTCTCACATATCCGGCACTCCACAATGCTGCGAGAGTGTCACCTCTTGCAATATCATGGAGCGCTGGGTATGCGAGACTACACTCCATGAGACCACATTCTCCCCCTCACAGAGAGAGAGAGAGAGAGAGAGAGAGAGAGGTATCGTGGAGCACAGTTTCGCATATACAGCACTCCATAATGCCACAAGAGTGCCATAGTGTTTTGATTTATGGCATATACGGCCCACTGGAAGTACATTTAAGTCAAATCTGGCCCTCCAAAACAAATGAGTTTGACACCCCTGGCCTAAAGCTTTTTCTAATTCAATACACTTGTTTTACTTTTATTCTACAGCAGCCTAGTGCTGAGTTTGGCTTGAAATGATTATTCACTCCAGTGAAAGTGACAAGCTATTGAGCATTTGCCTTTTTTAAGAAGCAGCAGACCTTATTGCTCCTCTGAATGTTCCAGGAGAGTGCTGGATGCTGCAGGGCAAAGATCTGTGGGGAAATTCGGGGCTGGGGGTGTGCTAGGGTCGCTTGGCCAGCAGTAACCAAGAGTAGTGGAGACCAGATGGTGGCTGGAATGTAATGAGCAGGTTCCTGGAGCCAGAGCTGCTGAACCAGGGCAGATTCACACGCAGACAGTGCATGTTCATGTTATTATAAGGCACCCAGAATTACAGGACCCATGGTGACAGCCTCTCACTGGTTGGGGCTGAACCCCAGAGGGTGACATAGGCCATCTTGGTGGCTGAAGATAATTTGTAGGTACATTTTCCCTTTTGAAATCTCCCCGTCATTCCCATTCTCTCTGAGACAGGAAGAGAATGAAAGTGCTGAAGGGCACTACCATGATGCTGGTACCCAGCAATCCCCACATGCGTGTTATATCATCCCTGACCTTCCTTTTCAGCAGTGCCCTTAGTGCTGCAGTACGGTGATGGGGCACTGGCTCTCAGTCTGCCCTCCCACCTCAAAGACAAAGCACAACGGGAGAAAACACCAACCGATTGCCCCTCTTCCCCTGTGTTGCAAGAGATTTCCTTCCCTGTCAATACTCCCTCTGAAGCTAGAAAGATGCAGCTGCCATCTTGTTGCTAAGAACCATAGTGCATTCATAACGGCATGTACCCAAGGAAAGCACTGTGGCTATTTTAAGATCACCCTGTCCTGCATGTTCAGGCTGAGATTTGGTGCAACAAATGAACAAGCGTGTGCACTAAACAGCACATGCTTTGCGTCACAAGCATTCCACAGCAGCGGATGCTGATGATAGCACCAACAGTGGGCTATTGGCATCTCTGCAGAAGAAGCTGCACTTTGCAACACCAGCTGCAGGACCGATCCTGACATGGTTATGATTCCCAGGATAGACCCAGCCAGCTAAGAGACGCTGTCAGTTGGAATAACTTTCTACTTTAGATTGAGAACAATGCCAGGAGGAAGAGCAAAAAGAAAGCCAGAAAGAGAGCAAGTGCAGGTGTGTGTGTGTGTCTCCGTTTGCAGTCTGCACTCAACTGAACACAAAGTGGCTGTCAGTCTTTGCACAGGGCAGGTTACAGAGACAGTAGATAGAAAACAACAGCAAAACAGTTAAAATGGCTAAATGCACCACAGCAAACGATCAGCCAATCCCTCCCATGCTGCTGCAGGTCTCCTATGACAGAAGGCGATGGATTCAATGGGCGATTTCGCACACAATTTGGCCTTTATCTCCAATCTCTCACCTCACTTAGGGTGCATCTACACTTGTAAATTAAGTCGACTTAAGCCTGCTTAAGTCGACTTAATTTATTCTGCGCCTACACTACAATTTCCTTAAGTCGACTTAAGCTGCTGCTTAAGTCGACTTAAGGAAATTTTAAGTCAGCTTTATTAAACCTACTTTAAAGTCGACTTTACTGGTTAAGTCGACTTTATTAAGTCAATTTAGCCAGTGTAGACGTGGATTAGCCCTAAATCGACTTTAAGTCAACTTAAAGGGCCCTCAGAGCTTCCCCACTGACCTCCCTGCCAGGGTGGCTGGCACAGCCAGTGCCTGGCATGCCCACCCTCAGGGCAGGACACAGCCCTGCCCACCCTGGTGCTATACCCTGCCCCTGTCCCTGTCCTGCTCAGCCCCTATTGTACCCTGGTACAATGGGCAAATGCTGAGCCCCCTGGCACTTTGAAAGTGGTACCCCCCCTGCCACCATGGACCAGTCCCAGGTCCACCTAGCCCCTACAAGTTGACTTAGGCATCTAGTGTGGATGCTCTAAGTCGATTTGGCAAGGTCCACTTTAAGCCGACCTAATTTTATAGTATAGACATGCTAAATCGACTTAACAAAGTCAACTTAAAGTCGACTTAGTAAAGTCGACTTATTTGGCCAAGTGTAGTCATAGCCTCAGAGCTGTGGATCCACACCAGTGAAATTTCTCTTTCCAGACACATTCTCTCCTTTGGTTCATGCAAGAGCAGAATGGAGCAGTGGGTTGATCAAGAGCCCTTGGGACAGCACGCTGAGGATGCAGCCCTCTTGGAAGTGACACACTGCCAGGAGAATTTTGCATTTACGCTTCTACTTCGTGCAAGGCCATTGAGAATAGATAGACCTTGGGGTGCCCTTAGCGTAACAGGTGCAGGCTGAATAGAAACTTCATCAGCTGCAGGCAACACCATTGGACTGGACAATTTGTTTGTCCACACCAGGTCATCAGAGTCTTTGGGGTTTGCTGATTGAGTGACAGGTTTGCTTCTGTTTTCTAAAGCTGGATCTTTGCGATGTGCACAAGAGATGAGTTTGTTCTGCTGGACTGATTGCCTCACTTCACATCCTGCTAGCCCCAGACCTCTGCATGTTAGAGCCAAAATCTCCCTCTCTCCCACCCCCTCACTCTTCAGCTACAGCTACTCAAAGAAGCACAGGCCTGAGGTTCTGCTGGGATTGCAGGAAGCAAGAGAATTGTCCAGTTGGCAGATGAGGATGGGGATGGGACCCAGCTGCTGATACTTCTATTTCATTCAGTGCTCTGGGCGTGAGAGGCTGGCTGAGGAGCTGAACCCAGCCAGGTGAGCTGCATTCAGTTAGTGGCGGAGCTTCAAATCGCTGGGCCATGCCTGGTCCTTCTCAGAGCCCCCTCTTTTTGTCTAGCAATTTACACACGTAATGACATCATCTTTGTCACTACCAGGGCAGATCGTAGGACCTCTAGCACCAAATAACATGCTCCAGCGTGTGCTACAGGGTCAAATTCCCCCTAGCACTCCTGTCTGTTGTGGATGGGACAGGGGAAGGCCCACCTACGACTCATCTGCAACAGTGAGTTACACAAACACTGGGATGGGCAGCTGTCAGCGCCACATCCCTGCTGTCTTCATATGGCCCGGCATGGGAACAATTTACTGGGCAGTTTCTGCTCCATTTCCATATGCAGCTAAACCTATGGGCCCATGGTATAAATGACTCTCTCCTTTAGATTCCTCCCATGCAGCCTCTCTCACCTTCCTGCACGTCCATGCAGCGCTGCCTTGCCTCTCTCATGGCCTGCCCCTCCTCACTCACCCTCTCTGCTCTTTCCACTTCACCAAGCATGGTATCCTCCTCTGCTCCCCTCACTCTGCTAACTCCTCAGCGCAGATTTTTTCCCTTATAGAATCACTGGGTTCCTTCCCTTCAGATCGTCCTTCCCCAGCTGCTTTTGTGGCCAACCCACTCCAGACAGACATGTCTGCATCACAAACAGAGTCCTGTGGCACTTTTAAAGACTAACAGATTTATTTATTGCATGAGCTTTCGTGGGAGAAAATCCCACTTAGTCAGATGCTTTGAAAAGAACTCTGTTTGTGTTTATTTCTCTGCAATAGACTAAGGCCATGTACACACTAGCATCGCTATCGCGCACTTACCCTGTTGCGCGTTAAATGTTCCGTGGTTGTTGTTGCGCGATACCGCGTACACACTCGGCATGCTGTAACGGATCAAACAACCCCCCCCCCTCCTCTCAGTCCTCCAGCAAAACAAAGTGCACTCTGGGTACCTATCCCACAGTCCCCGATATCATTTCCCGTGGTGCATTGTGCTACCGACGCTACTCAGCAGTCGCCAATAGCAACGGGCGCTAATTTCAAACTGGAGCAACCGTCTTTCCGTCACTGCCTTTTAATAATCGCCATGGATTCAGCTGTGATCTTGAATGCTGCCTTCAGCATTGTGAACACAGCCCAGATTCTGTTGCAGTACGCCTTTGGCTCTGACTCAGAGCAGGACTCGGATGACTCCACTTCGGAGAATGACAGCCATGAGAGCAGAACTGATATTCTGATCAGTTTTGCAGACCAGCTGCACAGCCTGAACCGCCGTGTTTGGTCCCGGCAGACAAGCACAGACTGGTGGGACCGAATCGTTCTCCAGCTGTGGGATGATGAGCAGTGGCTACAGAACTTCAGAATGCGCAAAGCCACATTTATGGAACTGTGCCGTGAGCTTGCCCCTGCCCTGCATCGCAAGGACACGCGGATGAGAACAGCCATCACAGTGGAGAAGCGTGTGGCTATTGCCCTCTGGAAACTGGCGACTCTGGACTGCTACCGCTCGGTCGCAAACCAGTTCGGTGTCGGACGGTCGACCGTTGGAGTAGCACTGTCACAAGTGTGCAGAGCCATCAACCGTCTTTTGTTAAGGAGGACGGTGACCCTGGGGAATGTGAGGGAGATCATCGAGGGATTTCAGGACTTGGGCTTCCCGAACTGTGGGGGTGCAATAGATGGGACCCACATCCCTATTCTCGCGCCCGACCATCTCGCCAGCGAGTACATTAACCGGAAGGGATACTTTTCCATGGTTCTTCAGGTGCTGGTGGACCATCGTGGTCGGTTTACGGACATAAATGCGGGTTGGTCTGGAAAGGTGCACGATGCACGCATCTTCAGAAACTCTGGACTGTTCAGAAGGCTACAGGCGGGCACCTTTTTTCCCGATGAGAAACTAACAGTGGAGGGTGTTGAGATGCCCGTAGTTATCCTTGGGGACCCCGCCTACCCACTGATGCCATGGCTTATGAAGCCTTTTACCGGGAAGTTGGATCCTGCAAAGGAGCGTTTTAATTACAGGCTGAGCAGGTGCAGAATGGTTGTGGAGTGTGCCTTTGGCCGCTTAAAAGCCCGCTGGAGATCGCTGTATGGCAGGCTTGACCTGCATGAGGACAACATACCAGTTGTTATTTCCGCGTGTTGTGTCCTTCACAATATCTGTGAAAACAGGGGGGAGAGATTTATGAACTCATGGACAAGGGAGGCAGAACGTCTGGAACATGCCTTCCAGCAACTGGACACCAGGGATATCCGGGGTGCACAGTTAAGGGCGGTGCGCATCAGGGAGGCGTTGAAAAACCATTTTTTTGATGGGGATTGAAGGACAGCGTCGCCCTTTCTGTCCTTCATGGTACACATATACTATTCTTAGGTACAAAGGTTAAGGGAAATACAGTCCTATTATTTTTTTATTCTTTCTTTACTGAAATTCAATTATCATTATCATACTGTAAATAAAAATAAAGAAAGTCTTGATTCATTAAACAATCTCTGTACTTTATTAACAAATCAGAAATGATAACACAGAAGGAGGGGGGGGTGTCTAAAGATGGGTGTAGGTGCGGGACTCCACGACATAAGTTGGGGGAGGGGTAGATGTAACATTATACCATGGGTGTCCATGGTGCTCTATGTATTGTTTTGGAGGTGAATGTTGTGTGGGTGGAGGGAAAGGCAGAGGAGGCTGTGGGGGGAGGGGGGCGCGAGCCTGGAGCAGACCAACCATGGTCTTCAGGAGGTTTGTCTGCTCGTGAAGGATGTCTATTAGTGCATCCTTCTGCCTCTCCCTCCTTGCGCTGCTTTCTCTCCTGTCCTGCCTGCACTGCCTCCTCCACTGCCTTGTCTCCCTAGCGGCTGCCTCCTGGGAATCCATGAGCTCTTTGAAGATCTCTTCCTTGCTCCTTCGAGGCCTCCGCCTTATCTTTCTCAGACGGTCCACAGCAGCTGAACATTGTCCATCGAAGGTCGTTCCTGCGTACATATGAAACATTGTAAATGCCGCTATTGTTCAAACCTTGGTCTGGTGCAACGAAAGATGTTCTCCCTACACATTCCTCGCCTACTACAGCGAGTACATACCGGGGGGGGGGTTATGACCATTGTCCAAAGCGAGGGACGGGTTGCTGTGAGTTGCTCCACGGGACAGTCGACTATTGACACTGCTTGTTCTGACCCTGTGTCAGAGATGGCTGGAACAGAAGCTGATATGACACTGCTTAGAGTGCCTATGCAAGCGAGAATGCATCTTCTGCATGTGGCTGACTTCAAGCCGGGACCTTACGCTGCAGGACTGTGCGCTGCAATGCTTCCCGCGGCGGTGCTAGCGAGCATGAGAGGGAAATTCTCCATGAATGGGGGAGGGCGACGGCTCGCTCTACCATCCAATTTTAAAAGAAGAATTTGGAAATATTTGGAGAGCGCTTTCAGTGACTTAAGAGGGGACGAGTACTTGTCAATCGAGGCATTCATTGACGCGGTTTTTATGTAATGACAGTGTCCCCACGCCACATCTGTTACGCGCACAAAAGAAGACAGAAAAAAGGAGGACAGAACGCGTTTTCTTCCTGTACCTGCTAAGCTTTAGCTGATAGAATAGAAAGCACTGCAAGGCCAACTTACCGGAGCTGCCATCGGCTGATTCCTGGGACGGCGTGCCTAAGGAATCCGTGGAGCTGGTCTCTGGAGGGGTGGCGAATAACTCCTGGCTCCCCATTTCAGTGGCTCCGTCGTCACCGTCCTCGTCCTCTTCCCCCTCTGCATCCTCGTCCAGGACAGCATCCTCGCCTTCAGCTCCCTTGTCATTTTCTGACGAAGTCGCAGAGGTGTCAACGGTCAAGGTCGGGGTGGTTGTGGGATCCCCTCCCAGGATCGCCTCCAACTCCTTGTAGTAGCGGCATGTTGTTGGCATGGAGCCAGAGCGCCGGTTAGCCTCTCTGGCTCTGTGGAAGGTTATCCTCAGCTCCTTGACCTTGGCCCGGCATTGCAGAGTGTCTCTCTCGTAGCCCTTCTCATTCATGGACTGAGATATTTGGCCGAAAATGTCGAAATTCCGCCGGCTGCCACGTAACTGTGACTGCACGGCGGACTCTCCCCAGATTCCTATCAAGTCCATCACCTCTGCTGTCGTCCAAGCCGGAGATCGTTTGCTGCGCCGCGAAGACATTGTGAACGGAGCACACAGAGGCAGCAACACCGAAAAGCAAGCCAGAAGGGAGAGTGTGGAATTCAAAAATTCGCGGGGCAGAAGGGGAGGTCGGGAAAAATGACGTCACGGCAATAGAGTACTGACGGGGGTGCAGAAGGGACGGGATTGGAATTGTGGGCCATTTCCGGAATGTTCACATTGCGCGAGAAGCGTACACACACGGGCTGTCGCGCAATAGCTATTCCGCGTTAAGAGATACCACGCTCGTTTTGGTGGTTTACATCTTGAGCAACAAGACGGGTCTTAACGCGCAAAAACTGCAAGTACAGTGTGTACGCTCTGCTTCTTATTGCGCGATAAAGGGCTTTATCGCGCAATAACTTTGTAGTGTGTACATGGCCTAACACAGCTACCCCTTTGGAACTTGTTTGCATAAGGCTCTGTGAGGTGTTAACAGCAGCATAGATGTCTTTTCTTCTTCTGTTCCCATTCCGAGGCAGCAGATGGTGCTGAAGCACTAGGGAGCCATAAGTGGAGCTCTCAGCTGTACAGGGCTGCAGCCTGTGAGTGCAGAAATGCTAAGTTTAAGACACTGACTTCTTTGATCTGCCACCTCTTTTTCCAGTCTGCTCTGAAAAATGTTTGGGGAATCATCCTCCTCTTTTCCAGGATTGTCCCAAATGGAGGACTTCTGGTCTGACTGGGGAGAAAATGGATGCAAGAATTAATTCAGCCCTATAGCTCCAGATTCCTGGGGCTAGGGAAATGCCTGCATTTTGCTGTGACCAATAAACATATTGCTCCATTTCGATGCAAAACCAAACACCTCTACAGAAAGGCTGCCAACCAGAGTATAAGAATTCAGAGAGAGAGTAACTGACTGATTGTCTCAGATTAACAGCTGAGCTATTTGAAAAAAGACTAACTGGCCTGAACTGTAAGAAAATAAACACACAAATCATTGCTATAACTTTATAAAATCAGATGAATGCTCAATGCAAGTCATAACTAGGGTTGGAAGGATTGGATTTTTGTCAGTGAACTTCATTGTGTACACACAAACGAAAAAAAATCTTTCCTTTGATAGTAAACACAATTTACAGACAGGCAAAGTATGAAATGTGCTGGTTGAGAACGTCTTGGAGTTTGATTTATGGATATTTCCTTTGTACCTTTTGACATGCAATGTTGAACAATTTGTGTTTTAACGGTTACCAAGCTTTAACTTTTTTAATCTCAACATCTATGTTCATTAAATAATTATTCTCTGAGCCCCATAACAATTGTCTGACACCTCCCCCAAATTTCCCCAATTGTGAAAATTTAAATGGAGAAAAACAGAAAACAAATGCTTAAAAATAAATACCAATATTATCTATCACAATTATTTTAAAAACCCCGAATTCCACCAAATCTATTCATAACCTAAACTGCCTCAATCCCGTTGTATTCCCTTTTCTTTTATAACTGATGATCTCCCTCTTTGCACTTATTGAGAAAATAAAAGGTACTGTCTACAACTCTCTTTACCTTAAATAAAAAGCTAGTGATTAATTTAGAGCTGGTTAACATTTTTTTAAATCAATAATTACACTGAAAGAAAAGAAAGGGGCAGGCGGAGTGCCATTGCGTTTTTTACTCATTTTCCACCAGTGCCACTCAATTATTTTCTTTAGCTATTATAAAAAAAAAATGCAGGACAGAAACAAACAAAAGGAGACTGCAAACAACAATACCGATGCTGAAATATTCCTCAGTGTACTACATCAATACTGACTGACGGCTGCAGTTATGAAGAATGCCATGTTTTCTTAGTCATTTTCATTTAGGAAACCGTTTCCTGGATTCTGTATAATAAAATCATACTTCTAACTTATTCTATTTGGAACAAAGCAATCTCTCCAATTTGAAAGTCACAAGCAGAGTTGATAGAATAATGAACCATATGTTCAGCTGATGTAAAGCAGCACAGCTTCAACAAAGCCAATAAAGCAGTGTCCTTTTACACCATGTGGGGATCCGGCCCATGGTTTGTCAGATAACCTACTGTTAATTTTGCACTATAGTTGCAATTAAATCATGAACAAATATCCCCTCCATCTCTGCTCCCTCCCCCTGATTAATTAACTAGCTCTGCAGAATCTAACCGCAAAGGGGTCATGTATTGGCTGCTGTGACCATGTCCCATTGGAATGCATGCTCCTGCCTGTGATATTCTGGTCTCCAAACTCTTTTCACATAAGCTGCTGGGCATTTCCAAACTGGGCCAGATTTGAACCAGTGTCTAGTCCAAACCTCTGCCCTACCCCTGAGCCAGCCAGTTTCCATGGTCTTTGATCCTCCATTTAGCAGAGGAAAAGGCAATTCATGGTATTTGTTTTTTATGCTTGGCACCACAATAAACCTCACAGAACAGATGGCTGGACACATTCCCTGCCCTGCAGATCTTACACAATATCCAGTTGTTTTCCAGATTCCCGATAGAACTTCAGACAAGTCACAGAACCTCTCTGTGCCTCTATTCCCTGGCTATAAAATGGGGTAACAGCACTTCCGCCCTCATCTTTTCTTGTTTATATAGGCTGTAAACTCCTCTTACCTTATTCCCATGGACTTTCAGCCTCAGAAATGCTGCTGTATTGCTGGTGAAATGTGCTGAGCAGGAGGTGAGGCACTCTGCTTTGCCGGCTTTGGTTTATTCTCTCTTCCCTCCCTAGGACGGACCACTTGGACAAACAGGAGCAACCAACTTTTATGCAGTTTGACTGGAAGAAGCCAAGGGTCCTTCAGTTCTCAGGGCTGAAATGTAAAAGAAAAGCTCATTCTGGTTAATTCGGTCTAATTAAAGCCCAATTAGTACCTTCCATAGAGGCAAAAAACAGCAGAGTTTAAATCTGACATTGGCAACTCCAAAGCACAGACCTCGACTACTTGAGTCACAGGAGTAATTCCATTACCGGGCTTGAGTAGTAGGTTGCTATCCTTTATGTGGCCCAGTCAGACACTGTGACAAGTGTGTTATGCTTAGAAATGCAAAGGTACGGTGCAAAAAGAACACGAGAGTTTCATAACTATTTGCACCAGAGGCATTTCTTCCTTAGTTTCAAATAATTTCTGACCTATTTCTAAGGCCAATTGGGAATGACTTCCACTTAAAAGACCTGGTTTGTGAGCTGGCGTGATTCTCCCAGTACAGTGCCTTCTGAGTCTGGGGAAGTCTTTTTAAAGAGAATTTCCCCTGCATTTGGAGCAGCTGCAGCAGTTCCCTGAATGTATCTGCTGGAAGCACAGATGCCACTGTGAAAGCAAAGGCAGAAAGGAGAAGGTGAATCAAAGACCCCTTAGGAAATATTCCAGTGGTGTCCCACAGGTCAGAAAGCTTAAAGATCCATCTCTACATATAGCTCATTTCTCAGAGGAGCAATATTAAGGCCAGGGAGGTTCCATTCCCTGAATTACACTGTGGGTGCTCTCACTCAGTGCTTTGTCAGTTCCAAACCTGCCCTGCTTTACCCGATGTTCATCACTAGCCTTTCCAGATGTGAGATGCCGAGCAGAAGACAATTCATCAAACATCTTCACCAATCAGAAGCCATTTTCACTATAGGAGGTGTGATTCTCTGGAGTGAAACTCTGCCCTGTCTCCACGCTGTTCACAGGAGCAGAACTCGGGCTGATGTGGACTCGTAATCCTGAAAGGAGTTTGCACTGAACTTACATGTTACAAACAGCCATTCCTGGGAAGTGCTTTGTGATTGAATTCTGCATGGAGGAATTCAGCTCCATTTGTTCTGAAAAACAGAGCTGGGAAATATTCATGAAGTCCCAGCTAGCACAGAGAATTGCTACTGAGAAGGTTTCCCAGTCTAGATTTAAGTGATGCAAGTGGTGCTGTTAAAACTTCAGTATGTAGTGACTCTGTTTCCATTTTAAACCTTCATCAAAGCCATAAGCACTGTCTCTTTCCTGACACTGTTAATTGCACAGGGCTGGAGATTCAAAAGATGGTGGCCAACTAATTAATGTTTCAGAAATGCAGCTCCACCCAGCAAAAAGAGCCTGGCTACTGGATGTGCTGAGATCCCATATGTTTGTGGGGCATATTGCTTTTGATTTACATGAGGTAATTCTATTGAGGTGAATCATAGGACTTCAGCATGAGTAGCTTTTGTTCTTCGGGTACATCCTCACTGCAAAAAAAGATGTGTTCTTAAATCGGAATAACTAACCCACATTATAGACACAGTGAAGACATAGGTGAGGGTCTGGAATTCAACCCCAGACTTCCCTACAGGCTTTAACTCCAGTTTCAAACCCAAGTTCAAAGCTGAGTTGCCATGTCTTAACTTGCATTAACTAAGGCAAATTACAATGGTAGTGAGTAACATGCCTGTTTTGCATTGAAGATATACCCTCAACATAGACATCAGCTTCTATGCACCTGTGGCATGCAAGGGATTTCTGCTGTGGTATATTCCATGCCCAGTAGTCCTCCTTGATGTGCCCCTGAATGGAGACACCTGGAGCTTTCTAAACTGCTTTGTCCCCAGTTAACTTAATCTGAACTAGCAAAATTTAGTTTGAACTAAGCAAGTGCCATTCATGACCCAAATCGATGGTATCAAATTTGCATATGAATTCTAACTCTGAAGTCCCTCTTTGAAGTCTTGATTGCCCACAAAAGCTCATGTGTAAAATAAATTTGTTAGCCATTAAAAGTGCCGCAGGACTCCTTGTTTGGGCTAGAGAGGCTTCCTAGGTGTGTAAAGCACAGGGACTGAGTCTGGGACAGAAGTTAAGCAATTAGATTGTGGGGCAAGACCCTAGGGCAGTGTGTTCTCAACCCTTTTTCCGTTGCGATACACCTGACAGAGGATGTTCCCCTGCGTGACACACTACAGTCTGCCAGTGATGGTGGCGCTTGGGCTGCGAGCGCTTGGGAGGCTGCAGCACCCTGGGACCAGAATGGGGCAGAGTCAAGCCAGCACAGGCTGGTTGCCCTGGTGGTCTGGCTTGAAGGGGCTGGGTTTATTTTTGTGGGACAGATGGTGATCCCCAGCCCAGGATCTCTGGGTTTCAGCCCCTTAGTCCCTTTACTCAGCTGGCCGTGGTTGCTGCCTGTGTTGTGCAGCAGGAGCGGGCTGTTGAGGGCAGCAGAGAGCATGAGCTGCCAATTTTCCGTGACACACCTCCCGGCTCTTCGCAACACACTTTTGGCCCAGACCCTTTCCTGGGAGCTGGCATGTGTCCCTGATAAAGATGAGGTGAATGGTAGGCAAGGGACAGACATGGCTCAGGTTCCTTCTGAGCTGAGCTAAGCATTAAGAAAAGTGTCATGTGAGCCGTGACTGTTCATCAGCAAGTCCCCCCCACTGGCTTTAGACATATTGAAATAGCCTCTTCAGGGCCACCCCACCCATGAGGAGCAACCTCTGCTACATTACCTTGCCACAAAGCCACTGCAGTGGCTTGCTGTATCTGCTCCTCCTTCTAGGAGCCTTTTTCTTTACCTTTGGGGCCCCCTCACCTCTGACAGCACTCTACAAGTCTCTTCTCCTCCCCTCCCCCAGCCCATGCCCCGATCTGTGTGTCTCTGACACTTCCTGGAGATACCTAGACACCTCACTATTGCCCTTAGCATGAGGAAGCACCCCTCCCTCCCCGTTCATCTCCACCAGCAACACAAGGGCCCTACTCCATGGAGCTCGGAAGGTCCTGCTGTCTTTCTGCAGACATAGGCCCATTCCAAGCCATCTGAGCATGCCCCTGGAGAGCCCAGAAGAAGTGGTGCACCCCTGCTTACCGCTTACACTTCACACTGCTGTTCCTCCTAACCCTCAGCACTTTGACAAGCTTATCGTGAAAGCAAGTAAAAGTGAGTGATAGCAAGTAGAAGTATTGGAAGCAAATGGTTATCTATAGAACAAAATCATAACATGCATTCTAGACCTTAGATGGAATTAATTAGATACTCTCATGTTTAATAAAGTATTGCTCGCCAGTGCCTCCCAACAGCCAGGCTGTGATCCCCTTTTTCAGGAGACAAAATACGCTGTCCACTTGTAGCAAAGGTGTAGGTGCTGTGTTTCTAGCATTACCTCAGGTACCTGACTCATTCTTTGAACTTAGTCAGAAACATGACACCTCCACATGAATTGTTTTTTTCTGGCAGGTTTTTTCTCTTGTAGATTTTCACAATCTTACACCTGGTATCTGGCTTGGTATACAAATAGACCTTGATTATAAGACATACAATGCACGAGATGTACGTGAACAAAAGGAAAAGAGCATGTCTGAGGTATGTCATTACCAGGTGACCCGCCTTAATGCCCATACTTTAAGAACATAATTTTTGGTATAGATCTATAACTCTTTAAATAGTAACCGCACACACATTTTGCAACAGTGGACGCTAGCTCTCAATAGATCCCTCACATACCACCTATTAGTGAATTATTATGCATATATCCAACCCAGGGGGGTTCCTGTAAAACCCTGTGCATGCTCTGTACCCTGTGCCAGCTGGCACCTAGAGGTTCCTGGGTCACACTTTCCCTGTTTCAATCTGCTGTACAGAAGTGCACGCAGCAGCAAGACCCATCTGCAGTCTCATTCTAAAGTCTTTCCTGAGGCAATTTGCTTCCCAGTGGTTATAGAGTGTGTGGAGGCAATTTCAGGGAAAGACATTTCTCTGTGGAGAGATTGAGGAGAAAAACAACCATAATAACCTACCATAGCCATTTATTTAAAGAGCCACTGGCACCTCATAAAACAAAACGAAGGACGATTCAGAGGCAGTTCTGCCAGTGCAGAAGAGATTGCTTGCACTTCTTGTCCCTGTTCTGGAGAACGAGCAAAAGATCAGCAGGCTGAAGGCCCTGGTTTTGCAAACCATAGTAACTGGAAGCCATCTCTATCACACAGAAGGCATTAAGAAGGGTCCATTAGAAAGGGGCACTCTCTATAGACCAAGGCAAACTTTCACCCCAACTCAAAAGGCTGGATTTTCAGCCATGTCCAGCTAATGGGAATGAGGAGAACTACATTTAGGGGCCTGAATGAGAGCTGAGTTCTTTGAAAATCTTGAACAGAATGTGCCTTGATTAACTTCAAAAAAATTCATTAACTTTTTAAAAATTTTCTCATGTTCTACTCCACTGTGCTTCCTGAATCTGGGGCTAGGAAAGTTGAAAGAGTTGGGGTATTTTTAACCTAAATGTCCCAGCCAAGTTCCAATCATCCTCTGCCTTCCTGAAATGCCCCACTGCAGATTCAGGAGAAGGAACTAAAATCACATGGAGAGTGATTTTGCTCCCCACAAGACAACTAGAAACAACAGGCACATTCTTGTCTCTCTTTAAGAGTTCAGCTTTCATGGAACTGAAAGGAAAATCCATCATCTGATGCCAAATGAAGTGGACCAAACAGAGGGTTAATTTAGTATGTCTTAAGGACTTCCCAACACCATGAATTTGCCAGACACCTGAGGATTTATTTTTAGAGGAGTGTGACATCCACCAGAATGGATTTCCTTCCAGATGGAAGGTATCCCCAATTTTAAAGTGGGGGTGAAGGATAAGGAGGTGTTTGGCTTGATTAATATCACCTGTCTTTGTTTTACCTCCTGGTATATAAATAGAGCTGTTCCTTGGAATAGTAACTCTGGACAAGGTACAGAGGGCATTTCTGAGTGCATCACTATTTTTCACTTGTGAAGGATATGAAAAGAAGACATGTGTCTTCTCTGGTGAATGTCAGGAACACAACCCCTTCAGAACGCCACACTGATTCTCAGCCATGCACACTGACAGGGAAAGAACGCCGTCATCATCTGACCCTTCTCCCCCACTGACAGGTGCTACCTGAGGATCAAAGCCCACTGCAGGATATAGAGCAGTTAGAAGGCTCAGCATGAGAACACCTTTATACCCACCTACCCCATGCTCAGACTGCAAGGGCCAGTGACTCCTGGTTAGCATGGACACAAAGGAGCCTGAGATTCCCTAGTTCAGAAAAATAAAAGAAACAAAGATACAAAAGGAGTAAGAAAGCAGACCACCTTTCTGAGCAGGGCTCATTCCAAAGGCTAAAAGAGGCTTAGCATAATTTCGAAAATGCCACATTCTCCACTCAAGCTCTAACTGCCAGTGACAAGAAGCAATGGGCTATATCAATTAAAATCCAGTTAACTGGCAAAAAGAGCTTTATCTTAATGATCCCAGAGAGCACCATTTGTTACACAAGGGTTTTAGCCAGTCATCGCCAGGAAAAGTCAAACACAGGGAAGAGAACTACTGATGTCAATCACAGGGATCCATCCACTAGATCCTTAAGAGCAGTTGCCAAGAGAAAGTCTCCCATTCATTCTCACTCCACACACACGCCTTACTCCTGACCTGGCCAGAAAGAATGCTTTTTGGAACCTCTGGCCTGGCTCCTTTCCTCCATTTTTGTTTCCTAGAGACTTGGTTGGCGAAATTTCATCCTGCTGGGTTTTTTTTTTTTTTACTGTTTGCTAAATTGTTTCCATTATTAACAGACGCCGTCCCTAATTTCCTTCAGAAATCACTCACTTCTATGGCAGGTCTAATTGGAGACATAAACATACTTAATGAAAATGGCAACAGCGGAATATAAATGCTGATTTGTGGCACGCTGACAAAGTCCATGAAGACCAGCCTCTACCTGCCTGGAATACAGATCTTCCTCAGTAACAGGTTCTCATTCACATCTTACCTGTCAGTGAAAAGTCTCCAAGCTCTGCTGCTTGCTGTTTCAAACACATACAAATGCAAGGGCCCCAATCCACCAGGACATAGAGCCTGATATTCCCAGCTATTGAGCACATGCTAAAGTCATTGGGATGTGCAGGTCCTGAGTGTCCTTGAATAACAGGCCCCATTTTACTGTCTCACTCAGACAAATGCTACACATAGGGTTCAAGCATGAAAGTGCTGTCAGTGAAGGGGTCTCTGAAGGAGGTTCTGGCGATGGGGGGTTGTCTTTAAGGAAGGATTTGATTGAGAAGAGGAAGGGCTCGATGGTGAAACTAACCTCTCTTCAGAGGCCAGTGCACAGTCCATGCACCATTTAAGCCCTACCATGAGACTTTGACGGTATAGATGAAGCAGTGGGCTCGCCTTTCCAGCATGTTACTTAGAAGAACTGCATGTGTGCTACTGCATATGAAAAAATGTTTGTGCAATGGTAATAGTATTCAATTCATCTCTATCAAGGAGAATTTCTTTCCAACCTAACTGCATTTCCAGTTCTTTCCCCTTTGGTTTCCTTACTCCTCTCTTTTCAGCCTCGGGTGATAACTTGAAGATGTGATTCATGGTGCAGAAATATTGAAACTAACTTCATTTTTATTCATTTTCCCCTGCAACTTGCTTAAAAGCCATGGAGGGCAGGGCGGGGGGGGTCTTTCTTATAAAATTACATCATCTATCTCATTCTCTGCAGCTTCCAGGAAGCCATTACAGATGGAAATTGAAGCCCATTATTGCATTTAATTATCCACAAAATGAACTGCATATATAATGAATATGGTAATCTCCAAGCAAGTTCACACCTCTCTTGCTGTGTGGCAGAGTAATTCCAAACGTGCTTGATCCAAAGTCCAATGAATTCAAAGGAAAGACTCTCTCAGTACAGCAAAGCATTTAATCAGGTGCTGAATGTTAACCATGTGCATAGTTCCATTGCTCCATTGGGTCTATGCACATGCTTAAGGGCTTTGCTGAACTGAGACCTGAATGTGGATGTGTTAAATCACGAGGACAAGGAAAGAGCAAGAAAGCTTTGTGGAACTAGGGAAGGTGTGGGTACCTGTGTCCACAGCAGACAGATGCATTCTTTCTGGGACATAGGATGTCCACAGGCAAGACTGCATTTAACGGCAGCCCAGGCTTTCAAAGGTTTTCTGAGCATTCATCCAGTGCATCATTTCACCCACTCCTGAAATGCAACCTTTTCTAGGATGGAACACAACAGCTGGACATTTTATTTACTGCCCACTTTAGCACAGTCCCCTGGGAACTGGACCTGTCTCAGACCTGGCCTGGCTTTATTATATATGTTGTCTTGTAACAATGCTCATGCTCTAATATGGTAACACCTTGTTAGACAGAAAGGGCTGGTGACTCTTCCTGTATAATGTCTCTTTAAATAAAAGTGAACTGTCATAATTACTGTTTTGTTTCTCTGTAGTCAAATTCCAAAGGGGTAGCCGTGTTAGTCTATTGTAGAAAAACAACAGAGTCCTGTGGCACTTTTAAAGACCAACAGATTTATTTATCGCATGAGCTTTCGTGGGAGAAATGGGATTTTCTCCCATGAAAGCTCATGCGATAAATAAATCTGTTAGTCTTTAAAAGTGCCAGAGGACTCTGTTGTTTTGTTTCTGATATTGACATGGCAGGAATTTGTAAACCTGTAAAGACTTACTCTATTTATTTATCTAAAATAAACCTGGCATGGCTTAAAATATTTCAGAATCCATCGGGTTAGGCCATTTCCCCAGGCTATGTGGAAAAGAAAGCAAAACGGCTGGTCTTCTGTGGGGGATTAACACCTTCTTTAGCACACAGAGGCTAACAATAAATTAAACAAACACACTAGAAAATTACCCTATGGTTATACTATTCAAAGTGGGCCTAATCCAAAATCAATGTCAAAGTCAATGGAAAGATGCACACTGACTTTTAATGGGGTCTTGATCAGGCCCAATCAACCTTGCATAGTGCATAAGTTACTGCTGTAACGGCTCT
This sequence comes from Pelusios castaneus, assembly GCA_007922175.1. Lineage (NCBI taxonomy): Eukaryota > Metazoa > Chordata > Testudines > Pelomedusidae > Pelusios > Pelusios castaneus. Next base: position 2,055,660 of record ML685896.1, read on the forward strand.
AGAGCAAAACCTTCATCTAAACATGATGTACACCAGTGCAGCTTGCTTCAATTTCTGCACCAATTTCCAGTTGTGCTGCCCCGGTGCAAATCCTGAATACAGTAGGGATTTTCAATGGGGGAGCTTGGTTGGTGGGGGGTAAACAAACTCGATGAAGACAAACTCTAATGATGAATGGGGCTAGGTTGGATGTTTTGGGGCGATCAGAAATTCCAGCTCTCACTTCAAACCTGGAACAAACCCACTGTTAGATCAGAGAAAAGTGCTTTGTTTCTGCAGTGTCTACTATGGGATTATTTCTTTTAAATAACACATTTAAACAGTCTCCTCTGTTCAACAGGCTACATTTCACTCTAGGTCAAACATTAGGAGAGCAATTGCTATCCTGAGTCATGAATATGATTTTATAATCTCCCTTTTCCTCTACCTTCCTCTGGGCCTTGGCAAGTCCCAGTATTGATGCTGCTTCACGATTTCTGAGCAACCTCAGGGTCACAAGTGGACATCAAACTGTAGCTGAGTGTCTCTTTATTTCTGGTAGAAAATCAATCTTCAGATGCATCTTCACAGATCCTGCCTTGGATGTTTGGATCTCTTATTCCTTGTTATCTTGAAACTATTTCTGCCCCCTGGTAGCACAGCATGGGTTGTATAGAGATAAAGTAGGCACATCTCCCTATCTCTTTTCAATGGCGAAGGGGAGCATGGAAGGAAATGGAAATCACCTCTTTCATGTTATTCCATAGCATAGATTCCATTTTGGCAATTCCCCAGCATTCTGGCCTACTCACAACTCAAGTGCTACATTGGGGTAGGAAGGACTGTTTCCTTCATCAGAACAGGTAAAAGCTCCAGAGTTTCTTTGCTTTCTTTCATTTCAGTTGGCGTATTTTTTTCAAAAATAATCATTTTCCTACAAAAGCTTTAAGGGGAGCTTGGGCTCACAATAGTGCTTCGGAACCAAACCAGTTCCCATTAGCTCAGGATTTGCCACCTCCTTTCTGTCTCGTCCCCTGCCTTGGCTATTACTAGAGCTGGTGGAATATACATTATCAAAGTTGGTTCCAGTTCACAGAATTTGTAGCCAGACCCATCATTCAACAGTTTTCTACATTTCACACCATTTCTATTTTTTAAAAAAATCCCTCAGCACCATCATCCAAATAACACTTGACATGAAAATGAGGCTTCTGGCAAACAAAAGATTCCATTAACAGGTCCGATAAAAATTGACATTTTCTAAATAGGTAACAACTTTGGACAAAGCTTTGGTTCGGGGAAGGGCTGAGCTTGCCCTTGCAATGGTTCACCTAGATGTGAAGTAATGTTGTGACAAGCCTGCCAGGTGGCTTCACAAATTGACATACGAGTGGCCAGGTCCCAGATAGGTCCACCACTACCATTAGAGGGAATACACCTGACGAAGTGGGTTATAGCCCACGAAAGCTTATGCCGAAGAAAATCTGTTAGTCTATAAGGTGCCACAGGACTCTCGTCATTTTTTCCTGTGGGTTAGGAATCCATCCCATGCTATTATTCCTTCGGGGCTTTAGCAGCTGGGTCAGAAGCGAAAAAATCAAGGTACTTCTAAGCAGTATCAACGGCAAGAGGTCACCCTGCCCTCAAGCTGGAAGGCTGCTCTTGTAATCCTAGGGATGGATCTCAGTGCTGAGATTCAGGTCTCAGATTACAGCTCCAGAGCCATGATCTGAGGGGGGTGGAGAGAGAAGGATTTGTGCACGGTTCGGTCTTTTATGTAGATGAAAGATCAGGAATCACTACATTTCCAGAACCTTTTGGCATGTGCACTTTGCTACGGGCAAATCCTAGACAGGTCCCTGGGTTTCCAGGGCACAAAATCTATTTGGAATTAACAGTTAGCCACCTGGGAAGACAGCTGATGCCTTGTTTTTTTGTTAGATCCTACAAAACACCCAATAAAATTCACTCGTGCAGTGCACTTGTGGGAACTTGTACCTCTTCTACACAGTGAACTTTGCAGCATTCCCTGTGGGACTCTCCTTGTCCAGGTTCACAGCTTCTCACTCAAAAAGGCACTAGATGTGTTCCAGAAATAGGCTTGTTGGTTGTATCTTGGCAGAACAGCTGGACTCAGAGGCTGCTGGCTTCGTCCTTGGAAGTGTTTCTTCCCCATGCAGTTCAGAGTGCAGTCTGAATTCTGGAGCACCATCAGCCTCCCTGCCATACACTCCAGATGGCCTCTTTCCTCCCAGCAAAGAGAAATTAAAACATGGGCCAAGACCGAGAACTCTAAGAACATCCTTTGCTGCATGGGCAAGCCGTGTGCTTCCTGAAGAAATTTCATACACTATTTTTTTAATCCACATATTTACATACCCTAAAATTGCCTAATTACACATTTTAATTAGAATGTAATTATAGTCCCTACTTATGTAAATAAATGTACATGCTGTAATTACATAATTATGAAAGGCAATTACCAAGCAAAGTTGTAGTTAAAAAGGAAACTCAACTTTCGGGAACTTTCACTCTTCCCCCAGGCCCTGGTCCATACATTGGAAACTGGAAATCCCAAGGAGATATGAGACACACTGAAATAGTGTTGATGGGTGGGTCTTCCTTCCTGGTGTAGTCAGCAAGCTAAGCAGACATTATTCAGGAGATAAGAGAGGGCAGTAAAAATGGGCTCTAGTGACCTCACAGAGAGAATGGGCTGTAATTAGGTTGTGGAATCTCTATCATTGGAAATATTTAAGAGCAGGTTAGACATACACCTATCAGGGATGGTTTAAGATGGTACTTGGTCCTGCCATGAGTGCAGGGGACTGGATTCAATACCTCATAGACTCATAGACTTTAAGGTCAGAAGGGACCAGTACGATCATCTAGTCTGACCTCCTGCAAAATGCAGGCCTCAAGACCTCACCCACCCACTCCTGCAATAGGCCACCAACCTATGACTGAGTTATTTACCTCCTAAAATCATGATTTAAGGACTTTAAGATACAGAGAATTCACCGGTAGGTGAACCATGCCCTGTGCTACAGAGGAAGGCGAAAAACCCCCAGAGCCCAGGCCAATCAGCCCTGGGGGGAAATTCCTTCCTGACCCCAAATATGGCGATCAGTTAAACCCTGAGCACGTGGGCAAGTCTCAACAGCCAGTTATCCAAGAAACAATTCTCTGTAATAACTCAGAACCCACCCCATGTACTCTCCCCTCTTAGGCCACTTGTAAATCCACCACACGTAGCCAAATATCAGTCAATTTCCAAAATAGGATAATCATACCATCCCCTCCATAAATTTATCAAACTCAGATTTGAAAGTAGTTATGGTTTTTGCCCCCACAACTCCCCTTGGAAGGTTATTCCAGAACTTTATACCTCTAATGGTTAGAAACCTGCGTCTAATTTCAAGCCTAAATTTCTTGATGGACAGTTTATAACCATTTGTTCTGGTGTCCACATTGGTGCTGTACTCAAATAATTCCTCTCCCTCCCTGATGTTAATCCCTCTGATGTATTTATAGAGAGCAATCATATCCTCCCTCAGCCTTCTTTTGGTTAAGCTAAACAAGCCAAGCTTCTTGAGTCTCCACTCATAGGGCAGGTTTTCCACTACACAGACCATCCTTGTAGCCCTTCTCTGCACCTGTTCCAATTTGAATTCATCCTTTTTAAACATGGGGGACCAGAACTGTACACAATATTCCAGATGGGGTCTCACCAGTGCCTTGTACAGCGGCACTAACATCTCCCTGTCTCTACTTGAAATACCTCTCCTGATACATCCTAGAACCGCATTAGCTTTTTTCACGGCCACATCACATTGGCGGCTCATAGTCATTCTATGGTCAACCATTACTCCCAGATCCTTCTCCTCCTCAGTCTGTTCCAACTGATGCGTCCCCAATTTACAGGAAAAATGCTTGTTGTTTGTCCCTAAATGCATGACCTTGCACTTCCCATTATTAAATTTCATCCTGTTCCTGATACTCCAGTTTACAAGGTCATCCAGATCTTTCTGTATGGTATCCCGATCCTTCTCTGTATCGGCAATACCTCCCAACTTGGTGTCATCCGCAAACTTTATTAGCATATTCCCGCTTTTTGTGCCAAGGTCAGTAACAAAAAGGTTGAACAAGTTCGGTCCCAAGACAGATCCCTGAGGGACTCCACTGGTAACCTCCCTCCAGCTTGACAGTTCACCCTTCAGTATGACCTGCTGTAGCCTCCCTTTTAACCAGTTCCTTATCCACCTTACTATATTCATATTAATCCCCATCTTCTGTAACTTAACTAATAACTCCCTATGTGGAACTGTTCTGTGTGCTGTGGCTGGCCCTTTGGGGTCAGGAGAACCTATTTCTTTAAGGGACCATGCGGCTAGGTGGGAGCTGGAGTGCAATAAAGGGAGCTGTTTCTATTTTGGGCAGATTTCTTGGTACCCGGTGTGGGGAACCAGAAGCCTGGTTGTGACTGATAGGGAGACTGGTTTAAGTACCACCCATCAGTGTGTGGGGAGTTTGGCTCCCAGTTTTGCAGCTTGCCCTGATTTTTGCACGTCCAGGGTATCCCAGGAGGCCCCGGTCACACCCATCACCAGTGCCGCTATTGGCAGGAGAAGCAGGCGACGGCCCTGACCATTGACGGGGCCCCTTGGTGCTCAGGGCCCTAGGAAACCGCCTGCTTCGCCTACCCCAAAAGCCGCCTCTGTGTCCAGTGGCTAGTGTGACATACCTGTGGATGGTATGTAAGTGACCAAGGATACGGAGGGTGCTTACCTGACATCTCATAATATATCTGGGGGTACTTGCTGGAAACAGGTTCATCTGCCAAGCCTAGGATTGAGAAAATAGATGGTTCGCTCTTCATCCCTGGAACCTAGGACTTGCTTCCCTCCTGATTTACCCACCATCCTCTGCTCTTAAATACATATTGGAAGCAATAATTTAATTCTGTCAGAGCCTGTTCTGCACATCCTTTAATGAGGCCTTTACTGGTCCACTTTGGGACTGGTGCTGAATGACCACTAGGGCTGGTTGAAAGTTTCCTGTCACAAGGTTTTTTTAGATCAGGCTCAGAAAGCGATGTACACCATGCATCTAAAGTACTGTAGGGAAGAGGGGAGCGGTGTACACACATAATTGTAGGGTTCTAATAGGAGCAGGTCATGGGCTAGAATGGAGTAAAGGACCCCATTCTTTTCTCCTGTCCCAAGTGAAGCTCCAATGACTTCAGTGAGAGGTCATTCTGAGCCCTGACTGCAGAACAGAGCTGGAAGAATTTGGGGAATGTGACGGGTCCCTGCTCACCACCATGACGCCTCCTGCTGGCCATCCTGGGGAATGCTCTGGTGGCCACTGTACCCTCTCTGATGATGCATTGCCCACGCCTCCTCTCTCCCTAGACCTACGTCTCCTTGAAAGCCCAGTGTCAGCTTCATGACACAGCCCTCCAGCTGTGGCTCAATCCCTGCTCCACTCTGTTCCAGGGTGGGGTTAGTGGGGGAGGGAGGAGGGGTTCAGCAGCCCTTGGCTACTTGTTTTAGTGGCCACAGGACTCCAAAGTCAGGCCCTTACTTCAGGGCCCAGCTGCTCCCTGTCCAGAGACACCCCTGCCTTCTCTATTGGAACCTTTCTCCCTGGACCAGCGGCTGCTCCTACCCTGAAGCCAGCCTTGCAGTCCACCCCACCCCTTGCTTCAGGGCTCACAGCAGCTCCTTTCCTAGAGCCTGCCACTGCTCTATCCTGTCTCACTCAGCAGAATGGCCAGCCTTCTCCATTTGAACTCCTGAGGGTGCCTGACCTCTTCCTGCTGCTGGCAGCCCTTCTTATATGGGTCTATCTGGCCCCAATTGCCTGCTTCCCTTTTAGCCCTTCTGATTGACTGGTATGGCCACAGCCTTTCCAGGGCTCCATTAACCCCTTCTTTGCTGGGTGAGCTACCTGCCCCACCACAGGGAAGTATCGTCGCTGGAGAAAAAAAATGAGTGAAAGAAAAAAAAAATCAACTGAAAGGTAAAAGGACTAGTGTTTTTTATCTCAGATATTTCTCCCTCCTGGAAATCTCTCACTAAGATGCATTATAGACACACAGATTTAAACATTTGTGAAATTGTTCTAAATTGCAATCCCAGGTGACAGAAAAATTCATAAAATATGTGTAGGGGGTTCTGGTTTAGTGAAATAAGCATTTGTATATTCAGAGTAGACACTACACCACAGATTCCATTCCAGCTCCTTGAACACCAGGAGTCACAGGAAAAAGGTTAGTCTTCACAGAGAGCAAGCGATAGTCATAGATTCATAAGAACGGCTGTGGCAGTGCTCAATAGTCTGGAGGCTGCCATGCTCCAAGAAAATCTCCAGAACATTGCATCTTCTGCCGCCAGCTTCCCTCTGCCCCGCTCAGCCCCATAGTGGGGCGAGAGGAGCTGGAGGTGGCAGCACTCGGGCCCGACGCAGGGTGAGGGGAGCCTTAGCCTGGGGGGTGGGGGCAGGGGGATCTTGGTCTGCCCAGGACATGGGATGACATGGGAAGCCTCCCAGCTGTGTCATGACCCTGAAAAGATTGGGAACCCCTGCCCTAGAGGAACTATACAAGCCACTATTCTACTGGAAACCTGATATATATGAACCTTTAAATCATTTGTATGTATCTGGTTGCTTTAATCCTTAAACAGTTCTCTTATTGTTCTCTCATTCTTCTCTTTTATACTAGACCTTTAGTTTTAGTTACTAAAGGATTGACTGGCAGCGTGGTATTTCGAGTAAGATCCAAATTCATATTGGTCTGGTAATGTGGCTGATCTCTTGGGGTCAGGAGAACCTTTTGATAAAGAGCATGGAGTTTTAAGTAACTTACCATTTTACTAGACCCAGTGGCTGACTGAGAGCCAGAGACTGAAATGCAGTGAAGGGGGCTGAGTATATTTTGCTTCTCGATAACTAGGGTGGGAGGGTCAGAAGCATTATTTGTGGCTGGTTGGGATATCTGACTTAAGTGTCACCCACCAGTACTAGAAGAATTTGCTCTCCTTTTGCAGCCTCCCCTGACCTTGGCATTTTCAGGTGGCTACCCCAGGAATGGATGGGTAACAGCAGTCAGAGGTTTAGGAACACCCAGCGCATACAGTTGCATGCATCACTGACCATCTTGGCTAACAGTCACCAATGGACCTATCCTCCATGAACTTAGTTAATTCTTTTTTTTAACCCAGTTATACTTTTGGCCTTCACAACATTCCCTTGGCAACAAGTTCCATAGGTTGACTGTGCATTGTGTGAAAAAGGACTGTCTTATGTTTGTTTTAAACCAGCTGCATAAAAATTTCACTGGACGACCTCTGGTTCTTGTGTTATGTGAAGAGGTAAAAACACTTCGCTATTCACTTTTTCCATACCATTCATGGTTTTACAGACCTCTATCATATCCCTACACAATGGTCTCTTTTCAAAGCTGAACAGTTCCAGTCAGTTAAATCTCTCCTCATACAGAAGCTATTCCATACCCTAATCATTTTTGTTGCCCTTTGCTGTACTTTTTCCAATTTTAATACATCTTTTTTGAGATGGGGTGCCCAGAGCTGCATGCAGGATTCAATTGGTGGGTGTGCCACCAATGATATGGTGGCATTGTGATGGATTTCAATCACTAGGAAGATGATCATAGCTTTTAAGCCCACAAGAAACCATTTGGTCATCTAGTCTGACCTCCTGTATATATTACAGGCTAGAGAAATTAATCCAGTTACTCTCAGCAACATGTGTTTGACTACAGCCTCTCTTCCATGAAGGCATCCAGACTTCAAAAGATGGAGAAGGCACCATTTCCCTAGGCAGATTGCTCCAATTATTAATCAGTCACATTAGTGCCTTATTGCTAATTTGAACCGACCTGGCTTGAATTTCTAGCCATTAGTTCACATGATGCCTTTCTGTTTTAGATCAAAGACCCATCAGTACCTGGTGTTTTTCGCTATCCAGCTACTGACACATTATAATCAACTCACCTCTTGACCCTTTTTTATAAACTAAACACCTAGAGCACCCTAAGTCGCTCACTGTAAAACATTTTTCTCCAGCTCTCAGATAATTTTTGGCTCTTCTTTTCCTTTTGATTCTGGTTCAAAAAAGAATGAGATCCCGAGAGACCAAGAACTCCCATTGACCTGGCCATCTTAGTGCCACATATGCAGTGAGCACAGAATCAGGCCTCAGGATCAGCAAAATACTCTCATGTGTGTTGGAGACCTTGCTGAATCAAAACAAGATTGTTAGAGCTGGTCTCTCTCATAAATGCAACATAAACTAACCCTTTAGAATCAGCATTTTCCGAATAACAAAGAAGTGAAACATGACTGAGAATAGCAATCTGATAAAAATTATGAGCTCAGGCATTATTAAACAATTCTATCTAGTTTGCATTTGAATTTAGCCAATGGGAATACCAAGTCCCCCTTCCCAGCTGTAGTTATTGATTGTTTGTATTATTGTGTTGTATAGAAGTGTTGATAAGGGATTAGGGCCTTATTGGGTAAGGCGCTGCAAACGTGCATGGGAAAAGAGATCGTCAAAGCACTTACAGTCATAGAAAGAAGATTGCAGTTGCTCTTTTAGTTAAAGCACTGGACAGGGAGTTAGTGGATATGAATTCAGTTCCCTGCTCCGCCACAAATATCCTGAGTAACCTTGGCCAACTCACTCGGTCTTTCCATGCCTCAGTTCCTGGCCTATACAAAGAGGGTGATGATAACCCTTCCTTTGTCAGTTTTATATGTATCGATTGGAAGCTCTTTGAGGCAGAGACTGGGTCAAACAATGTGTGTGCATGGTGCCTAACACAATGTGGTCCCGACCTTGGTGAGAGGAGCCACTGTCAATCAAATGATAATGATGATAAAAACAATAAGACAAGTATTTCATAATTCTGAAGGCAAGGCTGACAAGGGAAGGGGAAAGGGGGGGAATAATTGTCCCACAGCCTTGCCCCAAACACCTGTAACTGGGGTGAAATTGGTGTACACTGGAGGGGGTGGAGCCCCAATGAATGTGATGTCCAAAGTTCTCTCAACAGGCCTGCCTGGTGGAATAGGCACAGCCTATTTTGGACGGTTTTAGAAGGCAGGGATTTATTTTTTGCAGAGTTTTTAAGAATGAAAAGTGGAGCACTGTCAACCAGTCTCATTCAGCACAGTTTTAAGGCTCTGAGCCCATGTTTCCTGCTTGTTGATCCATCTAAGTCAGGGGTCGGCAACCCAAAAGATAAGAAGAGCCATTAAAAAAAATTCCTTCAATAACCAAGTGTTTTAAAAGCCGCAGTGGGTGTAGCTTCCTGGTGGGGGGAGCTGGGCCAGAGGTCCTGCCACAGGATCCCCTGGTGGGGAAGTAGGAGGGGAGACTGGAACCAGGAGCGGTCTCCTCGCAAGGTCCCCCTGTGGTGGGGGGAGCCTGCAGCTTGGCACAGGCTGCCCGCAGGGTCCTTGGGTGGCAGGGGGGCCTGGAGCCAGGATTAGGACACCTGCAGGGTTAGCTGGTGTCAGGGGGACCCGGGAGCCCAGAGCTAGAAGGGGACAGCCAAAGAGCCACATACGACTTCGGAGCCACAGGTTGCAGACCCCTGATCTAAGTGAAGTCCAGTATCATGGCGTAATCTGCCTTTGCTATTATTGTAGGCACAAGAAGGTGCTGTAACAGACTTAACTTGGGCTGACAGGGTCATTCCGTTCTTTCTCCTCTCGATATAATTAGAAATGGAAATAGAGTGTTCTCCCTACAGGTAACACGGGCACACAAACAACCTTCAGGGATAAGAATTTACTTGATTCTATTCAGTGCTTTTTTTTGTTTAAAAAGAAAAAAAAAGGTGCTGGCACTCAGCCTGATCTGGCCCTGATCCCAGCTGGGAACGCGGGGTGGGGCCACCGCAGCAGCAGAAGCACAATTTGGCCCCAACCTCGGCTAGGTCACCGCCATGGCAGCCCAATCTGGCCCAGACAGGGATCTGGGGCTGCCGCCAGCTGTGGCAGGAGCTGGGGCCACATCGCTGTGAAAAAAAAGGTGCTGGTATTCCGTACCAGTGCGTACCATCACAAAAACCCCACCGATTCTATTGAAGGAAGAAGAGCTGAACTCGGCCAGTTGGAAACTTTTGGGCGATTCAGATAATAAATGGATCATGAAGGAGAGAGTGATCTGAAGTATGTGATGAATCATGCACTCTCCCATTCCCCATGCCAGGTGCAGTGTGTGAAGGCAGGTGGGTATTTATTTAGAGAGGAGGGGTTCGATGCATAGATGAGACTGAGCAAAAAGCTTCAGTCTGGATCCAGGTCTTGACTTCCCCAAAGCCTGGGTTATCCAGAGCTGATGGATTGGATTAGCCTGTTATAGGAACCTATGGGTCAGCCTGACAGCCCTGCTCACTGTGGGCTACCTCATTCATAATAATGTGCAATTTCCTGTGTCTCTCTCCAAAAACAAAACCCAGCAATTTTTGCAAGCTCTGCTAACCAACTTCATGGCTGAAGGACAACAGAGTCTTGTGGCACTTTTAAAGACTAACAGATTTATTAATCGCATGAGCTTTCGTGGGAGACAATCCCACTTCGTCAGACGCTTTGAAGCTCATGCGATTAATAAATCTGTTAGTCTTTAAAAGTGCCACAAGACTCTGTTGTCTTTCTACAATAGACTAACATGGCTACCCCTTTGGAATTTGACTTCATGGCTGAAATAAGTTTCGACCTGGTGGGGGAGTCACTTGGCTGGCTGGAACGCTGCATTCTCGTCAGGCAGCTGCAGAGTCCCAGAGCCAGCGTGAAAAGCACAATTTGAGGTCTTAGAAGAGTGGACCATTATTTCCTTCCCATTTCCAGCTTCGCTAAATTGGCATATTTCAAAACAGAGTCATTCGTTTCACTAGGAGGGGTTTGGCAGCGGAGCTTTGCAAATAACCAAAGTCAGGCTACACATTTGTAATTAGATTTTAAGTCTAATAAAGCCTGTAATAGCTTGTCATCAAATACCTCCTTTGTGATGAGATTCTGGTGTTATTTCCATTGCTGCTTTGGGCAAAAGTGGAGCAGGAAGAAAAAGTGGAGGTCCTCAGTGCTTGCTGACCCACATTGGACAGATTTGTACATGGATGGAAAGGGGGGTGGACTCAAACCTAAGTCAAACCCTATGCTTTGTGTGCAGCATAGGCATATCCTAAGTGACCTCCCCAAGGTCACGTAAAGGGTTTGTGGCAGAGCAAGGAATTACAACTCTTGAGTTCTAATCTAGCCCTTTAACCACAAGTTCATCCTGTGTTTGAAGTTTAGTACGTCTCCAGTGGTGCCTTCTTTGTCTGAGGATTGCTAACGGAATGCTTGGGTTTCAAACTTTTTTGTGTAACTCGGTCATTCCTGAAGGCAACATATGCTCCAGCCACTGTGGTGGACTGTGTCCAGAATGGCACTCTCATTAACTTTTTGTTGTTGTTTGGGAAGGGGCTGGCAAACCGGGAGATTTCTGCAATATTCTTTTACTGTATGTGACTCGCTTTCCCTGTTCAATTTTGTATCAATGTCTACTTGGGGGAACAAAAAGCCCATCAAAAAGAAAGGAGTCTCTCCTGAAATATCACCCTTCCCTTCCTGCCTTGCCTTGTGTGTAGGATTTCCAGAAAGACAGGCATGGCCTTTGCACTTTGCGGGCAAGCTCTTTGGAATGCCATTTATGACAGGCCAGTTCTCTGGAAAGCGTAATTATAGTAGTCACAGCTACTACAGGATGAAATTTCCATGTGGACATTGTCTGTGGAAGCCTAGGTTGATATAGCTACCTCCTGAAAGCAAGGGCAGCCTGCAGTTTTATCAATTCCACTGGCTCCCACTCCTAACAAGACACTCTTCCCTGCCTTGCTGCTCTTCTCTGCCAGGAAAAACTGCCCAGAAAACCGAGCAGGATTCCATCTCCTGCATTAACCAGAGCTCAGTCTGTTCAAAGGAACTGGAATGGGTCAGAGCAGGGAGCAAGATTCTGGCTCTCCTGCACAGGGAATTAAAGGAGCAATGGGTAACTCCCTTGACTGACGTCCCTAAAAATGTCAGACCATTTTGTATTGACCATGCCAACAAGGACAATAGATAAACCAATCTAAACCAGACTAACCCCGTGTTTTGCCAATCAGTGGTTGTTCCGTAGGGCGCAACATCTACTGCTTTGGCCATTCAGCTTTTAGAAATCCTAAGGACTGGATCCCACTATGAAACCATCTAAACCAGTAGTTCCCAGCTTGTGGCCTGGAGTACAAAAGGGGCCTGTGGGAGCTTTCAAAGTGGCCTGCGGCTCCCCTCCTGCTGACTGAAGAAGGGAGACACTGCCTAGGAACCCAGTGGATGGCATGGGGCTACAGGACACCTGTGGCTTCCCTGCTGCAGCCATGGAGATGTGAGATCAGCAAGGAAGCAGCCTCCTTGCTGTACTCCTTCCCTCTGACTGCAGTGGGGGGGAGTGGGCCTACTGGTAGGGACCGGTAGCCCTTCAGGGTTGTAAAAATGAAATCCGTGGCCCTTGAGCCAAAAAGGTTGGGAACCACTGCTTTAAACCATCTCACTAGAAGAAATAAACGCCTTTGTAGAGGGCTCAGATAAGACTCCAAGGCAGGACCTTAGAGGACCTTAAGTAGTGAATAGACTCTGTGTGTAGGGGTGAATATCACCCTTATTGCTTCCGATTTGGTCTAACTTGCAGTGCTGTAGCAACCCAGTACTGGAAACAGACTTCCTCTGCAGCAGGCGCTAGGAAGGGGGAACGTTGATTCTGCTACAATGTGAGCACAAGTGATAATTAATTCCTAACTCAATTAAATGCATGCATTTCAAATAAACAATATGTAATTAAACCCATTTTCTGAGCTTAATCAAAATCTGATTTCTGCTACTTAAAATCATTTGAGGTCCAACTAGTCATGATTACTTCAGACTGGCTGGAAGGGAAAAAGCCTTGCATTACACTGAATACCATGTAAATGGCTGAAGTTAGCAGGAGAAGTTGAGTTCCCTGGGTTACTTCTGTACCTTGTGAATACATTATTCTGTGGCTCTCCTCATGTGATTCTCTGGTGTAGAAAGGGCATGCAAAACCTAAATGAAATATTAACCTTGCTCCTACCAGACACTTGGTTTTCCACAACTATTAGCTATAGTGGCATAATTACAGTTGAATAGCAAGTAAGGCAGTTCTAATAATAATAGACCAATTTTCTTTTAATAATTACTGGAAAGAGAGCCAGTAAAACTCTGGTAACTCTCTGGGGCAGAGACTGCCATTTTTACTACTTGTTTGTACAGTGCCTAGCTCAAAAGGGCCTGACCTTTGCCTGAGGTCCCTATGTGCTAAGATAATAGGTTTAGATGGGGGTCTCTTTTTGTTCTATGTTTGTACAGCACCTAACATAATGAGATCTTGGTCCATGACCAGGGCTCTCGATGCTACCATAATACAGCTACTAAACGGTAATAAGCCCAATGGCTGAGATTTTGCAAGCCGAACAGGAAACTCAGTTATGTATCTTCCAGTTAAAATTATTTGAACATGTACCTAGCACGTAGCCTTAGTCTAGACAAAAGCTGAGTCTGTAGCTACAAATTAACTTGAATTACCCACCAGACAGAGTATTTCAGGGAAGAGATGAGTGGCTGAAAGCAATAAATAAAAATGTGTGTGTGTGTGTGTGTTTATTTCCTCTCAATTTTCCAAACAGAGCATGGTTTGCACACACCATACGCATGTTGAATCAGCAGTCCATGGGTTAAGGGATAAAGAGAAGGGAGCAGTCTCATGGTGGTTGACTCACTGGGCAGAAAGATACCAAATAATTCATATATGTGCAATCATCCATCATAGTCAGTTGAGAGTTCACAAGGAAATCGAATGTTTGCTGATGTATATAAGGAAGGGTTCTCCAGTGCTTAGAGCAGGGAACCAGGACATGTGACCGGGTTTCCCCATTGACTGAGGGGGGATAATGATACCTTCCCACCTCCTGGGAGTGTGACGAGTCAATGAACTAAGGTTCATAAGATGCCTTCAAATCCCAAACTGATTGTGCTAGGGGGATTGAAGTTATTCTGCCCTGCTACCATTTAGCTATATGCAGCAGGAAGTGACCCCGAGAGCTGTGAGGCTGAGTCCCCCCAGTTGATTTTGAAAATTGCAGACAATCATAGTATATTGGATGAGAGGTGTGGGACAGATGGAATGGAACTGCTGACAGCTTTACCAAGGTCACCATAAATCACTCTCCACTCTTGGAGGTTGGTATGTGGCAAGGGATTGCAGGGAAATTCAGCACAGAGCTTGAATCTAATGAGAGCTGATGGACATTCTCTGGGTCCAATATTTGTCTTCCCAGGGTGACACTGAAGCTCTCAGCTAGCAGTTTTTCTTCCTTTCTAAATCTCTGCCAGACAATCTGCAGGAAGAGTCTGGATCCTGGTGTACCTGTTTTGCAGCGGGAGAGTAAAGTTTCGGGCCTGACTATGGTAGGTGTTGTTAGGGCGCACTCCATCGGCAACACATTGCTAGTTTGTTTTTCCGCATTACCCAAGGTCATGAGCAAATGTTGAGCAGGATTGGAGGTCATACGGATCCCCGTTTTGGCAAGGTAATACACCTGTTCTAGGTACGATGAGGAGAGTCACACGCGGGGTGTGTTTTGCCAAGGAAAGGTTTTGCCATCTGTTTGTTCACTCATATTTCTCCGTGTGAGAGCTTGTGAGGGGAAATATGAGGGCGTTCATCCCATGCCAGTCCCAAAGGGGCTCAGGTAGCTAGATGGGCCAATGAACTGCATAGGCTGCATGCAGAGGGGAGCTAGGGGTCAATAAGGCTTAATTAAGAATGAAGCTCACCTGGGCAGGAACAGGTTGGGCTTCCATAAAGTTAAGACACTTAGAACAGAAGGGGACTGCAGGAGGAAACAGATTGTATGAGCCCACAGACAGCATGGAGGTATATTGGGCTGGTAAAAAGCCAATGGGGGAAGTAGCTATGGAGATGGAGGAAGCTTGAAAGGGTGGTGAACCAAAAGGTGCCAGGGGATAGAAGGAGGAAGTAGAACACGTTCCAGGGAAGTAGCAGCCAGGTCTGGGAATAAGTAGACCGTAGATAGGGAGCATAAAGTTCCTGGGCCGGAAACTGGAAACTGGAATAGAGGGCAGGCTGGGGTTCCCCTACCACTCCCAACAGAGGACTTTCTGGAATGGCAGGGGACAGCCTGTCCAGAGAGCCACTGACAGACCCTGGAAGAGGACAACTAATGGGATCTGGCTGGCTGGCGGGGCCAAGTCAAAACATGGTGGTTACCCTGAGTCCTGGAGCATGAGACAATGGGCTGAGCGACTGCAGCATGGGGCATTTGAGCAGTGGTGAACTGATTCCTTGGTGAGCCACCAGGAAGCACGACAGCCATCAGCAGTGAAACCCCTTACAGAGATGCCTGTAAAGCCAGGATGAGCCTCTTCAAAAAAACCCAGTAGCAATGACCCTTGCGTACTATACACACTCCATGGTTCTGCGAGCCTACAGGCCACTGTGAATGACTGGAACTTTTCCATTAGATGGCAGAGCAGGACAAATAAAGGCTCAGAATTGGACACGCAGCAGTGTTATAGGATGTTCCCACCATGAAGGCCTCCGTCACAGAGCAAATACATCCCTTTGGAGACCAACATAACACTTTGAAACACTGACTCCTCAAAGGCTCACATTTTTCATCAATTGACGTAGCTCTTTGCATCTGACAAATGATCCTTTGCATTCCGTGCTTTCTGAGTCTATCAATAGTCCAAGTGAAAGTCTTTCTGTCACATTTCCCACTTTAATAAAGGTCTCTGTAGGATCGGACCTTCAAAAGGGCATCTTTCCATTTGTGGTGCCTTATCCTTTGGAGGGTGTGGGCCATAACCATCTTCCCAGCTCAAATGACTGTGTGTCTTGCTACAGAAAATAACATCACCTTTCCCAGCTGCAACTCATGCTATTAAAAAGTTCCAAGTTAGCAGTCTCTCCCTATCATTGGCAGATATCATTCAGTGTCATTGTAAGTTGTCTCCCTGAGCATCTGCCGCTCTTCACTTAGGAGCACTTCAGCATGAGAGAACAAAACCACTGGGAGGGAAAGTAGATCTGAATGACAGGCTGACAGCTAACACACTTCAGTTTTTCCAGCCATTTGATCTTTAAAACAAACCTCGGCCAGATCAGGTGGCAATGCTTGGTAAAACTTACATCGCACTTCTGTAAAATGTAATGAGATGCTAATGAAATTGATCACAAAGAGCTGAAAAGCCAAAATTGTCATTCACAAGAACGTTCCTGATCATATAAATAACTCAGAAAAGAATTGAAGTGCAATTTTTTGGTTTGATGCAATATTTAGAAGCTTTATTATTCTTCAATAGACTTATATTGCAACTAAAACGTGCACAAAGCGATACCTGCAGGATATTAAATGCTCTATTTAAGTAATGCAACTGACTCTTATTACACAATGGACACCAACTGTGTAACAGGAAGTGCAATTTTAGAAAATCCATTTCACATGGACAATGTTGTCAATGTGTCTGATTACCTTGATGGAACCATTTGGTTTGTGAAGAGTGTTTTGTTAAAGGAAAGAGAAACAAAACATTAACGAGAACCAAGGGGTCTGAATTGCTGTGAGCTTTGAAAACAATCCAGAACTCAGCACGAAGGTGGCTTTCCTCTTGTGCCAAAAAAGCAGTAGAGCTGGAATTTTGCACAGAGAAGGATGTTTCTATTTTTTGGGTGTCTTTGCCACACTTGGCATAAGAATTCAAGGCTTGTGCCACTAAAGTTCATGTGTATTTTGCCTTTGATGTCTGTGGGTGTGTCTACACTGGCAAGTTAGGTCGACTTAAGGAGGCTTAAGTTGACCTAAACAAAGCCACATCCACACTGGGCTTTTATTAAGTCGACTTAAGCACTTCCTACAATCTTATTACTCTCCAGTTCCACACAGAGACAGATTTCCATGGGGCTGGGATCCACCTGCAGAAACATTCAGCTGTGTGCTTTGTAAAGTCAAGTTACCTCCAGACCTGGAAGCAGTAGTATTAACTCCCCAGATGGAGAAGGCCACCCTTTTATAGGGATGACCAAATCTTGCTCACACACCATCCTGCATTTGCCCCGGCTACTCTCAACCCAAGCCCTCATGCACAGCCAGCACTGCACCGCGCATAGAGACAAACAAACAAGAAATGGGATGAAACTGGCTTGTTTTAAAGGAAATCCAGAACAAGCCCTTCCACAGGCTGGAGGGGAACACACCAGGAAGGGGAGACCAAAGGTGTTGCTTCAGCTTTAAAACAACCTGCTTCTTCTCTCCCCTTGCTTCTATGGCACCCATCTGGCTATGATATGTGAGCTTCTTGTGAACAACCTAATCCTCACAAACCAATGTGACCAAGGGGACTGCAGAACCCCAGGTTGCAGATGGAGAACTGAGAGATAAAAGCTCAAGGCCAACTTGCCTCCCATGCAATGAGCCACTCTGACTCCCCCTCACACCTTCCTGCCACCCCTGCCTGTGCCTCCTTGTTACTAAGCACTTTGTAAGCTGCCTGTTCTGCAAGCAGAAGCATGTCCCAGACCAGCTGCAGAAAGCAGAGATGGAAGAGACTGACTGTCATCCAGGTAGATCAGGCTGTTCTGACAGTCCATTCCAATGCAGTTAAAGCAGTACAACCGCCCAGCATGGATGCAGTAATACCCATTTCAATCTGCTTACACCAGTATAGATTCCTGTGAGGGAATGGGGCTAACCTATCTTGGTATAAGGCATCTTTGTACCAATATAATTGCATACATCCTAGGGGCTGCCCTGGGACAACTGGTTCACTGATAAGTCACTCCCCTGACAGAATCACATTGAATCCAGTTTTAAAAGCCCAAGGCAGTGGTGGCAGTTCCAGGCACAGCAGAAATGGTGGCTTCTTAATGAGACAGTCACACTCCTTTGTAGCAGTAGGATCCATTGCTAATATATGGCTGGATTGCTCCCTTTCCTGGGAGCAGAGATCTGTCAGATTCCCGAGGATCAAAGCATCAACCCCACAGTGTAGTTCCCGTCACTGCTGCTCTCTGCAAGGACCGGGATCTATGGCTGGATGGGGGCTTGAGTTTTCCAGCTTTTCTCCATGACCACAAGACTCAGAAACTAACTTACTTCAAAAAAATAATAATAGAAGTGAAGAGGCTATAGAAAAACACCAGATATCACAAGAATGGGCAAGAGGGCGACTGGTGTCGGATGCTTGAGACTGGAAGTCACCCCAGAGGGGCCATTAGGGGAATTAATTAATTATTAAGGAGTGCTTTGAAGCTGCAAAGCGCTTAGTATTAACGAACACATCTCCCCCTCCCTTTCCCTCCTGCTTCGTTGGAAAGACCCCATGCTAAGCATCAGACTAACCCCTGCTGAAACATTCAAAGCAAATCAGACTTTAAAAAAAAAAAAAAAAGACCCAAAGTATTTACAGGGAAAGTGAAAAGATGCAGCATTTCTTGCTGGGAATTGCTTGGGGTCCTGTCTTAGAAGCTACAGCACAGCAGAGAGTAAAAATAACCCCAACACATTTTGGAATCCTGAGGAGGGGGAGAGGAAAGGCAGCTCTGCTACTGTTGTCCCTCTCTTCCCTCCATGGTTTTCTAGGGTGAGTTTTGTGCTGCTGGGAGAGTGCTGAGCACTGCCCACCATAGCCTTTTTCTGTGGAAGGCCAATGGGGTTCAACCTCTCCCCCTTCCTCTGCTTTTGATACCTCTTTTCATTTAGAGCCTTGAGGCATCTACTGGATTCATGGGCTCAATTCCATTTGTGCATAGATGTTTCAGAGCACTCCTGGCCTCCACCTCAAAGCTTGGGACCTACCTTCCCCGCCTTTTGTACTTTACTAAGCACTTTTTTTGGAGGGGGAGGGGGGGGATGGAATCTGAACCCTATTCCTTTCACCTGACCTGTACTGGCCTCTCCCCACCCAGCTTCTATTCATTCTCATCACACTACCTCATTCACCATCCATGTGTGAACTGTGAACATTGTGCATACAGACTGAGTGTGCGAGCGCAGATTGTGAGATTGCAGATACAGTGGGGAGGATGACATGTAACTAGAGATGGGGTGAGTATGCGCAGATGGAATGGGTGTGTGATGTGTGACTCATGTCTAAGACACAAACACATAGCTGACCATTTTCATCTGAGTTCCTTGAACATATTAAGCTGCTAACTACAAAGCTAACCATGTGTGAGGGGAGATCCTGAAGGTGTACTAAATATTTTTAAAAACAGTTAAAATGGAAAGCTAAATGCTGGCACCAACTTTTTGAACCCAACAAAATTTGTATCACTTGCTACCAGAAATCAGATGCAGGAGGACTTTTTCTGAGAATAGGCCTTTTATCTTCTCCTTGTAATTTCAGAGGTGGTCATCTAAGGACTTCTTAGAGACAAAGAACAAAAATGAGAAAAAGAAATCGAATTGTGTTTGTTTTCTGCTTGTTGGCAAATTATTCTTCAGCCCAAGAATTTTGTTTTAACTAAAGCTCTTTACATAGAGTTGTAATAATGATCACTATACAACCACATGGAAATGTGGGCATGTCTTATACTCACAAAAAGCACTTAAAAGTTAGAAAAATGCCAGAATTAGGGGTTTTTCCCCAATGGAAAAAATAGCATGTGATTGTATAAGTAAAGACTGTACCATAATGCATATGCACAGGATGACCCCAAAGTTACCTCAGATTCAACATTTTCTAACTTTGAGTGGTTGACTCTGCAACTTTAATAATGTTCTTTTAATGTTGTGTTTGTAATGAAATAAATTGATAATATGCACCTTATATATGTTAGATTGTTGACTACCGCCAGCTTCTACATATGCAGCAAATATATGCTCATCTCTTGCACTACTTAGTGGGTAAAATTTGTCTCTAGGCAGAGAGCTAGCACCAAGCTCATGCACCACTTAAGTCCCAGTAATTTAAACCCTTCAGTGAGGGAGCACACTGTTGAGTTCAGTGGAGTGCCCTGCTTTGCACAGCTGTAAGAGAGCCTGGTTTAGTCCCACGTGACTTTGAGAGCACCCAATGCCTACTGGCAATTGCCATGATATATACACAGAAGGTGGCAGGTAATAGATCACTGGAAAACCAACATCTCACCGGTCATTCTTCTTCTTGTGTGATGTAGGTATGGTCAACTCACAATGGACTTTACAGATGTGGGCTGGAAATATCTTCCTAAATTGTATTTGGTGAGCAGTGCATAAGGCATGCTTGCTCCAAACAAAGGAATATGGGGCAGCCTGCTTGAATGAATCTTGGATGTAAATTAAGTGAGATGTGGCCAAAGATGAAGAAAAGCACATTTACTTGGAAGGTAAATAAAAGCCTTCTGGAGAGCAAGTGGAGAAAGATGACACTTAACAAACAGAAGATAAAGACAGTATCCCTAGGAAGCTGCTTGCTCCGGAGGCTGGGTCAATGAACTCTGGAAAGATATAAGGAGAGAGAAAAAATCATTCGGGCCTCCTTCTCCTGAAGAAAAGTTTTTCTCCTGAGAAAAAGGAACCAAGCACTTTGAACTCTGTTACAGGTCTGACTGCTAGGGCACAAAAATGTACTGTAAATTCATATAAGTACTTAGGCCTGTGTATATTTGCCTGAGATGGGATTCTGGACCTACCTAAAAGTTAAGTCTCTGAGGCTGCTATATGTTAGCAAAGAACAAAGACATAGTGTGTTCCTCTTGCTTCTTTTTCTTTATTACTGTGAAAAGATGAGGGCTGCAGTTAAAATGTTTCAAGGTGTAGTGAAGGTGAGATATGAATGCAGAAATGAGGTAAAGCTCTGACTCCTCTTCAAGACAGATGCCAGAGTAAGATCAAGCAAGCAGCTGGGAAAGTGTTAAAAAGAAATATAAACACAAGGCCATAAACAGATCATGGCAAAGATACCACACCACTTCCTGTCCCTTGCTTTGGATACAGAAGGGGTTGTACCAAAGTTCCCAGACAGACCCCCAAAATGGAACACGATCATGTACTGAAAGGGGTGGTACCAAAGTGGGGGGCTACAGCATTAATTAAGGCTAACAAGAAGAAAGAGAGGAGGAGGGGGTTTCATTGCACATGTAGACATGGTCAGGGAAGGAGGGAGTTCTGTGGGTATCTAGAACTAGGATTGCAGACAAAGGAAACTTTATAGGCGTACAGAGGCATAAGCCCGGCTGGTGTGAATGGCTTGAATACAGTTCAGGTTTAAAGCTTGTCAGTGTAACCCCCCAATAAACTCATCACAGAGCGCCGACAGCCTGCACTGGACTGCTGCTTTCCAGCGAACTGTGCCTTGGGAACTGAGAGGAGACAGGCCATGGGAGACCTGCATCGGCCACAGTCTGATCAACCAAGCTGGGCAAGAGACTTTGTAAAAAAGAGGACTTAGAACAAGAGATTCTAGTTTCTGAAATCAGGTTTTAGTCTTAGCAGCGTGATGTTGATTTTGTTTGTATGTCACCCGTTCTGTCTTTATTCCTTATATTTGCTATCACTTACACTTAGGACTTCTCATTTAAAACATTTGTTTTCCTTTAAACTAGTTCAGTGCTTTAATTAAAATAGAGTGTGTTTGTTACGGTAATAACAGCTGGGCACTGTCTCTTTAAGGGACCAGTGAACTACGTACCTCTTGTAAGTTTTCTTGGGGCAGGGCTGGACACTGCAGAGCAGATGGTTTGGGGGAAATCTGGGACTAGCCAGTGCTGCGGTTTCCATGCAAACAGCAACGGGGTGGCGGAATCCAGGGGGCCCATGCAGGGGTATAGGCTGGCTGTTAGTGTCAAGGCTGTGAGGCACAGCAGCATAGTACTTGAGGCACTCAGAGCTGAAGGGCAACCCCTTCCTGGTCTGAAGGAACCTCAGAGCATCACCGCTGGGTGTAACTTTCATGTGTGAGCCTCTGAGGCCAGAGCAGGACAGACGAGAGGCAAATCATCCGAGGCGCTTTGGGGGCTGAGTCAGCATGTGCTCACACAGAACTCCCTTCATTCCCATCCCAGTGGTTAATAACCCAGCCAGCCATTCTACCATCTCCCCGTACTTCCAATTTCCCTTCGTTCCACAGGGCGAATCAGCAGACTGAACATAGTCATGCTGCCTCCTGCGTGTTAATTAGGGGAACATTAACAAGGCCATAAAAACATCCTTTTATGATGATCTTTTATTAGGCTCTGATGAGAGGTGACGGTTGGCTGCCGCGGCTCATTATTCCTCAGATTATTTTTGTGGGTAGAGGAGGGGCCTGATCTAAAGCCAGAGAAATTAGTGGAAAGACAGCAGAGGCTGCCCTGTGTCAGGAGCATTGATGGACTACGATGCAAACAGCATACAGGTTAGATGGTTTATTCAGACACCCTCCCCGCCCTTGACTCTGCAGATCTGGCCTGAATAGGTGTTTCTCCAGGATCCTCATAGGGCACTTCCTAGGCAAGTGGTAAAATAACACATGGTCTACACAACAGATTTATGTCGGCATAACCCCTTCACTCAGGGGGGTGGAAAATCCACACCTCTGACTGATGGAGTTACACTGATCAAGCTCCTCGCATAGATAGCGCTATGTTGACAGTGGGGAGGGACTTCTCCCATCAAGACAGATGCTGCCTCTTGGGGAGAGGAGAACTTATGTTGACAGGCGCACCTGTGAAAGGAGGACGTTCCAATGGATGTCGATGCAGCTGGTGTATTTTAAATTTACCAGGTAGCTCACGAGTGTATTGTCGAGCAAGAAAATAAAGCTCTTGAATGTTTCAGGAGAGTAAAAACTATATGAGCATCCTTAGGGGGAGGAAAATACCAGCAAGCTAACCTGCTTGTCAGCAACTCATGGAAGAGTCTGCCAGAACCTCCTCCAAAGTTGTGCTATAAAAAGTTCCTCTCAGACACCTCCCTATCAGGGCAGGGGTGTGTAACATGCTGCACCCCACATATGGCCCTGTGGTGTGATCAGGGTATCATTCCTGTTCACCCTTACAGTGTAACTGGGTACTGCCTGATTTGTACTAGGTCATGAACGGTGTTTCTGGAATGCTCACGACATACTGAACACTACTGTTATGGTAACACGTTTCCTGCAATATCATACATATGTACAGATATGAAAATCTGTCATGACCTGTCCCCAAATGTGTGTCTTACATGGTTTGAATAGATGCAGACAAACACAAAGCTATGTTTTCACACCCAAGGGAGGCATGCATACAGGAACAATGGATGAGTCTTAAGCACCTGTGAGCATTTTGCCTCAAGTGCCAGGCATGGACAATCACCTTACCCAAGGGGGTGTCAAGGAAACTTGTTAAAAGAAAGGGGCACCCTTATCTAAAGGCTTGCCCCTGGAATCTTGCTCTGAAGCAACATCAAGGACTGGCACCTACCCATCAGGAGGGGGAAGTCTGACTGTAAAACATATCGCAGCTGGCCTGTGTGGTAAGCTGAGAATA
Organism: Pelusios castaneus; assembly: GCA_007922175.1. Lineage (NCBI taxonomy): Eukaryota > Metazoa > Chordata > Testudines > Pelomedusidae > Pelusios > Pelusios castaneus. The sequence goes on from ML685896.1 coordinate 2,079,219, forward strand.
TAGACTGGAACAGCGAGCCATATACATTGACCAAACTGGACTGTCTCAACGCATAAGAATAAGTGGATACAAATCAGACATCAAGAATGGTAATATTCAAAAACCAATAGGGGAGCACTTCAGTCTCCCAGGACACGCTATAAGGGACAAGAAAGTTACCATACTTTAGCAAGTTCCAAAGGGGTGGCCGTGTTAGTCTAGTTCAGCAAAACAAACAAGGAGTTCTGAGCTTACTCCCCATCTTCAACGAGTCTGACAAAGTGGGATTTTCTCTCACGAAAGCTCATGTGACAAATACATTTGTTAATCTTTAAAAGTGCCACAGGACTCCTTGTTTGTCATACTTCAGCAAAAAACTTTTAAACCACACCTCAGTGTGAAACTGCAGAGCTGGAATTCATATGCAAACTTGACACTATCAGATTGGGTCTGAATAGGACTGTGAATGGCTAGCTCACTACAAAAGGTAATTTTCCCTCTGTAAACATTCTTACCTTCTCATCAATTGTTGTTAATGGGCCACATCTACACTGTTGAAATTGACGTTGTTAACTCACCCTTCATGTGTATATATACTTAGCATACTGCGGTTTTCACTTCATGCATCTGAAGAAGTGGGTTCTAACTCTCAAAAGCTTACGCTTTAATAAACATGTTAGTATTTATATATGCTCCAAGGCTCCTTATTTGTTTTCTTAGAATAAGGGTTATCTTTTATTTGATTGTGATTAACTTCTTGATTTAATAATCTTCAGATTTACATTATTCTGATTTATAATCACTTAAAATCTTACTGTAGTCAATAAACTTGTTTGTTTCATCTGAAGCAGTGCATGTGAATTGTGGATGTGCAGAGACCTCACTTGGAATGACAGAACTGGTGCATATCAATTTCTTTGATAAATGGATGGACAAGTATAAATGAGCTTGCAGGGTGCAGTGGGCAGCAAGAAACCCTTCAAGACATTAGTTCCCAGGGTTGCATCTGGGACTGGATGTTTTTGCTGGGGGTCCATTTCATGAGTGGCAAGCCAGAGAGCAACTCTACTGGGTGAGGGACCGATTACACTCAGGAGGCTGGCCACGAGCTGACCCAGGAGTGGAAGTTCACACAGCAAAGCTGGGTAAGTTGGGATCCAGGAGTGGAGAACAGTGGTGATCAAGCTGCATACCAGTCCAGATTGCAGGAGGGGTATGTCAGAGGTTGGTTCTCAGCTTGGCTGGGGAGCTGACCTCTCAAGTTTATCCTTGGGTTTTACTGAACTCCTTGCTTGCACAGCTGGAGGATTCTTGGCATGCTCCACTGCACCAGGAGCTACTCTAGCCATTACTTTCTTAGGGCTTCTCTCTAGTGTACTGCATCTTCTGCCTTTTAAAACCCTCTGCCTAACCATGACTGACAGGGCCAGAAGGGTGAGGTTGCATTAGCCCACAGTCCCTAAATCTCCTTCTCCACTTGTGCAGGGTTCAAACCCTCCACGCCCCACGCACACACCCCGTCACAAGTGCCTCTTCCCTTGACAACATGAGAAGGGTGGACTGAAGGTCAGGAATGAATGGATGGCACCAAGAACTGTCTAATGAATTAGGCCACCCAACACAACGGACCTTATCACCTAGGAAAGAAAAGCTTCCAACAGGTTTAATTCTGCTCACAGTTAATTCAGAGCTTTTGTGCTGAAGTAACTCCAATAACAAATGGTCTGCCTTAGTGCAATAGGTGCTTAATAATAAAGCAGCTTTTCACCCTTTCTGTGACTGATAGCTAATTTAGAGAATACAATGAAACTAATCCCTCTTTGAATTTGGGGACAAAGTGAGAGAGATTCTAATTATATTCTAATTATTATTGTTTTACTGTATTCTGATTCTAATATCAGGTAGAAATGGGTCTAAGCTGTGGTGGATGAAGGGAGGGCAGAACCCAAACATTCTCAAGATTCAGGGAAGAGAGGGGATTTGTGGTGGTGACCCAGTTTTTCCCCGCCTGAAAGTTTCACGTGGTCACTGTAACCCACTGTTGCCTTCCACAGCCCCATAGGAAATCAGCCAGTAGACTCACTCCATTCATTATGGTGTGCCATGGGGTGTGCCCTAAGGAACACAAAATGAAAGATTTGATGAGTTATGCAGAACAACAGGCTCTTTTCTCTGTCCAGAGCTCCTGTTGCATATTTTGGGTCTCCTTTAGGTCTGATGTCTATGTGGGCACGAAAGACCTGGAAAAGCGATCATATGAAGAGTGGGAAGTACTGTGCTTGTCCTGCTTAAAGAGGAGATGAATAACAGGGCCTCAGACAGAAGGATACACAATAATGAATCGAAGAGAGAAGAGTTACATCAATTTTCCTCATAATACAAGAAACAAGAGACAGACAGTCAATTAAATTGAAAAGTGCATATGCAACACTGATGAAAAGGAACATTATTTCTCACAATACAATTAGCTGGTGGAACTCTCTGCCACAAGATGTCATTGTGACTAAGGACTGAGCAGGATTCAAAAAAGAATTGGACCTTTCTATAGATAATGAAGATATCCAGAGTTGTTCTAGATATGAACACAGGGGTTGGCAGACCCTCCATCCAATGGAAAAGCTTTCATTGACCTTATGGTTATTGGACCAAATGGATTCTTTGTACAGTCATCACCATATCTGCCCAGAGATATATGCACCAACTCTGCAACAAATATGGGCATGAAGCTGACATTCTACTTGCCTTATCCATAGGCAAAAGTCTATGTTCCACCACAGACTTCCTAGATGACCCTGGGCAAGTCTCGGTGCCTCAGTTTCCCCTGTGTACAATGGGGATAATAGCATTGCTCTGCCCCACAGGGGTGCTGTTACAGCAAATACATTAAAGATTGTGAGGTACTTAGACACTCTAGTAATGGGGGCCGGATAAGTACCTAAGCTACATCAATAGGTTTTACCGTGACCTGCTAACCTGTGTTAAAACTACAACTGTCCTATCTTTGTTAGGATTTTACTTCATTTAAACATCATGTACTACGAGGCACGAGTACATCTTTTTTTCCTAGTGAAGACAAAGTCAAAGCAAAGAAAAAAGAGTTGGGATTTCCCACTACTCAGTGATTTAAATTTGCATTACTGCAAACAAGCCTATAGGGACATGTTCACATTTTGGGCCAGACAGAAAATCCCACTGAGATCAGGGCCTTACCAAGCAGCAGCTTCCCCATAAGAAAAAAACCCAAAACACTTTAAAGCTTTGTATCTCCTCCTCTCTTTAAGGATGCTCCTTCCTTCAAAGTTCCAAAGGGGTGGTCATGTTAGTCCAGTTCAGCAAAACAAACAAGGAGTCCTGTGGCACTTTTAAAGACCAACAAATTTATTTATTGCATAAGCTTTTGTTGGAGAGACACTTCGAGCATCTGATGAAGTAGGATTTTCTCCCACGAAAGCTCATGCAATAAATACATTAGTCTTTAAAAGCACCGCAGGACTCCTTGTTTGTTTTGCTGAACTAGACTAACACGGCTACCCCTCTGGTCCTTCCTAAGCTTTCCCTCCAGGATCTCTCCTAACCCCTGTTCTGAGAGATGCATCACTGTTCACCTTTCATGAATTCTAGGGCAAAACAGCCATTTTCTTTCTACTACCTCCGCTGGGACAAGTTTCTCTCTTTCAATTCATCCGAGAGCTGAAGCAAGGACAGGGAACAGAGAGAGACATCCAAATCTATGAACTGCCATCCCATGCATGATACCAGTTGTGTTTTGAAAGCTGGACAGAACACCAGCCAGCATCATTAAAGCATTATCATTTCTAAAGTGTAGGATGTTTGCACATTTAAAAGCGAAACAGGGCATTTTCGTCAAATGATTGTGGCCTGGGCAGCTTAATCAATACTGGATTGTTGAGCTGTCATTACAGGGTGCTTAACTTTCATTTGTAAGATAGTTCCATTGATTGTGACAGATAATTTGCCTGTCAATAACATCATTCCTGACAAACAGCTCCTCACATGAAATTTTCTGCCGTGCCTTTGTCATTCTGACATTGCTGAAGTCTGCAGAGTCTGGCAAGAAAGCGTTGCTGAAACCATTGTTTAAAATTGCTGGGGGTGGTGGTGGGGGTTTGGAGGGATGTTATTCTGGAAACCTTTATCATGGGTATTGAAACATCATTTAATTCCACCCCCTTATCTATGGCGGCTCAGTAAATACAAGCCTGTTTCATATGCCAGAAAGTGCAAATGCTACTGAATTACTGCTGCAGTGAGCTTGCGTATTGACAAGAAAAGCTTTTGGCTCCACAGCGGGGAGAGAATGGCTCGAGGGGTTGAGGGGGGGAGAGTTCGGAAGCTTTTCGCCAGGCCTAGCTTACCAAGTCAAAAGCGGGTCAAGCTGGTGGTTGCTAAACCATCCATTGCATGCAGGGCTTAAATTCTCATAGAGCATTTCCCAGACCCCGCTATGCACGCCCCTTCCCCCTACATTTCTGCCACACGGTGTGCATCAAAGGGCCCCGCAGACCCCCTGAAGTCCACTCACAGCTCCCCAGAGGGCAGTGAGCCGGCCTCAGCTGAGAACCACAACAGCATCAGGCTGGAGACAAGGTTGGAATACATTTATTGGAGTCTGCTCTGAACAGCTCTGGCTCAGTTTAAGCCCCATGTCTTGAAAGGGCTAATGAGTCTCAGGTCAGTTCCTAGTGGAAAGGCATCCATATCATATACAACCAACCTACCAACACAGCTGATACTAACAAGGTAAGCTATTCACAGTCTCAGCAGAGAGGCCAACAGAATGAGCCAAAGTGAGTCCCCCTAACCATCACCCTCTGGGACAGGAATAAACAGGATTCTGCTTAAAAGGTGCATATAGCTGAAGCACTTAGTACTAGTGACCATAACAGAATAAAATTGTAGGAGGGGCAGGGAGGCAAACATGAAAGCAGCCCACCCCAGTAGCATTTAACTTCAGAAAGGGGAACACCACAAATATGAGAAAGTTAGTTAAACAGAAATTAATAGGTACAGTGCCAAAAGTGAAATACCTGCAAGCTGCATAGAAACTTTTTAAAGACACTATAATGGAGACTCCGTTTAAAATGTATACCCCAAATTTTAAATCACAATAAGAGGCCCAAAAATGTGCAACTGTGGCTAAACAATGAAGTAAAAGAAGCAGTTAGAGGCAAAAAGTGGAATTTAAACCCTATTGAGGAAAATGGAAAGGAGCATAAACTCTGGAAGTATAAAAATATAATTGGGAAGACCAAAAAAAAAAAAAAAAAGAATCTGAAAAACAGCTAGCCCAGCAACTCAAAGAGTAACAGCATTTCCCCGCCCCCCCCAGAACAGTGGAAGCAAGAAGCCTGCTAAACAACCAATGTGGCCATTAAACAATCAAGTTTCAAAAGGAGCACTCAAGGAAGAGAAAGCTATTGCAGAGAAACTAAGTGAATTATTTGCATCAGTCTTCATGGTTGAGCATCTGAAGGAGATTCTCAAACCTGAGCCATTCTTTTCAGGTGACAAATCTGAGGCTATGTACACATGACAAACTTGTCCCGCAATAAGCTGTTGCGGGACAAGGAAAGCGCTATAAATATAGCGCTTTTGTGTGTACATACGTGCTTCTTGTAGCGCAAAGGAGCGTTCACATATGTGAATGCTCCTTTGAGCTACAAGGAGCAGTGCATGGTGGGCATCTGTCCCACCAAGCACTGCCCACAGCCAGTGGGCTCCCCCAGGGGTTCACTAGGCTAGCTGCAGCCCCCGCTGCCTCCCGAAGCCCAGCCACCAAGCTTGGGGAGGCAGCCCCAACTGCCACCCAAAACCCGGCAGGTGGCGGAGGACATGGCTGCAGCCCCTGCCACCTCCCCAAGCTTGGTGGCTGAGCTAGGGGGTTGGCGGTTCAGCTCCGCAGCCCCTGCCATCACCCCAAACTCAGCGGGCAGCGAAGGGGGCCGGCTGCAACCCCCACCCGAAGCCTGGGAGGTGGCAGAGGGGGCTGCAGCGCTGAAGCACCGCAGCCCCTGCCCCCACCCGAACCCCAGCAGCTGGACTAGGGGGCTGGCCCAAACCAGCGAGGGCAGCCAGTTTGGGCCAGCCCCCTAGCCCAGCTGCCGGGGTTTGGGTGGTGGCAGGGGCTGCAGCGCTTCTGCACACAGCCCCGCCACCACCTGAAGCCTGGCGGCTGAGCTAGGGGGCCCCCAGCCCCGACAGTAGGTAGAGGGGCTGAAGCCACCTGTGCTTGGGGGCTCCCGAGCAAGAGCCCCCAGTCCAGGAGGCCAATCCCCAGGAGCTGCTGAACCTGGCAGCTCCAATAGTAGTCAATTTCACTGCTCCCCTAGAGGCTGTCTAAATCGGAAAACCTGTACACACGAGCACTACCGCGGAACAGCTTTTCCACGGTAAGCCTAACCACTCTTAATTTGAGTGGTTTAACTGTTGCGGGTCAAGAGGGTGTTGCCGTGCAACAGGGAAAATGCTCGTGTGTACGCTCGAAGCTTTATCTCGCAGTAAGGAGCCTTATCGCACGATAAAGTGATCATGTGTACATGGCCTGAGAAACTGTCCCAGATTGAGGTGTCATTAGAGGAGGTTTTGGAACAAAGTGATAAATTAAACAGTAATAAATCACCAGGACCAGATGGTATCCACTGAAGAGTATTGAAGGTATTCAAATGTGAAATTGCAGAACAACTAATTGTGGTATGTAATCTATCATTTAGATCAACTTCTGAACCAAAGGACTGAAGGATAGCTAATATAACACCAATTTAAAAAAAAAAAAGGCTCCAGAGGCAATTCCAGCAATTACAGGCCAGTAATCCTAACTTCAATACCAGGCAAATTAGTTGAAACTATAGTAAAAAACCAAAATTATCAGATACAGGTTGAATATGATTTGTCAGAAAAGGTTAACATAGTTTTTACAAAGGGAAATCATGCTTCACCAATCTACTAGAATTATTTGAGGAGGTCAACAAGCACGTGGACAAGGGAGATCCAGTAGATGTAGTATACTTATACTTTCAGAAAGCCTTTGATAAGGCACCTCACCAAAGCTCTTAAGCAAAGTAAAATAGTTATGAATAAGAGGAAATGAGGGTAGGAATAAATGGTCAATTTTCAGAATAGAGAAGTAAATAGTAGTGTCCCCAGGGGTTTATAGTGCGACTAGTCATGTTCAACATATTCATAAATGAGCTGGAAAAAGGGTAAACATAGAAGTGTTAAAATTTGCAGGTGATACAAAACTATTGAAGATAAGTTAAGGCCAAAGCAGACTGCACAGAGTTAGGAAGGGATCTCACAAAACTGGGTGACTAGGTAACAAAATAGCAGATGAAATTCAATATTGATAAAAGCAAAGTAATACACATTGGAAAACATAATCCCAACTATACATATTAAATGATGGGGGTCTAAATTAGCCATTACCACTAGTAACAGTTCTTAGCATCTGACCTACCAATCAGGTGCCTCTTGGTGAGGGTACTGGGGAATTCGCTCAAGTGGCACCCATCCAGTGGTCAGTGCCCCATCCCTCCGTGGACTCTAGTCCTGAGTCTAGTGTCTTAGTTCCACCCTTCCAGGGTAAAGTCTAGCTCAGGCTGGCCCACTTTGAGGCAGTGGCCAGCACCAGTCCTTACACTGCCCACTGGCCATCTGGGGGAGATGGGAGTGTCATGGGCCCCAGGCCAGGGACCCTATGATCCCTGGTGGGCTATTCCTCAACCCCCAGCTCTGTTCCTCCACAGTCTATCAGATCCCCTGGGCCACATCCATGCCTCCCCAGATACCTTTGCACCTTGGTATCAGGGTCCAGGCTATCCAAGCCCCAGCAGTCCACAATTTGCTGTGCTGTGCGCCCGCACCGTCTAACTGACAGCCTCTTTCCTCCCTGCTAACCCAGAAGAATATTATCCCAGAGCTGGGACTGCAGCCTGCTTATATCCAGGCTCCTTGGTCCTGATTGGCCAATCTCTATTCTGCAGGTCTTTTAACTCCTTCAACACCGAAGTGGGGAAACTGCCCGCAACACTACTCAAGAAACAGACCTTGGAGACACTGTGGCTAGTTGTCTGAAAATATCCACTCAGTGTGCAGTGGCAATCAAAAAACAAACAAACAAACAAACAAACAAAAAAACCAACCCCCCCCCCCCCCCAAAAAAAAAAAAAAAAAAAACCCCAAACCCTAACAGAATGTTGGGAACCATTACAAGAGGAATAGATAATAAAAAGAGAAAACATCATATTGGCTCTTTATAAATCATGGTACATCCACCTCTTGAATACTGTGTAGAAATCTGGTCACCCCATCTAAAAAACTTAGATTGGAATTGGAAAAGGTACAGAAAAGGGCAATTAAAATGATTAGGTTTATGGAAAAGCTTCCATATAAAGAGAGATTAATAAGACTGAGACTTTTCAGCTTGGAAAAGAGATGATTAAGGGAGGATATGATAAAGATCTATAAAATCATGACTGGAGTGGAGAAAGGAAATAAGGAATTGTTATTTACTGCTTCTTGTAACACAAAAACCAGGGATTACCAAGTGAAATTAATAGGCAGCAGGTTTAAAAATCAACAAAAAGAAGTATTTCTTCACACAACACACAGTCAACTTGTGGAATTCCTTGCCAGAGGATGTTGTGAAGGCCAAGACTATAACAGGTGTTCAAAAAAGATAAGTTTAATAAGATAAATAAATACGTTCATGGAAGATAGATCCCTCATTGGCTAATAGCCAAGATAGGCAGAGATTGCTGTTTTCCAGAGACTGGGAATGACTGCTGGATGGATCACTTGAGGCTTATCTGTGCCATTCATTCCCTCTGAAGATCTGGGCTTGGCCACTGTCAGAAGACAGACTACTGGGCTAGATGGACCATTGGTCTGACCAAATCTGGCTATTCTTATGTTCTTAACAGGTTTTAAATCTGCCTCTCATCTCCTAGAATTGCAGAATTGCTGAGCAGATCCAGGGACTGGGATACCACATATCTTTGATCACTGGGATGCCAGGGAGCCATCCCACATACAGGAAAAAAACAGCTCAGTCCCAAAAACTGGTTGGGAAATTATCCCATCTTCCTTTCTGTATGAAAACAATTATTTGTACACAACCAGAGACAGCAAAGGGGTCAGATCCTGTTCTCACTCCAGGCTTCTGCCTTTGACAAGGAGCTGATATCAGTCATCAAAGACCTCCAAGAACAGATAATGAAAAGAGGAAGGTAACAGAAGAAGAAAAATAAATCTGGCTTCTGTTTCCATAGCTTTGCTCCTTGCACATTGCGCTCTGTACTCAAGGGGACAGGAGCAGTGCCAGCATATATTTTGTTGCCACTCCCTAAGAAAGAAAGAAAGAAAGAAAAAGAAAGAAAGAAAGAAAGGCAGTACTTCAGTAGAGAGATAGAAAGGTAAGTTTATTAAAGCTCAGTATCCAGCTACCCCCTTTTATAAATAACAAAGAAAGAAGAAGAAGAAGAAGAAATAACAGCATGATATTGAAAGGCAGCCGAGTCATTAATCTTTAAATGAATATTTAATATGATTAGGATTAAGGGAAAAAAACCCACCAATCCCAAACCAACAACTTGATAACTGGAGTCTGAAACGGCAGCTATTAATAACAACAGATTATGCTGCTTCAGAGGGAGATTTATGAGTGTGTACGACAAAATAATCTCTCTTTGGGTGTTATCTGCATAAAGCAATGCGGTGCAGAGGAAGGACCAAACTATTCAGCTGCAATGTGTTGCCCCCTTTTCTTATATAATCAGACAGTTCACATAGGGAGCTTACTTTGGTCATCCAGCCTCTGACTGGCTATCAAAGAGAAGTTGAGCATCTGTCTGCCTGGAACCCACTGAGGCTATTTGGGGAAATATTAACATCACCAGCTTCCAGCTTCCCCCCCCCAGCAAATATTTTAACAGCTTAGCTTGCTTAAGGCTGTGTCCTCACTGCCAAAAAGGTGAGATTGCCAGTGGCAGGGAGTGGGAAGTGGTTATAGGAAGATAATTGACAGGTGCTGTGAAATCCTAGTGGAGACAAGGCACCTGCGGTTTTACCACAAGTTGATCATGTGCAACCAGCACTAACCCTGCACCAGGGATTGACGTCACCTAATCTACGTCATGGTGAAACTACAGAGCTTTCTCCCCAGTAGTATTTTAAAGCGGGATGGTTCATGTACGTTAGTTAACCCCTGGTAAAAACCTGCCTTTCTTTAGCAGTTTCCCCTTATCTGCCAGCAGAACGGATGAATCAGTTGCTTTGTGTTGTGCTGATGACTAACATCTCCTGCTTTGTGTGGAGATGGCAGCTGGCAGCCTGCTTCTGGAAACCGCTGGTGAGCTTTCACTTTAGCTTAATTGGATATTGTAGTCAGGGGGACCTTCTGGATGTGGTGCAACAGCTATTTAGGCAATTTTGCTGGGATAAATACAATGTTTAAGCGGCATAAAAGCCCAGGTCCTGCCAAGTCCAGGCTCTGGCAGAGATTCTGCACTCTCCAGGTGTATCCTAGATATGCTGGGGTGCCAGGGCAGTGAGGGATTTCCCTTAATGCTTCCTTCCTTTGCTCCATTCTCCATCATGTTGTTTCCAGATCCAGCGGTCCCTGCTGATCTCTTCCTTTCCTTCTTTAATTTCCAACATGTGACTCTCCCTGAACAGCTCTAGTGTAGATGGACCATGGGTCTGATCTAGACTGGACATTTCTATGTTTCCAAATTATTTATTCTTTGCATTACAGTTGTGATTAAAGGCACCAACCAGCATGGGGGATTCTTTATGCTGGAAGCAGTAAAGACACAATGAGAAATAATCCCTGCCGGGAAGTGCTCACTGTCACTTTTAAAGCATTGCCTTTCATTCTCTGAACCCCTTTGAAGTCAGTGGGGAGTCTTTCCTAAGAGCTCAATGGGTGTTGGCAGATTGGATTATCAACAAGTGAACAGTGGGGCGTGGGGGAGGAACAAGGAGAGAGGGAGGGAGAAAAGCAGTGATGTTTCTAAGGCCTTGTACACACTACAGCTTTACCGCACAATAAGGCTGTGAGTGGACACACTACAATGTTGCCTGTGGTACGGCAACAGCCCTCTTGCCGCACAACAGGTAAACCACCCAGACGATTGTGGTAATGCTTACCACAGATAGTCTGTCCCGCAATAGAGTGTGTGTGTACACTCACTGCGGGACAGACAGCCTCCGGAAATGTCCCCGAGTGCCAATGGAGGCCAATCTGGGACAGGGGGGCTGTCATACTTGTCAATTTCACTGCTCTAGCAGAGCAGTGAAATTGACAACTAAGAACAGAGCTCTACTTTCCTTGAGTGCCAGCAGAACTAAGTGGTTTGCTAAAACCCTGTTTCCTACCACCACCTTTTTAAAAAAAAAATAATTGTGCCACTCACATAACTGGGTCTTAGGAAATGTTTTATATTTGTTCCTAGTCATGTTTAAACTTCTCCATCATATAAGTAAACTCCTGAACTTACCTCAGTTGGAGCCCTACTGTAGGTTTGTTGAAACAGACTGAATTACAAATTAAAATACTAATAGCTCTTGCTCAGAAGACACCTGATAATATTGCCGTGCATGCTGCATAAGGATTAAGATTAGTCCGTTGCTGGGCTGCTAAAGAAAATTTTTGTATATTTAGCTGATCTCCAAAATTGCAGACCAGTGGCAAATAATCTCATAGTGGCTTTCTCACCATATTCAGAATGCAAATTAACATTGCCTAGAATTTCCAGAGATTTTCTATAGGTCTATTGCTTGAAAATTCTTTCTGCTCATCCCAGGGAGCCCCTGTCTGATGCCTATCGCAATCCAGATTTCTTATTCCCTTACATGCATGAAAAAGCCATTATCAGTCACAAAGTGGATTTGTTCAGAATCAGAATTGGAGCTGTAGCCTTGGAGAAGGAAGGGCAATTAGCTATGACGGTGTCGTTTAGCATGTAGGATGATGAAATGGAAGTTCAGAGGCACAAATTCTACTCCCAGCTCTATGCCATTGACCTGCTGGGTGACTATGGAAAAGTCATTTCCCTGCTTGGTGCCTTTGTTACCCTTCTAACTGCTGTCTCTCTTGTCTATTTAGACTGTAAGTTGTCTAGGACAGAGGCCATCTCTTATTCTGTATAGGTACAGCCCCTAGCACACCGGGACCCTAATCTTGAGTGAGGTCTCTAATACTACCCTAATACATACAATAACTATGGTTCTGATAACATAGATCAGTGGTTTTCAAACTTTTTTTTCTCAGGACCTAGTTGAAAAAAATAATTTATGTCCACGACCCAATAATTATATCTTTGAGTGATGCATTCCAGTCTTGTGGCAGCAGCAGCAGGGGGTGCCACAACCCAATACCTGAGGGTCTGTGACCCGGTACTGGGTCCCAACCCATAGTTTGAAAACCACTGACCTAGATAATAACGAAAAGTACCAACAGAAGTTACAAACAGTGGAACACAGACTCAGGGGCAATGCCAGTCTCCAACAATCACCCTCTGGCTACAGGGATGAATGTGGGACATTGCTTTTAATTAAGGACCAGACCCATGCAGGCTATGTGACCTCAAGGGAACTCTGCAGTGGGCCTGAGTGGTTTTTGTACAGATCAAATGGCAGGAGCAGGGCCTAGTCTGGATTGCATTCACTCTTCTGCTGAAGGCTCATTTTCTCCCACGAAAGCTCATGTGATAAATAAATCTGTTAGTCTTTAAAAGTGCCACAGGACTCTGTTGTCTGTTTGTAACAGTACAACTAATAAATCATGCTAAGGGAGCAGACAAGGACAGCCAGCCCCTGAGACACCGACTGTCATCCCTCTATTGACTTTAATGTTAATTGGAGGTATCTCCTCAGGCCCCTCAGACATCACCGCCTGAATCCTCTCACCATATGCTCCCACAGAGAGGCAACTATGTTTTTAGCAGTCGTCTTAGTGGTTGCGCACAGATCCAACCAGCCAGAGGGCTATCCTAAGAAAGAAAGGGCTCTGTCATTAAGACCTTACACTCATGATGCTTAGGGCAGGGTGTAAATTCACCACAAAGAACTCTCCCAAGCAAGCCAAGTTCCCATGTCTCATCTCAGTGTGGTGGACTGTTTGTATACAACTGGTTCTCAAATCTCTCTACACCACTGTGTAAAGGAGCCCTCAATGCTGACCACATCTTGCCAGGGTTGGTGGAGAAACTTTGGCTATGTCTATACTTACTAAAGTTAGTTTGAATTAGTTAATTTGAACTAACTAATTTGAACTAATTTTAGTTAGCTCTAATTTAACTTAATTCACACTAGAAAAATTTAGTTTGAACTAAGCAAGTGCCATTCATGGCACTTGCTTAGTTCGAATTAGCAAATTGCATTGAGTTCAATGGGCTGGTTAGTTCGAACTAAGCAATTAGTTCGAACTAACATGGCCACATTGGTTAATTTGAACTAACTAGTTCGAATTAACCCTTAGTTTGAATAGCATATTCGAATTTATTAGTTCGAATTAAGGAAGCCCTTAATTCGAACTAATGAAAGCCTAGTGTAGCCATGGCTTTAGTTAGTTCGAATTAAGCTTCCTTAATTCAAACTAACTTTCCAGTGTAGACATAGCCACTGAGAGGGAGATGAGCTATTTCAGCTAAAGGACAATGGTTGCACAAGAATACATAGGCACTAACTGCCATGAATAAGTCTAGGCTGGAAATTAGAAGTAGGGTTCTGATAGGGACCAAGGTGGGTAAGGGAATATCTTTTATTGGAACTACTTCTATTAATGAAAGAGATGAGCTTCCTTCAAGTCTGGGCCTCCAGGTGTTTCTTTCACCCATCTTGCCTCTCTTACATTGGGATCAATACAGCTACATCACCATCACAAGCTAGAAGGTTTCTAACTATCGAAGGAGGGAGTTTCTGAAAACAACTCCTGTAGGGATAGGGAGGCGAACACTCAAACTAGAGATGGAGCTTGATACATTCCATGAAGGGGATTGCATGATGGGGTTGTCTGAAATAGCAGAGCTGACCTTGAGGACCCAGGAGGCCCCTTCCAGTCCTACATCTAAGGCTAAGATATAGTCATGGCTACTTTTAGTAAAAGTCATGGACAGGTCATGGGCAATAAACAAAAATTCACAGCCTGTGACCTGTCCAGGACTTTTACTATAAATTCTTCTGATTAAATCTTAGCTGCTCTCACCACTGCTGTATAGAGCCCCAACGGCCAATGGCTGGCCCCTGCTCTGGCTGCAGCTGATTGCTCCCAGCTGCCTGCTGCTCTGAGGCCCACGGGGACTGTTCTCTATTAGCTGCAATGCAGCTGGCTGTAGGGCCACCTGAGCAGTTGGCCCCAGCGCCACTTCGGCAGCAGCCAGAGCAGCTGATTCTGGGGCCAGCTTCTCAGGCAGCTCTGAGGTCAGCCTTGCCAGCTACTGCAGCTGCTGAAATCATAGAACGTCACAAAGTCTGAGCTTTCCGCAACCTCCACGACTGACTTGCAGCTTTAGGCCTAAGCCTTGTGTACCCAACGGCTTCCTGCTCTTATGGGCATTTCTCATTTTTCTCTAGGAAAAAACAGTGAATCTCCATTAAGGATAATAAAAACCCTATTTTTTCCAGCAGCGCAGTGGGGTTTTTATTTATTTATTTTGCCATGGGGGTGGGGGAGATAAAAATGGTGAAATTAGCACCTTGGAATGACTAAATTGGCAAGTCTCTGCACAGTGAACATAGCCCCATGGGGAGTCTGTCGGTCCAAGGGTGAGAGCGAAATGGTTAGTCTATTATCTGGAGGTTTAATTAACTTATCTCACAGTCCCAAAGTTTGGAGACTACATATTTTTTTCTTTAACAGAGACAGCTTTGCTGCCAGCTGCACTTTCTTGAACACTCAGATGTCTAATAAAAAAAAAATCCCTCTGGAAATATAGCAAATAGCTCTTCAACCTGAAGTGAATGTGTTACTGGAGCAATTAAGGTCTCCTTGTTTATTAAACTAATGTAAAGAAGTCAATTAATGTGAGCAATGGCAAGTCATTATTATGCTAATGGAGCTGTCCCAAGTCAGCCTGCCCATGCTTTGCCTTATAATTACCAATAGAAACTTAACCCCAATTCATCATCCAGTCTAAGAAGGTAATGGCAGGGGTTGTGGGGAGGTCTGCAAATGCAAAGAGAAAAGATGTGCTTTCCTGAAGTTTGGAGATTAGAAGGGTGGGGTCTGGCTAGAAAGTACCCTATTCATATCAATGGAGGGGGGAGTGTTGCTTTCTCACTTACACTACTCCCTTTAGACACTAGTGAAGGGGAAACCGTGAATTTGCTCAGCTGTAAGCGCAAAACCAGTGACAGAACAGTCAACTACAAGCAACATAAACTCAGGTAACTTCACGGAGATCTTCAGCCCAATACAACCCACAGAGCCCCACAATATGGCCCCAGACTAGCCTCCTCAGTTTCCAAGAAATGCAACTCCCAGAATAATGCTCTCCTGCTGCGATAAACAGACAGCTCCCAGCCTGTGACATTCTAGCTTGGCCAGGATGAAAGAGGGAGCACTGCAGGCTGGGGATACGTCAACTGCAGATTGTACCTCTTCTGTTAAGGATGAAGTCAGCTGCACCCTGTAGCAAAGCAAGCTCTCAGGCCTGGCCAATTTCCACATTCGCCCACAGTAGTGCAATGGCCCTTTGAATAGTTGGGAGGTCCCTGGGGGAAGCCATCAGAACCATGCCAGAGCAGCACTGTACACATGTAGCTAGGTCTGGTACAGTTATAACAACATAGGCTATGTCTACACTTGCTAAAATTTGTTCGAATTAGTTAGTTCGAACTAACTAATTCAAACTAATTTTAGTTAGTTTGAATTAGCTTAATTCGAACTAGAAAAAGTTAGTTCGAACTAAGCAAGTGCCATTCATGGCACTTGCTTAGTTCGAATTAGCGATCCCCATTCATTTCAATGGGCCGGTTAGTTCGAACTAAGAAATTAGTTCGAATTAACATGGGCACATTGGCTAATTCAAACTAGTTAGTTTGAATTAAAGCCTTACTTCTGAAGCCGTATTCGAATTTATTAGTTCGAATTAAGGAAGCCCTTAATTCGAACTAACTAAAGCCTAGTGTAGCTATGGCTTTAGTTAGTTCGAATTAAGCCTCCTTAATTCGAACCAACTTGCCAGTGTAGACATAGCCATACAGACTATGGACGTCCAAACTGGAGCTAAATCATACTCTTTCCATCACTGCTTCATTCCTCTGAGTTTGAAACATGAATTCCCAGCTGAGATTCAGGCACCCATCACTCTCCAAATTGGTTATTCATAACAAACAAACAAATCCAATAAGCAACAGCAGGAAAATATTTCATACCTTGCACTCATCTTAGAATGGTCACAAGGTTGAAATCAATTTCCTAACTCACCATATTGTCGTTAAATGAAAGAGGTGGTTCTATTTCCCAACCCAAAAGCCAGTCTGATAAAGCTCAGAGTTGTCAACTGCCAAGTCTCACTCTTTTAAGAGTGAAAAGGAAGGGAAAATTGACTGGGCCAGATCTTCAACTGGGCTAAATCAGAGTAACTCTGTTAACTTCAATGCACCTACACTGTTTATGCCAGATGAGGATGTATCTAACTGTTTCCACTCCTCTTCACACAGGCTGTATCACATGTCCCCCCCACCCCCTGCTATTTCTCACACCCTCTTCCTCCACATTGTACTCTTGGGGAAGAAGATGCAACTTAAATAAGCCATGTTCCATCAAGGCAACAAAACGTGGCATCTTTCTAGCAAGACGTGCAGTGCGGTGAGAAGTCGCACTGCATCTCATCAGCTCTGAGACTTTTTGGACAGTGTCCAAGTTGGCTTACTTCCTGTGAATGACTCAGTTGAAAGGGAGAAAATGCTAAAAGAAGAGGAAAGGAAAAGATAAGACTGTAGATGGAGTTCCATGGCTCTTGCAAAATAAAGGGAGTTTGAAGAATCAGGAAGGGAACATATCGTTAGAATCATAGACATGTACGGCTGCAAGAGACCTCAAGAAGTCATCTCAGTCGATTCACCACACTGAGACAAGATTAAGAATGCAGTAATCAAGGTAGGAAAGAGCCACGAGTTGGAAAAATTAAGACCCTTGCTAAATTTTAGCAGTTTCTTATAGCAGGACCTTGGAACCCAACAACCTGAAGATAAAAATGAGAGTACTGTGTCCATGCATCTGGCAAAGTGGAGCCCAAGAAAGCTTATTGTAGCGAAGGGGTGTGGCCTCCCTCAGAGACAGACAAGGAGGGAAGGGTCAGATCCTGCTGGGAGGAGCCAGAAACAGCCTGTCCGTTAGACAGGAAGTCAAGGGGAGTGGCAGGAAGGACAAAAGGAGGCCAGCTGAACAACTCACTCGACCCTGAGCTCCCAGAAGGGAAGGACATCTCTCCCCATTCTCAGGAGCTGCCCCAACCCTGGGACCAATACCCTCAGGAGGAGCTGCTGGCAGACTGGGATCGGTTCCCTGTACACCGCCAGCCCGAGTCATGGTGATGTGGTGCACCCCTGCAGCTGGGAAGAGACCTCAACCACCTGTGACCTGGATGAACTACCAGAGGCTGGGGACCTGGAGGTAACCCCGGCTTCAACCAACTTGAAGGCCCTGCTGGTCGCATCTGAGATTACAGACTTGGAGGAGCTACCAGATGCTGATCCCAGAAAGGAGACCCTAGTGGACTGCGACCTGAAGGAACTGCCCTCTGCTGACAATCCCGACGGGTTGCCAGACCTGCCACCCCCAGATGATATAGGTTTGCAACCTACCCCAGGAGTACTACCCTGACGAGAGTGAGGATGGACAGGTACCGCCAGGAGAGGTGCCCAGGTGAGCAGGAACCCCAGCTCTCTGGCTGGGGCCCGGCAAGTGAGTCAGCGTGTTGCAGCCAGGACACCGCTGACTCGTGGCCAAGACCATGAATAGGGCCCTGGGGCTGGGACGCAGTGGAGACGGGTGAGCCTGCATCCCCCTCCTCCTCTCCCTTCCAGGGCAATGCCGTCGGTGTTAATCTGCCCTCTGAGGCTGTCTACGCTCCTGAGCCCTGCAAAGGATTGTCCCCCTAACCCCAGAGACCGTGTGTTTGGGCCTGCCCTGCCCAAAGGGGGCCAGAGACTGCTTGGCAGGTCAGGGGCCAGGAGACCCTATCTGCATAGGGCCGCGCCTTGCACTACACTTATGCCTGAAGAAATTTGTTATTCTTTAATGTGCCACAGGAATCTCCTTGTTTTTGCTGTACACAGACTAACACGGCTACCACTCTGGGTATTGTCAACTTGAAGATAGACGGTCCTGTCAACACCACAGCATTTTTAGGTGTGCTGGGAACTGAAAGTTCCCAAATACCCTACAAAACATTTTCTAACTATGACCAGAAGAACAGCTCACTCGAATGTCTGTTTCTTTGAAATTTCCAGCTAAATTTGGCAGTATCATGTGGTTCTGATAGCTTGGACAAGATCCCCCTTCTGTTTCAACATATTTTAACCATTTGCAAGATGTGAATGTTTGCCATTTGCCAATTGGCTTCAAGGCAAACGTCCACTTTCCCATGCTAAGAAGATGCTGAAATCATAGCCTGCAACATAACGTGCAGTGTTTGATGAATTTGCCCCCAACTGAATTGAGCAGAGGGAGGTTTCATGGGGAAGAGAAAGACATTATTTTAGGCTGGAAAAAGTGGAGGCCAAAAGGAAACATTTTGCTTTCCATGAACCTGGAAAGCCAACATTTCTGGTAGGTTCGCAGGCATAAGGAACCTTTGTTTGCATAGATACACTTCTGATGGAAGCTACCATGGACTTGCCCATGCATGACATACCCATTTTAGGGAATGTGAGGATATCTGAGGAGCTTTGCAGTTCTGCTCCTGCCCCATTGAAATTAATGGGATTTTTAAAGGTGGATTTCTAACTCAGCCTAGCACAGTTTGCATCCCCATCCCCTTTATAGGCTGATCGTGTAAGATGAGGAGTCTACTACAACTGCCAGTTAAGCGGAGTTACTTCTTTAGCAGTAGAGGCTCCTGTTTTTCAGTTCTAAAGCTGTAAACCCTGCTGACCCCAAGCAGATAAATGACTGCAAAACCAAATTCCCTGAATGTGCGTATGTCATACCTGAAGAATTTTATTGCAACTTCTCTCCCTCAGCCCTAGTCTCCACTTGCCACGCTTTTCGGCAGCAGTCAACGGGAGATACGCAAAGTACGTAAAATACCTTGCCTATCTCCCGCCGACTACTTAACTGCTCCTTACACATTACACTAAGCCAACCGGCAATGGTGTCTGGTCGGTGTAGCGTTACTACGGTTATGGAGCTGGTGTTACAGCTCCGGTTCCGTGTTCGATTGAGCGCATCTACACAGACCGCTCAATTGAACCCAGAAGATCATGCTGACTGTGGCGATTTTGCTGCCATCAGCATAGACTTACCCTCAGTTACGTGCGCTGCACTCCCTGCAGACAATAGGAGGTTGATGCCTTCATGGAACGCTGTGTTGTTTCCTTTAAAGATGGCATTTATTCCTTGTAAAAACCTAAATATAAATCTTTGGGAAGTGCAAAGACAAAAGGCAGATGTTGTTTTTCCATGAGAGCCATTAATACACGTCTCGCTCGATTTCGAGGCTGGTTTAAGAATAATTTCTCATTTCAGGGAGCTAAGCCAAATTTTGCTTCTGGTGGAAGGTGAGACACGTTCAGTTGCCACTCAGCCATTCTCTCCTGTATGAGGTTTTGTGCAGTGGATTGAAAGAGCGATTGATTTTAGATGGCAGAAGCACAAAGATGAGAGGTTTGACACACTCTAAAACCATCAATCTCCTCTAGCCAGAAAGCTGGAGGGGGTGACGTTGTGCTTGAGGCCTGGGAAACATACTCTGGGTTTTTTTTTTACTCCTGCAGCTCCCCTATGTCTTTGGAGTGAGGCACTTCTAGAGACATATTAGACCTGATTCTATGCCTCTGTAAACTTCATTCCAAATCAGTGAAGCTACAGCAGTGTCAAACCAGTGGAATACAGAGAGGCCTTTTGCGTTCTCCAGGGAGTTGTGCTTTGATTATAAACAGGTTAAACCAATTCTGTTTATATCTTGTCAGACTAGCCAGAGTCTACACTATGGACAATTCCACTGATATCACTGGCATTATTCTTGATTTGCATCCATGTGAGAACAGAATCAAGCCCAATGAATCCGAGTTTTCCCAGACATAGAGGTTTTTTTTGGTAAGGCACATTTGCAGCACTTCCTCCGTGTTTCCTGAAAAGTATAATAGACACAATGTGGGAAAGTCTGTATCTATAGTATCTGCCCCAATCAAAACTGGGAAAAACAATTACTGTCCTGGGAATGTTTGACCAGACTAGATTTCCATAGCCAAATGGATGGGATATGGTGTTGTTCTCTCTTGCAATTTTATTATTAGGCTCACAATATTTTTTCTTAAAGCCACAGCTCCAGGAGTCACATGATTATTGAGAATCTTGGTTGTTCTTTTCAAAGAAAATTTTAGTTCTAGACCTCATATTTGTGGAGAAAAGGTGAATCCTAAAGGCACAAAACCAGAAATAAAAAACCCTAAGATATGATTTTGGTGGGCCTGACTAAAGGCTGGCCATACAGGGACAGTTCTGCATCTTTCATGCCAATCCTAGTCAAACAAGCTCTGTGAGCATCATGATCTAGGACAGTGGTTCTCAATCACTGTGTTGGGACACATTACTGTGATAAATGTGTCATGGAGAGCCAGGGAAATGGCTGGATTCGGTCTGGGATGGGTGGGCTGGTGTGTCCTGCGGCTTCTCGATATGCTGCCAAGCGTGTCATGACCTGCAAAAGGTTGAGAACCACTGGACTAGGAGTCCCAGTCTGCCTTAAATAGGAGGCACTGATTAAAGAAAGTAGTTACTACTATTGAGAAACAAACTGGAAACCACCCAGGTTGAGTTGTAGCTTTGGCCCCTATCATATTGTCTATCAGAGACCAGACCCAGGCCCCCACTCAGAAATGCCAGCTGGCTGGATACTAAACTACAAAGTATATCATTACACTAGGGGCGTGTCTTCATTTGTTGCCAGATCAATGTATCTGGATCGATTGAGTAGAAGTGAAGACCGCTCAGATGATCCAGAAGTCAATTCAATAAAACCACCTCTCCAGAAAGCATAGGTGTGCATTTCCCATCAGTGCAGCACAGTGGAGACAGCATGCAGAAGAGAATTTTGGAAGTTAATGTAGCTTGCACAAGATGCTCTGCATCGCTTGCATAACTCCTGTGGACCACTGCCGAATTTCAGAGTTCGACCTCTCACTCTTTCCCATGACCTCTGGCCTTACTACATTGGGAAATTTAGGGAACTCCCAACTGTTCTACCAGCAGAAGTGACAGTCCGTCAGTGCTGCACAGGGATAGCAGTTAAAACACCAGCAGCCCATTTACAGGGCAGCTGCTATCTTGAGTGGAACTGCACCTGTGCTAGAGTGACAAGAGGAAAAGTCCTAAAGTTTGAGTCTTGCAGTGGACAGTGTTGTTGATTTTTACTCTCCAGACCGGCTTGGATACCTTGGTAATGGACTACAGTGTAAGAGTGTAAACAGCAAGATAGACAGATCTGACCAGGACCTGGAATTTCCATTCTGTGGGAAATGCCGACATTTCAAAAACGAATGTTCCAATTGTAAATGTGACGCTGTCAGGGTTAGGGGTGGCCATTTATAATATTATTGCTAGCAATATTGCACCATTATAATACTTTGTTCGGGATAGGCCATGTCAGGTACCACCGGAAGTCATGATTCGCTAAGATTAAGAAGCATGTTTATGTGTATATAACAGTTTTGTATTAGGAGTTCTAAATATGGATGGGATATTTGTATTTCAAATTTATGCTGTGTTTCCGGGTGGCATCCCTATACAGAATAGCAGCAGCACTTAGCCTAATTAATGGCCAATCAAGGGAACTCAAAGGTACAGTTTCAAGAGGGATAGCTGTATTAGGCCATGTACACACTACAGACTTGTCTGCAATAACCTGTTGCGGGACAAGCAAAGTGCTATAAATATAACGCTTTACCATGTCCACACAGCACTCCTTTTAACAAAAAGGAGCATTCACACGCTCCTTTGAATTTTCAGTAGAAGGAGCAGTGCATGGTGGGCACCTATTCCACCATGCACTGCAGGAGCCAGCCTTTCGGCTGGCAGCGGGGCTCAAGGCTTCTCGGGTCCCTAGTGGCAACTGCAGCGCTCAGGACCCGAGAAGCCAGAGCGGCAGCTTTAAAGCAGCTGCCCGGGGTCCCGAGCAGCTGCGGCTGCTGCTCGGGACCCAAGAAGCCTGGGCGCCTGCGCGAGAGCGGGGCTCAAACCGGCGGCAGCTTGAGAAGCCGCTGCTGGCTTGAGACCAGCTCTTGTGGGGGAGACTCGGGCTGGGCTCGGGAGTGGGGACCAGGGTTCCAACAGCAGCGGAGCTTCTCTGGCAGGAGCTCCGCTACTTGTCAAATTCACTGCTCTGCTAGAGCAACGAAATTGACAAGTATGACAGCTCCGGCGTCCCAGAGTGGCCTCCATTGGCACTCTGGGACATTTCCGGAAGCTGTCAAAAACGCAACAAGCGTACACACTGGTTCTACCAGGGAACAGCTGTTCCGTGGTAAGCCTAACCACCCTCGTTATGGATAGTTTACCTCTTGCGCAGCAAGATGGCTGTTGCCACGCAACAAGCAAGATTGTAGTGTGCACGCTCTCAACCTTATTGTGTGGTAAAGCTCCTTACCGCAGAATAAGGCTGCAGTGTGTACAAGCCCTTAGTCTGGTTCACTAAGTCCTGTGGCACTTTTAAAGACTAACAAATGTATTTATTGCATGAGCTTTCATAGAAGAAATCCCACTTAATCAAAGGTACAGTGAATCCAGTGAAAGAACCCAGGGGCTCAGAGGCAGCTTTTGGGGTAGGCAAAGCAGCCGCATGCCAAGGGCCCTGAGCAATAAGGGGCCCCATCGCCTGCTTTCCCTACCCCAAAAGCCGCATCTGCCTCAGTCAGCAGCAGGAGGAGGAACTGGCTCAGGGAGCTGGGGCCACGTGGGGGGAGCTGGAGCCAGAGGGGGGAGCTGGGGTGACAAGGAGGGGTGGGGACGAGGGAGAGTGGGGCCACAGAGGGGCCCCCATAGGCCTATAGGGGGCCCTGCAATGGGCCTTTGCCTAGGGCCCCCTATAGCCAAAGGCCGCCTCTGCAGGGGCTACACCTTGAGTCAGCAGGGCATGTCAGAACATGCCTAGGGAAGCAGGACTGAGGCTTTTCCATGTCATATGCTGCCTTTAGGACAAGCCACATGACAAAGGGACATAAAAGGCAGCTACACCATGCCCATCTTGTCTTCATTCCTGCTTTCTACCCTTAGTTTTAGTTATTAAAAGATTGGCTGGCAGAGTATTATTTTGGGTAAGATGTAAACTTACATTGATTTGGTAACGTGGATGACCCTTTGGGGATCAGGAGGACATTTTGGTAAAAGAAATAAGAGTTTTCAAAACTTATCTTGTTAGTGGACTTGGTTGCTAATTGGGAGGCAGAGACTGAAATGCAGTAAATGGGGTTGTGGGTTTCTTTAATGGGGCTTCTGGTCTGATTCATGACTGGTTGGGGAATCTAACTGCTCTCCTTTTCTGCAGCCTGCCATGACCATGGCATGTTCAGTTTGGCTGTCCTAGGCATGGACGGGTCAAAATAATGAAAAGCAAAAAAAAAATTGAATTTTTCCATAAAACAATTTTTTTTGAAAACACCAAAATGTTTTAATCGAAATATTTTGTTTCAATAAAATCAGAATGTTTTGTTTTGATTTTGTATATTTTATTTCATTAAAGATTAGAACCTGCAATTAAATACATTTCAAAATGATAAGAGGCTTTGAAACAAAACCTCAAAATACTCCATTTTGACCATATTGAAACACTTCTTACAAATTGGCATTTCTGCTGGGAAAATGTTCCACTGGAAATTATTCTGGTAGGATTTGATGGATAGGGCATTTCATTCGCAGTCAAAACAACATCCACAAAACCCCTGAAAACCTAGACTCCACAGCATAATGCAGACCCTTTCCAGACACAGAGTAAATGGAGCTTGTCAGCTATGTAATTATATCAGTTCCTAACTACAAAGTGTTTACACCTTTATTTTCCCACCATAAATACTGTGTTAACAACTTTGTCTGCTTTATTTTTCGTGCCCGCTAATATTTTATTTAAACAGACCTGCTTTGGAATCATTCCGATGTTAAGCAAGTCAGAGGAATAGAGATGAGTGTCAATTATGTTCCTAAATATTTAAACAAACTTCAGAAAAAAGTTATCACTAGCTGGTTATGGCTTCCATAGTAGCTGTAACAGCTAGCTCCACCAAGAAGGTAGCAAGCACTAACTGCTTTTAATAATGTTGCCACTGCCAAACACTTATCATCATAATTATGGGAGCTCTGTTGATGAAAACACACATGCAAATATACTTGCTAAAAGCACAATGCTTTATTTTGTATGCAAAAGGCAGTTTGTAGGTATGCAGGTCATTTGTATCATGGAAAAAATAGGAATTTGTTTCATTTCCATGCAAAAACTTGAAAGTCATGAGCTTGTTTATACAAAAATGGGCTTTGTGTAGGTATCTAAACATTTGTGTCACCACTCATTCACATAGATAGACTCAGTTGCATTAATACACACAAGTGCATATTTATAAAACCATAGTGACGAAAAAGATTTAAAATCTCAAGGTTACTAAACCACCATAAACTATGGCCTGGAAATCTCTTCTTCCCTTCCTCTTATCACATATACATGGCATCATTTAGACAATGCACCTCACTGCAGTATCTGCGCACTGTATAAATCTTGATAGCACTATTTGCATATGATACAAAACGACACAGGCTAGTTAAGTCCAAAGCAGCTTTCAAAGGAATCTCAGAAAACCGGGTGACTGGGCAACAAATGGCAGATGAAATTCAATGGTGACAAATGCAAAGTAATGCACACTGGAAAACAATCTCAAATATACATATAAAACGAGGGGGTCTAAATTAGCCATTACCACTCAAGAAAGAGATCTTGGAGTTGTGGATAGTTCTCTGAAAACATCTACTCACTGTCCAGTGGCAGAAAAAAGCTAACAACGTTGGGAATCATTAGAAAGGAGACAGATAATAAGACAAAGTATCATATTGCCTCTTTATAAAACCATGGTACACCCACAACTTGAATGCTGTGTGTAGATCTGGTCATCCCATCACACACAAAAAAAAAAAAAAGAAAAAAAAAGATATATTGGAATTGTAAAAAGGTACAAAAAGGGGCAACTAAAATAATTTGGGGTATGGAAAAGCTTCTGTATGGGAAGAGACCAGTAAGACTGGGACTTTTCAGCCTGGAGAGGAGACAGCTAAGGGGGGGATATGATAGAGATCTATAAAACCATGACTGGTTTGAAGAAAATAAATAAGGAAGTGTTATTTACTTCTCATAAATCAAAAATGGGAGGTCACTAAGTATGGCCATTCTTTTGGGAGCTATTTTGCCTGGTGGCAGCTTTCCTATTCCAGTAGTGATCTATAGAGTTTCAAGGAAAGAGGACATCATCAAATTGGAAAACTATAGCATGTTGGAAAACTGCACCAGTTCTCAGCAAGTAGAACTAGAACCAGCCCGTTGTCTTGGCCACTTGCAGAGATCAGAGAGATAAACTCACTGCTTTTACCAGTTCTACATAGCTGAATGTCACCACACCAAGCAAGGACTACACATACTAGGAAAATGAGTTATTTTCCACATCTGTGTCTTGCTGCCGTCTATTTACTTCCGCCTGTCAGAGCTGGGGAAAAAGGAGATGAATGTAATTGTATGGATAACTCTGCTTGAATCAAGACAATATGGGCTATAAAAATGAGCAATCAAAAACCTATTGAGATGGTCCTTACATAATGGATATGTGCAGGGTGTACAGGAATCTATACACACACTAGAGATTTTGGAGAACAGACTTAAAAGCTGGCAAAGAAGGGGTAGGAGCTGACTGGGAATTGTTTGATGAAATATCTTTTCATTAAAAACACCAGTGTCAAAACTAAAGTTGTTTGTGAAACAGGTTTGGATTCAATGACTCTCTGACAAACACACACACGATATATATTTTGAAAAGAGAATTGTCAAAACAGCTCATGACTACATTTTCTAAATGCAAATGTCTATTTTTCTAATTCAGAAGTTTTGTTTAGCAATTTAAACTAGTTAAACTAGTTTACAAAGGGTGAAAAAGGTCAAAATCCAAACCAAGTGTTTGAGGAACTCAAACCAATTATTTTGTAGTTGTTTTGGTTCAAGAATATTTTCCAGATTTTAACTCTTCAAGTTGGAAAATAATTTTGAACTCAAAAATATTCAAAGAGCAGAAAAATCATTTCCCACCCAGTTCTAGGAGGGAGATCTAGATAAGCAGGTAACCAGTTTCAGAACTAAACTCTTCAGACACTTGCAGACATTCCTCCCTTGGTTACTACATTGAGTAGTCAAACTATGCCTATTTTAGCAGACAGGAATAAACTACTCCTGACGCTTTATCCTTGTCTCTCTAACAGGTCCATCTTTCTGCTCCTCAAAGGCCTGGAACAGAATATTTTGGGGCTGATTCTCGTCTAACACCAGTTTTACACCGGGTATTCCCATTGACTTCACTATGCTACTCCTGCTTTATACTGGAGTACACAAGTGGGGAACTGAGGCTATGTCTACACTTGTTAATTTAAGTCAATTTAGCTAAGTCGACGTAACAAAGTCAATTTAGCATGTCTACACTCAAAAATTAAGTCGATTTAAAGGGGACCCTGCCAAATCGACTTAGAGAGTCCACACTGGATGCCTAAGTCGACTTCTAGGGGCTAGGTGGACCTGGGACTGGGCCAGGGTGGCAGGGGGGCACCCCTTGCCAAGTGCCAGGGGGCTCAGCATTTGCCCCATTGTACCAGGGTACAATGGGGGCTGAGCAGGACAGGGACACTGGCAGGGCATAGGAGCGGGGTGGGCAGGGTTCTGTCCTGCCCTGTTGGATTGCACCCAGGCTCTGGATGTGCCAGCCACCCTTGTAGGGAGGGCAGTGGGGGAGCCCTGAAGCCCTTTAAGTCAATTTAGGGCTAATCCACGTCTACACTGGCTAAATCGACTTAATAAAGTTGACTTAGCCAGTAAAGTCGACTTTAAATGAGGTTTTATAAAGTCGACTTTAATTTTCTTTAAGTCAACTTAAACTGCTGCTTAAGCTGATTTAAGGAAAATGTAGTGTAGACGCAGATTAAATTAAGTTGATTTAAGCAAGCTTAAGTCGACTTAATTTGTAAGTGTAGATGCACCCTAAGTGTCTCCACAGCAGTGTAATGCAGATAAGGCCTATCAGAACAGTGCTCTGTGATGTTGTGTGTTCGTGTATAATGCCCAAAGCTACAAGGGCTTATCTTGGCCTAATTACTTTATGGCAAGCTAGCAACAAATTTACTGTCCACTGTCATCACTCTTGTCCTTCACTGTGTAGCAGGTAATGTCTCTGTGAACATCTGTGCTGTGAATTTTCAATTAATTCTTTTAGACTGAATAATAGGTGAAGCTTCCTGCAATGAGCTACACTAAACTGTGGAATACGTTCGCAAGTGAAGGGATGGAACCCCCATTACTGAGTTATCTAGGCAGAGCTACTCAAAATTGAGTGCCTAAATCTCATTGAAAATCAGCTCCTTAGGCCCCTGTGAAAATACATGCATGAGCACTGGGAAAGTGTGTCTCAGATCACCCTCTAGTCAACCAGACACTAAAGATTAATAGCTTACCAATGCTATGTGCTAACAAAGTCATTCCTTTATCCCAAGCAGTAGGAGTCTGTGCTGCAGGGCTGAAGTCTCTAGGTCAGGACCTTTTCAATAACACGGCACACTTGAATGAGACAAACAATTTCACAACCCACCTACTTTTTGCAGCTGAATTGATTGCTCATAAACATCACATTTACTTACATTTTCTATGATTATGGTCTAACGAGAAAGGTTTGCAACATAGTGCATACAACGAGCTAAAGAAGGATCAAATGCATTAATGATTCAAATCCAGCGGAAAAAAAATACACTTCATCTCAATTTTGCCCTTTGGCCACCTGCGTTTAGAATGTTCACATTTTAGAATCGAAAGACCAACACCTCGCTTTTAATTTGATGATTGATTTTCATGAGTTTTATGAGTTGTAATTTTGGTTGGATAGAATATTGTTTAAGATGAAAAATTGTTTGTTTTACACTGATTTTCATTACCTTTGTACAAAATTCCACAACACACTCGGACAGTTGTCATGGCACACCAGTGTGCTGTTGCACAGCGGTTGAAAACCACTGTTCTAGGTTCGAAAACCTGCCAGCAACCCATGGCTGGGATTGTTACACACGCAGTAGGCTCTATGATCTAATTAGCCTCTTCTATTTCTTTTGTCTATGAATTGATTCATAGAGCCTTTAAGGCTAGAAAATACCATTAGATCATGTAGTGTGACCTATACTGTGTCACAGGCCACTGTAGTTTACCCACTTATCCCTGTATTGAGCCCAATAACTTGTTTGTCTAAAGCAATGTGTGTTTGGCTTAAGCAGATCTTTCTGAAAGGCATTGAGTCTTGATTTGCCAACAACAAATGATGGAGAATCCACAACGTCACTAAATGGTTTGTTCCAGTGGCTAAATCATTGATAATCACACTCACTGTTAAAAATGTAAGCTGTATTTCTAATTGGAAATGTCCGTACATCTATAGTTCCATACCACCAACTCTTTGCTGTACATATATCCAGTGGTCAAAGTATAATTTGATGGGCCCCAGAACCCTCCTAATCTCTGGGCCCCCTTCCCGTATTGTCTGGGGCCCCTTCATGCATGTGCGGGTCCCAGCCCAGTAGGCATTTGCAACCACTTATCAGTACCACGTGCATTGATTATCGCTCCAGAAAAATATTTATAGTTTTATATGGCATTTATGTCTATAGCAATTATTGCCACAAACTAGCAAACACTGCATAACACAATAAGTATTGTGATTAACAATGGGGGGTGTAGGACCTGCCAGCAGCCAGGGCAGGGTGGAACATGCGTTCCGCCGGATTTTTCTATTTTTAGGGGCCTCAGAACTCTCGTCCCTCAAACTTGTGGGCCCCGGAACCGAGTTCCGGTGCGTTCCCCCGTACTTTAACCCCTGCATATATATCACCTCCACAGAGCACGACAGCAGTTAAGATTGGCTATCCAGATGGACGTCAGATGCTTTCTGCAGAGCAAACGGTGGTGCCCCACTGAGCTTCATTCTGTGCATAAAGGTTCCTAGTACTAGTGTCTGGATTTCATTCTATTGTTGCCAAGGTAGTCATGTATCCAAGTGACTCAGCTTGGAAAGGGCATCCACATTTGGGGGACCTGGTCAATAATGAGTCCACTGTTAAGTTCTCACACAATTAGCATGTTCCAGCTGTCAGCATAACTATTTCCGGTAGCCCAATTCCTCTTTGATTATATTGCAAGTGAAAAAGTACATAGACTTTTAAAAACATTATGGATTCATTTGGCAACATCAGGGAGGTTCTGTGTGAACAAAAGCAGCATTTGAATTTATCAGCTGTCCTTAAAGTGTTAGATTTATTTAGCAGGGAATTGACAAGGAAAGAAGAAAACCAAGCAGAGCCTCTGCTGTCATTCACAGGTTATTGATTCCTATTGACATCAGGAGACATTTGGATTCTAACCACAGTGACAAGAACTACTAGGATGTCACTTTGAAATGTCAAATGCACAAGTTCTAAATTTTTATGATATCTCATATGTTTCCCTCGGGCAAGACACACATTAAGGGTATTTTGTTGAGACTGCGTGAGA
The DNA here is from genome assembly GCA_007922175.1 of Pelusios castaneus. Taxonomy (NCBI): domain Eukaryota; kingdom Metazoa; phylum Chordata; order Testudines; family Pelomedusidae; genus Pelusios; species Pelusios castaneus. The sequence continues at coordinate 2,109,200 of ML685896.1, forward strand.
GAGATGAAAAGTTCTCTGAAGGCTAAGCCTGCCATATGCAAGGGGCTGCCCTGTCACTCCAAGCTATGTCAAACAGACGTTGCTAGCATGAGGCTGTGCGTTTGGGATCTTCTGAATGAAAGGGATATTATATAGCTGGACTGTTTGCTCACTACAGTGTGTGGATCATGTGACCTGCCTTTAACATCCAGGAGCTACTCATGCTTAAATCTCAGCTTGTAGTTAAATACATTGTTGGATCAAAGTTTTAAGTCCACTACCTTGCTACAGGATTCAGCTTTCAACCTGTAAGGCCAAACAGATGAGACAGTAACCTGTCTCTTCTAACTCAAATCTACATGTGGGAGTGCTTGAACTGTGACATTGATGGACAGACCAATGCTAGGAAGAGCTGGGCAAACTCTTCTGTGCAAATAATTTTTTCACTGAAAAAATGCACATTCAGGTCAACCGAAGAAATTAGCCAATTCTCATAGACTTTAAGGTCAATTCAGGTTGATTTCAGTGAATTGTTTTGGTAAAATACTAAAAAGAAATATTTCAAAATGTCCAGGCAGTTGGTCAGAACAAACAAGGAGTCCTGGAGCACTTTTCAAGACTAACCAATATATTTATCGCAGAAGCTTTAATGCGTGAGATAGTTGGCCTTTCCACCATGAAACAATTTGACTTGTTGGTTTGGAAAAACATTTCTTTTCAGAATTTCACTAAATTTAAGATAAAACAAAATTTAAAAGTGAGAAGAAACCATCAATGAAATAGTTTGTTTCAGGGTGAACAAAGCATTGAGTTTGACCCAAAAATGATTTTTTCTATTTTTTTGTTTAACTGGAAAAATTGAAAAAAAATTGGTTTCGTCTTGTGACCTGAATCCATTTTTTTGTTCAGTCACCCAAACAGAAAATGGGTCATTCACACAGCTTTAGTGGTAGCTCCCCTCACCTGGCCCCTGCGGTCCCTCTCAAATGCAACACAGAAGATTAATTTGGAGCCAGTCCATTACTGGGGGAGAGTCCTGTCTGCCGTTTTTCTTTGTTCCATTAGTTTTGGTGGCTTCCCCTACTCCCTGCTGTGTGTTTTAAGGTCAGCTGGAATCTCTTACTGTTCCTTGAAATTATGCTTTGATGCCAACGTGGCTGCAAAATGAGTCATGCCTCACTTTTATGCCTCAAGCTGCTGAAGTGGAACTTCCCATTGCTCATCAGATGCACAGGGCAGATGTTCACAATCAAGCCGTGACCTTGAATGTCACCGTGGGATCTACCTGCTTAGAAGAGGAAAGCAGGCAACAGTCACTCCGGAGAGAGTTTAAATGTATCGGTGTCATTAAAGCCAGCACCCCTGGGACAGAGAAGAGAGGATGAGAGCGAGGGGGAGGTATGACTGTGGAATGAATAGGACCCGAGACGCTGAGACAGTCTGGCTGGAGAAAGGGGGAGACACTTTTACTAAGCCATAGCTCTGATGTCACTGCTGCTCAGCGTACAGATGATACAAAATGTTATCTGCGCAACAAAGCACATGCTGGCTGTGAGCAAAGACAGTTCAGACTGACATGAAAAGAATCCCCCTCCTCTGGTCTCCTTCATTTTCTGAGCCTCACACATTTAAAGGGACAGTACTCTACTTTGGATTTTTAGCACTTGTCCCTACCTCTGTAGGGATGGGAAGGTGGATGAAGCACCTCCGATTAAGGCTTCCAGATGTTGGAAAGACAGCATTGCTCAGTGGTGCCCTGTAGCACCACTATTATTTCTCATGGGTGGTTTTATTTTGGCCAGTCCAAGTCCTTATTTCTTCAAGCAGGTTGCAGCGAGGACAGATGAAAGAAGGCCTGGGTCAGGAACAGTTCAAGTGCTTTCTGAGTGCGAGTTCTTTGCATCTGGGGCCCAAACCAAAACGCACTGAAGTCAAGCTTACTTCAATAAGCATTGGACTGGGCCCATAATGCTCCAAAGTGCTTTTTGTTTGGTGATGTGCTGTTCAACCCACCATGCAGATACACACATCAGACCATACCAAGTCCCTGTAGTAACTCACAGAAATCACCTGGAACACAGAAAGATTCATCACAAGCAGAAGGAACTGAAACTAGGGTGAGCAGCCTATTGCAATTCCATGCGTCTCCTCTGGCATTTTGCCAGGGACAGAATATGCACTAAAGCCTTGAATACATTTCAAGATGATCTTTCAAATCAAACAGCCATGGGAAGGTTTGCAAGCCCTTTATCTTCTGCCAGTCACTCTATACATCATGAGGAGAGCTTTGTGTATGGCCTCTCACCTCTAATTTAAGGCCAGATTGCTGGTATTTGAATCTATCTGCCCTTTCTGTATGAAAGAGAGGCGGCGCATGGATTCTTTTTAGTAACAAAAACGAAATTTTGCTATAACATTTTCTAGCACCTTAATGTTAGGTTGGATCCCAATCCACCAATGCCTTGAACCCTCTGTCATACTCCACAACACTATAAAGCATTAGCAAATCAGTTTTCCTCCAGGCTTGCCCTCCTTTTGGCTGGTGCAAATGAGGTGCAGAAGAAATGGTGAATCAAGCCCATAATTCATCTTTTGTCTTCTGCAAACGAGGAGATAACCCAGAGGGCATGCAGCCTGGAAACGTACATCCTCCTTACTCAGCAGGAGTATATTTCCTTGTTGCACTTTACCAGTATTGTTTATGTCTTCCCACCTGAGCTCAGGCTGCAATGTGGTAGCTCTAATTACATGGCTGGCACGGAAAGGCATACAGAGTTAAATCCACAATGGGGATTTAAGACTCAGTGTAGCCAGGGCTGGCCCGACCATATATGCGAACCAGGCAGTCGCCTAAGGACCAGGCTTTAAGGGGCACCAAATTAGACAGAAATGAAAATTTTTTCTCTATTTTCAATAATATATTAACATGTTGTAATTTTTCTCTATATTGAGTTGGGCAGAAGGGGTGCCAAAGTCAGAGTTCGCCTAGGGTGCCAAAAACCTTTGGGCTGGCCCTGAGTGTAGCAATACCTAACACGAGGGCAGAGCAAGTTGTGTGTGTGCCCATCAACAGAAATGTAGTCATCGTGGGGATTTCACTGGTGGCACTCACGAGCTTTGGCAATTTAGGCCCAAGAGGGTGAAGCGATAGCTGACAGGGGTCTTGAGAATCTAAATTTTGGATTTAAGCACCTCAAGTGACAGTTATATAACTGGACCGAGGTGCCTATCTAACTGAGAAAGATTTAGGACTTATCTAGATATTGATGATGGATTTATTTGTATTAGAGCAGTGCCTGGGGGCCCGTCATGGATCAGTACCCCATTGCACTAGGCAGAACAAAAAAGGTCCCTGCCCCTACAGAAATGATATAGCCCAACCCTCAGAAATTTGCTCAAAGTCGAACAGGAAGTGCATGGCAGAACCAGGAACTGAACATCAGCCATTGACTAATGTCATAACCCCTTACCCATGCTTCCACTGCTATTTATGAAACAGAACAAGCTTCTTCGAGAATCAATCTACGCTTCAGTGATCAGACTTTTTTCCATAAAGAAGGGCGTAATCTTTGACTTCAACCAGAGTTGATGGTGCTTCTGGATGCTGGCCCTGAAAAGATAGGCAAACCCAGTAAATAGTCTTTCCATTTTAGTGGCCTCAGCACTCTCCTCCTTGTGCCCCTCCCCCCCTCTTTTTTTTGCTACATTTTCTCTTGTTTCCTTATCGCTGGGCAAGATTACAGATAAATGCTGCTTGACATTTTAAAACATGAAGATTTTGTGCTCTGTAATTATCCTCTGTTCTCCAAATCTCCGAGAGGCCCTAAGGCAGCTTTCTGTATGAACTTCACATGCCAACTAGAATCCCAGGCTTTTCTGCAGGAAAGGTGGTGCTGCACACTCACCAGTTCCCCAGGGATTAGAAATTCAAGTGTGTGCTTCGGAGATCTTTCTCTCAGGTGCCCAGTGTCCAAGAGGAATATAAAAAAGGGCAAGAAAGGGGAGGTGGAGGCTGCTTAGGAGGTGAAGAATGAGAAGCAGCAGTGGTTACCCAGTGGGGTGAAGTAGTGGGTATATTTAGAATAAATAAAAGGAAATCCTGTTTTATACAATGCAGGGACACTTCCTGGAATCTAAAACTCAGCAGGGCAGAGAGTTAAATATATAGTAGCTGTGAGTGGTCTTTTTAAAGAGTGGTATGTGCAAAGGGCAGCATTACTGGTACTATAGGATAGACACATTTTGCATCAACTTATCGGCCTGAGAAAACCAAACCTGTGCCCTGTATTTTATAATGAACCAAAGATAAATCTCTAGGACTTGTAAGAATGGGTTCACTTGGAGCATTGATTCTAGAGAGCCAGCAAGGCTTCACAGCAATAGGACAGTGAGGCCCAGGAGGCGAAAAGCAACAGAAGCCATAAATTGATGTAAAAAATACCCTTAAAATGACAGGCCTCCGGGTGTGAGACTCAGTTTGGGACCATGAGTGGGGAATCAAGTTTGCCAGCATGTCAGTAAGACACTAGTTACTAAATGATTCAGCTGCAAGATTTAATGCTGAATGCCAGACTGATTGCGAGTTCTGGCTGTGACTTCTTTCCGCTCCTCCTTCTGTCTCTACTCCAGCTCAATGCAAAGCAGGGAACAGGCAATGGATCACATTTTAAAATTAAGATAAGAACAATGTGTGCTGGGGAAAACTCTCTGAGAAAGAGGTATCGGGCTGTATTCATTGTCCTAAATGGTGGGGTGAAAAATCCCAGGGTTTGGGTATTCACTTCTGGCTTGTGTGAAAACCTGGAGGATATACTGTAGAAAGCTCTGTGAACATCTCTCAAGTCTCTAATCTTGCTCTGCTCTCTGATGTTCCAAAGCTGGAACCAATCAAACTGATGGTAATTCAAAGCCTTTGTTAACTACTAAAATTCACTTCAGCTAATCATAGAATCATATGCTGCAACTTCTCACTCGCCCAGGAAAGCCAAAAGGACTATACGGGGAAGAAGGGTTCAAAGGATGTGGAGCTCAGGGCTATGAGTGTACCGAAGTGAAGGGACAAGTGTTGGAGATGGGTTTGAAGGACCAAATTATCTGCCAGCGTTTGAGTGAAGTCAGTGGAGTTGTGCTCACTTAGAGTCAAAAAATTCATTGTCTTCAATATTTTCCATCAGGAAGGGAGACAAAACTAACCCTTCTGCCAGGATTTCTTTTCTCTTGTCTCAGCATTGACTTTCCCTGGACATCTAGTAGCATGTGTGAGTGGAAGTCTCCTTTGCTGGAAAGCAGCCAGCTGCCTGTCTGTGTGAACCTCTTCCATGACCAGCTTTGGAAAGCTTTGGCCCTGCTTTGAAAGTCTGCCCCGATCCTTCTTTGTGGTGGTGCCTCTGACTGACAAGTTGACTTAGAGCTACTCTGCATCTACACTGGCTTAAGTCGACTTAAAGAGCCCCAGGGCTCCCCCACTGACCTCCCTGCCAGGGTGCCTGGCACAGCCAGAGCCTGGCGTGCCCACCCACAGGCAGGACACAGCCCTGTCCACCCTGCTGCTATACCCTGCCCCTGCCCCTGTCCTGCTCAGCCCCCATTGTACCCTGGTACAATGGGAAAATGCTGAGCCCCCTGACACTTTTAAAGGGATGCCCCCCCTCCCACCATGGACCATTCCCAGGTCCACCTAGCCCCTAGAAGTTGACTTAGAACGTCCATTGTGGACGTTCTAAGTCGATTTGGCAAGGTTGACTTTAAGTCAACCTAATTTTATATTTTGGACATGCTAAGTCGACTTAAAGTCAACTTTGTTAAGTCGACTTAACAAAGTCGACTTATTTGGCCAAGTGTAGACACAGCCAAGGACTTGGAGAAGATGGGAAATGAAGGTGTTCTATGGGAGAGATGAACCTGCATTTCATACTGGGCCTTTAGCCATGAGTGACACCAGAAGATGGCTGCTCAAATTAACACATCATGACACCTAGGCTGCTGGATTCTCTACTCTCCCAGGCTGTGGTAGTTTAATCCATCTCCCCCACCCTCCATATTCTTATTTCTAGTGCATCCTGAGTTTCTCCAGCCTCACACAATAGCAAACGGCAGCAAGTGATGGAGGAATCCAGCTGAGGAGGGGGTGCTCTTGTGGTTTAAGGCATCAGACTGAGACTTGATCTAGAATGAATTTCTGACTCTGCGACAGACTCCACACTTAATAAGTGGAATACCCCAGGGATTGGTGCTGGTTTGGTCAACATCTTTATTAATGATCTGGAGGATGGGGTGGATTGCTCCCTGAGCAAGTTTGCAGATGACACCAAGCTGTGGGGGAGGTGGTAGATAAGTTGAAGGTAGGGATAAGATACAGAGTGACCTAAACAAATTGGAGGATTGGGCCAAAAGAAATCTGATGAGGTTCAACAAGTGCAGAGTCCTGCACTTAGGACAGAAGAATCCCATACACTGCTACAGACTGGGGACCGATTGGCTGGGCAGCAGTTCTGCAGAAAGGGACCTGAGGTTACAGTGGATAAGAGGTTTTATATGTTGCCAAGAAGGCTAATGGCATATTGGGCTGCATTAGTAGAAGCACAGCCAGCAGATGAAGGGAAGTGATTATTCCCCTCTATTTGGCATTGGTGAGGCTGCATTTGGAGTACTGTGTCCAGTTTTGGGACCCCCTCTATAAAAAGGATGTGGACAAATTGGAGGGAGTCCAGTGGAGGGCAACAAAAATATTAGGGAGCTAGAGCACAAGACTTACAAGGTGAGGCTGAGGGCACTAGGCTTCTTTAGTCTGAAAAAGAAAAGACTGAGGGGGGATTTAGTAGCAGTTTTTAACTACCTGAAGGGGGCTGCAGCAATGATGAAGCTAAGCTATTCTCAGTGATGACAGATGCCAGAACTGGGATCAATGGTCTCAAATTGCAGCGAGGGAGGTCTTCACTGGCTATTAGGAAAAAAAATTAGCAGGAGAGTGCTGAAGCACTGGAATGGGTTGCCTGGAGAGGTGGTAGTGTCTCCATTTTTGGAGGTATTGAAGCTGTGGCTTGAGAAGGCCCTGGTTGGGATGGCTTAGCTGAGGTTGATCCTACTTTGAACTGAGGGTTGGAATGGATGACCTCTTGAGTTCCCTCATTGTCTATGGTTCCCTGTATTACCTTCAGCAAGTCATTTAATTTCTGTTCCAAGTCCACATCTGTAAAAGGATGATAAGACTCCCACCCTTGGTCTGCCCTGGCTATTTAGATTGCAAGCTCTCTGCTTCAGGGACTGTCTCTTACTGTGTGTATGGGTGGCGCCTAGCACAATGTGGCCCTGATATCTGCCTTCGCCCCTAGGCTCTGTGTTAACACAAATAATATATAATAGAATCCATGCACTGCGGCTAGTTAAAGCTGATTTGGGGTTTGCAGCAAGAGAGATTCAGGTTTGATATTAGGAAAAGCTTTCTAACTCTAAGGACAGTTAAGCACCAGAACAGATTATATAGGAAGGTTGTGGAACCCCTTCACTGGAGGCTTTTAAAACCAGATTGGAAAAACACCCATCAGGGATGATCTGAGTATACATGGTCCTGCCTCAGTGAGGGGCTGGACTAGATGATCTCTTGAGGTTTCTTCCAGCCCTACATTTCTAGGATTCTGTGGTCATTCTAGGTCCAGAAGGCAATGTGCCTCAAGACCATGAGAAGGAATGAATTAAAATTTCTTCTCTTCTAAACTGCAGACTGAATTTGCTTTCACAAATTGTAAGGCTGGACCTGGCAAGGTGAAGATTTTCGAATCACTCCAATACTGTCATCTGATGGCATCAGCATTCAAGTCAGAGCAGCATAGTATGCCAAGGTGGTTGCTCCCACAACAGCACCTTGAGAGTCAGGGGCTGTGTATCTCTGGAAGAGATCAAAAGAAGACCCCAGAGATCAAAAGTAATGAACGCTTTAAAAATCAGGCACGTTTGAACAAAATACTTAACAAAAAGGGCTGGCAATTTCTCTCTTTAAAAAATTACACAGTAAAACAGCATAAAGTAGAATTCAAATTTCTCTCTATGACTAATCAGGTAATTCTCTACAGCCTCCTGTAATGTCACTGGTCCTTGCACAGGTCTATTAAGCCAGCAAAGCACTTAAGCACATGTATAATTTTAAGAATGTGACTAACCCCCACTGAAGTTAGACACATAGGGTACGCCTATACTTGTAAATTAAGTCGATTTAAGCCTGCTTAAGTCAACTTAATTTACTCTGCATCCACACTGGAGTTTCCTTAAGCTGTTGCTTAAGTTGACCTAAGGAAAAGTAAAGTCGACTTTGTAAAACCTAGTTTTACATCAACTTTACTGCTTAAGTCGACTTCTTAAGTCCACTTCAGCAGTGTGGATGCCCTAAGTCGACTTAGGGCGGGGGGACAAGGGAGCATCACATGGCTCCCTGGCAGAAGGGAGCAACTGTGGCTCCCTTGTCCTGGGGAGCCCCTGCTCCCTTCTCCCCAGTCCTGCGGCTTCCCTGCCAGGGGAGCTGAGGTCCTGGGGAGAAGGGCTCCCCAGCTAGGGCTCCAGTAGGAGGGGATCCCCCACTGGAACCCTGGCTGGAGAGCCCGGGAGGCGGGTGGCTGGTCCCAGCAGAGCCAGCCGCACACCAGCTGGCTGTGCCGGGACTTAGAAGCCGCTCACCGCTTCTCAATCCCGGCAGGGCCAGCTGATGGCTGGCTCTGCCGGGACGAGGAGGGGCGGGCGGCTCTCCCGGCTCCCTTCTTTCCAAGACTGTTCAGTCCCAGCTAGGAGGGAGCGCGGGGCTCCCTTCAGCCAGGACAGCTCGGGTCCCAGCTAGGGACTGCGCTCCAGCTCCCAGGAAGCCCCCGGAGCCTTCCTGGGAGCTGGAGAGCAGCCTCAACGGCAATTGCCGGCATAGCAGAGCCCAGCTGGTGGGGAGACTCGGAGGCTTCCCCGCAGCTGGAGCGCGGTCCCGACTAGAAGGGAGCGTGGGACTCCCTCCTAGCTGGGACCCCCGCGTGGGTCCCGGCAAAAAGGGAGTCAATGGCTCCCTTCTCTCCAGGACCCCAGCGGGTCCCAGCAAAAAGGGACCCAGTGGCTCCCTTCTCTCCAGGACCCCAGCGGGTCCCGGCAAAAAGGGAGCCACCCCTTCCTTCTGACTGGAACCATTCATGTCCCGACCAGAAGGGAGCCCTGCGGTCCCTCCTAGCCGGGACCGAGCGGAAGACCCGCGCTCCAGCTGCCGAGCAGTCCCAGCTAGGAGGGTTCCCTTCTGCCCAGGACCTGAGAAGTCCCGAGCAGAAGGGAGCCGAGTGGTCCGGGGCAGAAGGAAGCAACATACTCCCTTCTCCCCTGGACCACTCCTGGGCTTGCTGCCTGGGGAGCCGAGGCTCTAAAGGAGCCTCACCTTCCCCTGGGCCTAACTAGTCGACTCAGAGAGTCTAGTGTAGACTCTCTAAGTCGACTTAGTATGGCCCACCTTAAGTCGACTTAGGAGTCCTGTGTGGACTCTCTAAGTTGACTTAAGGTCGACTTAAAGTCGACCTAGTAGAGTCGACCTAAATTCCCCAGTGTAGACATAGCCATACTTAAAAGTAAATATTTTGCTAGGATTCGGGTCAAAGTGATTGGAGAAGAGGTTGGGTGTTGAATGCCAGAGCTGAGTCAATCAGTCACAACAAATAAATCTATCCTATAGACACGCACCTTTTTCCTGTTTGGCATTTTCCACAAGCAAATCATTAAATGCTCTTATTTACCAGTGTAACGCCCTTATGGCCAAGGTGGAGTCTGCTTTGCAGGCAGCTCTGGCCAAGGAAAGGCGCACGCAGGAATGCAGCAGGGACAGTCCCCTTTCACCCAGGGGCACCTGTTCCAAACCCCCCGGAGTGATCACACACGCACACACGCTGGGACAGCACAGTGAACAATGGAATGGGGAAGATTTATTTACAGAGGGAGGAAAAAGAGAACAACAAGGGGGATGGGGCAGCAGGAAAGCAGGCTAGCAATTAGCACAGGGCCTTACAGGCCCAGGGGTGCTGCAGGCTGAGGGCAGACAGTGAGGGAGCACAGCGTCTGTGCTGAGTTCAGTGATCCCAGCACAGTTCCAGTCCGGGCTGAGTCCTGGTTGCTCCTGGTCGTCTTCGGCACCAGCAAGTGGCCCCAGCAAAGCCTCCGGTGCCTCTTCTGACGCCCTCCCCACTTAACTACCTAGAGCCTCCCCCAAGTCCCAGGCCAAGTCCCAGGCCTCGTACTCACGGCCCCGCAGCCCTGGGCAGCCGTATCACTGGTCCAGCTCCAGTCTGTCCTCGGGCAACTGCTCCCTCGCACAGTGTCCTCTGGCTCCAGTCCTGGGTGTCGCCGGTCAGCTCTCTGTCCCTCTCCAGCTTCTGGGCAGGGCCTCTGCTGCTTCTCTCCTCACCATGCCTCTGCTGCAGCCCTTATCCTGCCCAGCTTCACAGCCACACCCTCACTCTCATCCCCTCCCCCCAAACAGCACTCTCTCCTCCCAGCATAATCAGTGCCTCCCCTACAGGGCAAAGGGTTAAAGGGACCACGCTCTCTTAAACCCCAAAGGGGTTACACCAGATTTCTTTACTGGTATGCAACTCATGCAGATTTTGTATACTAGAACTGAGTGTACAATTTGCCATTCACACTGTAATTTATGTGACTAAGTAAACTAATCAGCCCTGTGTGTTGCATATTCAGTTCTGACAGCTGTCATTCATGTAATTCAGCCAGTCAAGAAACAGGAATAATGCCACATGAGCTATGTCATTAGCATCACAAAAACTGAATTTCACAGTCAAATACAAAGATGAAATTCACTTTCAGCAAATAATGGTGCATTCAATCTAAAAGTGCTGCTGTATACAAGAATGCATGTTGTTAAATATTAAGCTCACCGATGTTTGCAGAAAGCAAATACAACAGAATTGTAGATACAAATCAAAATGAAATTTGATTTTAAATGCAAATAGTATTTGTGCAATATTTTCTCCATTCGTTGCTAATATATACTGAATTCCCTAGACTTTGATTTGATTATTTTCCAGGAAGCCAGGCTAGATCTTCAGCTGATATCAACTGGCATGACTCCATTGATTTCACTAAATACAAGGGATACAGGGAAGCTATGTTGATCTGCATAGGTGAGAATCTGGCCCGCAGATCATTTCCAGACATATTGAAAGATGGTTGACATCCTCAGAGATATGAGATGTTTCTCTTTCCAACTTAGATAACTCCACAGTTCAGAGCTTTAAACAGGGACAGAATGATGGGTTTATTCTGAGAAAATCCATCAGAGGACTGTTAATTCACTTTCCTGGTTGACTGCCAAAGGTCACAGAAAAGGGAGCTGCAGGAAATGGGACATTAATTTCTACTAAATACATTTGTGAAATTACATAACTATAGGTGAGTTTAACAGCCATTAGTTTCTGTATAATCAGAAATTGCACCAGCTAGTTTGAGGGTGGTGTAGGTGAGTGGAATTAATCTGAAAGAACCAGGCTCTCAGTGTCTCCCCATCCCAATTTGATCACTTTGATCTTTGTTGACATATGATCAATTTACTGGACTTAAATTGAGTCACAGCACACATACCCTCTGCCCTTTTTCCTTACTGGGGGGCTATTAAGATGGACCGGTGTGAAAACAAGGCCCCCAAACTCTGGGGAATACATTGCACTTTCTAGTGCATCAACTGGGATATTCTGGTTTCTTGAAAAATTAAAATACGGCAGGCTTTTCAAGCTGCTGCCCCCACTCCCACTGCGGATTATTTGATAAAATGAAGGGAAATTCTCAGCCCCCCTCTGCCCCCCCACTAATCCTGCAAGGAAAAATAACTGGACTCAGTGAAATGCAATTTCTTCAGCCATCTTTGATCTTGTTATCAATACATATTGCTCTGATTTCTGGAATCATATTCTACTACTCGGGAATGTGTCTCTAGGCCTACACATATTTCCTGTCTATCTGTATTTATATGGCTCATCGACAGTAATTAAGGCAGGGAAGTACAAATTATAAATAATACTTATTGTCCCTCTTCTTCAGAGGGGGAATTAAGTGATTTGTCCATGATCATACAGGAAAGCTGTGACAGAATAGGGATCTGAACCAAGATCAGCTAATTCCCAGTCTTCCTCTTCCTTTGTAATTCTAATGAGTCACCAATTTATTTATGTAAGACATTTTGGTCAACATGTTTAACAATATGTCCCTCTCTGCATGACTCTGATTAGACAGCATCTGTTTAGTTTAGGACCCCTCAAGACCAGAAACGTCTGAACAAATTGGAGGAATTCAAAGAACAGCAACAGACGTGATCAGCAAACTCGAGGGACTGGTTTGTGAGGGAATATGAATGAATTTCCTATGAAGAGAAGGGTAGACTCATGATTAAAGATCTGGATTGGGAATCAGGCTTGGATTTGGACAAAAAGTGATTTTCCCATTTCACAAGAATTTGAGATTTGGAAAAAATTTCCATTCCCAAATTGGGATGAAAAGTCCAAAACTAAAATTTTCATGAACCAACCAACCAAAAAGTGTTAAGTCAATTAAAAAAAATTACACGCAAAATGAAAAAAAAAAAAATCTTTTTTAGCCCTTTAAAATCTAAATTTACTGAAATTTCAAAGTGAAAAGTCATTTTGAAATGGAAAACAAACTTTGAACATTTTCAAACTGGAAAGTGGGACATTTTGAAAATTTCAAACCTGTTTTGAGTTAGGAACCCTGGTTTGCGAACTGTTCTTGCTTGAGTTAATTGATTTGGAGAAAAAAGTATTCATTGAAAAATTCCTGACCAGCTTTACTTAAGTTTTCTGGGTTCAAATAGACTGTCTCAGAGATAGTATTTGATTTTGGGCGAACCATTTACTTCCTTGGCTAACCTTACTTTTTGGGAAAGAAACACTTATTCTTGTGAATAGTCCTCTTGAGCTCAATGAGGCTACATGGATGAGTAACCCCGCACCACTGTAAGTGATTCTCAACCAGGCCTTCTGGGTCTCACTTCCCCAATCCATCCCTAAGATAAAACCGTTTTCATTTCTCCTATCTTTTGTTTTCTTAATACAGATTGCAAGTTCTTTGGGATAGTGTCTTATTCTGTTATGTACAGCACCTCGCGTAACGGGGCCCTGTTTAGACAGGGCAGCTAGGTGCTACTTTAATAAATAGCATTCTTAAAATTGTACTAAAACTAAATTTAATCAGTCCGATGAGGGCACCAATTCAGCACAGTGCTTAGCGTCAAGCCTAACTTTAAGCTTGTGAGTAGTAATCTCATTCAACTCAATGGGACATAGCTTATGTGCTTGTGCATTCCAGCACTTTAGTGAATCAGAGCCTGAATGAATACTTGATGCTCCAGGTACTCGTTTATAACTTAGATGAAAAAAATTTAGACCAAGTCCAAGATACCTATTCCAGTCTGAGGAGTTGTGAAACAGTGGTTGATACTTGCATTTCTTTCCTAACAGCCCAGGCCACGATCTTGTGTAACAATCACCTTCTAATTTGGCTTCAGAAAGAGAAATAAAGATAAGGATATTTTCATTAATTAACAGAAGCTGTGCCATGGAGATCTTCCGCCTTTCATTTCCGCTGCATCAAGAGAGGCTGAACTTTACACAGACAGGGAATTTTGATACATTTATGTTATTCTGATTTCTCTCTTTTTTAAGCACCTGTAATCTCAAGTAACTGGAGGAGTTTATTTATTATACATTTGAGCTGGAAAGGAAAGAAAGCCTCACAAACGGCTTCACATCTGTTATATAAAAGAAAGTTGAAATCTCAAATGACACTTAGGTAGAACTGAGCTTATTTGGAAATTGGCACTCATTTATGGGTCACTGCTTTTGGAAACATGGCCTATCTGCTTGACATGAGGCAAGAGCTGTGCAAACTTCCTCGTTTTGGGAAACTTCAGAGTATCAGGACCTCTGGACCACTAGTCAGCACTGTACAGACAATCTTCCACATAGCTCAGTAATGCATCTCCATCCTGCCCTACATCCCTTGCTATTCCTGTTGGAGGTCTCAGCAGCTCTGCCGATTTGTTCAATCCTCACCCAGAACCATCCTCGGCTACACCATTCCTAGGCTTCTATATATTCCCACCAGTCTTGCTACAGCATGATTTTGATTCAGAGGCCAATTGGTGGTTCCCTATGTTATGTCAGCAACTCTTGTAAGGTCTAACATCCTCATTACACGTATGTGAAGTTCCACTCCTGCAACCTGGACTGGTGTGCTGCTGTGCAACTCCAGTACTCCACTGCAGGGCCCCTGACTTACTGCACCTTGCTGGGTGAGCCCCTACTCCCAGGCTTGCTCCTGCCCAATCTCCAGCGTGCAATCGTTTCCCAGGTGGTAGAAGTACGCTCTCACTAGCCACTCATGGGAGGATCCCCCAACTAGCACCTCTAGCCCCTAGATGCAACACCAGGAACTACGTCTTGCAAGGTTCAATGCATGTCCACTGGACCTTGCAAGCTCCTTTACTCCAGTCTGTCAATTTGACAAAGAAATCGATATGCATCAGCTTTTGCTCCAAGTCAGGGGCTCGAGTCGTACACGCTCATCTAACATCTCACTATTTTAGATAAAAACAAACAAATTTATGGATTAAAACATGACTTCAAATGAATATAAGGCAAATCAATGCAAAAGTCAGATAATTAATCGATCAAGGAGATAATCTCAATCAAATAAAGATAACTCATTCTAAACTAAAAATCACTGCTTCAGTCATTTCAGCTTACCACACAGGCCTGGCTATGATGGTCTTCAGCCAGACAATGCTCTGTGAGTAGGTAACAGTCCTTGAGGTTGCTTGCAAGATTGAGTCCTTGGCAAAACCCTTTAAACAGTTCAAAACGTGTCTCTCTCTTGTCAAACTCCCATTCGGTCCCCTTTCTTGCAATCGGCTACACTTTTTTCCCCTCTACAGAGAAGGCATTTGAACTTCATTGTTTTTAGATGCATACCTTCACCAGGTATGTGAGAACACAGCTCTGTTTGCCTGCCCCCACCTGAGCCATGTGAAATACATTTGGGGACCTGTTTCGTGTCTGTACACATGTATGATGTTGCAGGAAACATGCTACCATAACAGTAATGGAGAGCATGCTATGAGCATTCAAAAAACCGCTTACAGGGCACATTTTGCATTAGACAATCCAGAGTTACATTGTAAGGAAGAACAGGAAAGATACACAGATCACATCTTGAGAGTATGGGGGTGCAGCACATCACAATCTAACACTATTCTCGTGACATATACCCAAAAGGTGGCATAGGAATAGAAAACGAATAGCACACTGATCGTTAATATTCTCACGTGATGTACACCAAGGTCATTCAGCAGATCAATCAAAGCTGAGGATATAACCCAGCCAGCACTTCATCCACTACTAAGCCACACTGCCTACTGAATGAAGACTGGAGCACTCACACTAGTGAATGCCTTTTGCACCATTAGTGTAAGAACCTAAACCCTGTTCTGCGGCTCAGCTGGCCTGCAAGGGCAGGCTGCATTTTCAGAGTGTGCGTTTGTAGCCAGATCATTAAAGTCACTGGAGCAGTGTCAGCGCTTCAGCAATTTAATGGGCACCTGGGAAGTGCTGCTCTTTGGAAGTAGCCTTAAGTCTCATTTGATTTCAATACCAGATTTCAGTGCCAGGCTGTGCATCATCTTTCCTTTCCCACGTGTTAAATGTTGCCAGTGACTGCCATTCTGTGTGGAGTGAGGAACAGGCACAGAGCAGGGTGGGGAGGTCTAATACTGTTCAGTTGTCCCAACATGTTTCTAATTGTCTCACACTTTTATGATCCAATTTGGACTGCTGCCTTCAACAAACCCCGGACAATGCTGTTTTACCAGCATCACCCTCATGCGCAGAAATCTCCACCACCTCCCTTAGCATCATTTGGTATTTGCATTGGAACCTAGCAGCCCAAGAGCAAATGCCGAGTAAAAGACAGCCCTTGTAGCAAAGGAGTTACATCCTAAATAGACAGAAGGCTTGAGTGGCGGGAGGGAAACAGAGGCAAAGAGAAGGGCAGCGACTTGTCCAAGGTAACAGAGTAGGAAACACAACTACGTTCTTCTGACTCCCAGTCAAGCAGCCTAGACCCTGATTCATTCCTGCATCTCAACTTATTTCCCATCCGGCAGGAACTCCAGCTTTCCCCTCTGCTTTTCCTCCCCTGCCTGCATGAGAGAACTTTCTCCCACCTTGCCTGTGATATTCCAAACAGCTTCCCTAGATTCTCCCCAAACCCCATATTACAGCTATAGCCATTTAGAAATATCCTCACAGTGGGATTTAATAATATAATTGAGATAATGTTTGATTCTTAGACGCAAAAACCACAGAGCAGATTGCAGATGTATTCTCCAGTCCATTCCCATTCATACCAAGAGCAGGTGGATGATATGCATTCCACACCGGGACAAAGGTCACAAAGCCTCATTCACTCTCCTGATATGCCTTCCCTTTGCATTACCCTGCAGCAGACGAAGAAACATTGTACTTGAAAGCATGACTGAGGAAAAACTATCAGAACGTAGCAGGATGAGTGACACAGCTGGGAGACTTATCTCCCATTGATGAATGGGCTGAAGGTTTCGTTTACTTGGTTGCGTATTGTATGTGCACAAGTCCATGGAGCCGGATGAACTGCATCCGAGGGTGCTGAGGGAGTTGGCTGAAGTGACTGCAGAGCTGCTGACCATTATCTTTGAGAACTTGTGGCGAATGGGGAAGGTCCTGGAGGATTGGAAAAAGGCAAATATAGTACCTCTCTTCAAGAAAGGGAAAAAGGAGGATCCGGGGAACTATAGACCGGTCAGCCTCACCTCAATCCCTGGGAAAATCATGGAGCAGGTCCTCAAAGAATCCATCCTGAAACACTTGGAGGAAAATAGAGTGATCAGGAACAGTCAACATGGATTCACCAAGGGCAAATCGTGCCTGACCAACCTGATTTCCTTCTATGATGAGATGACTGGATTTGCGGATGCGGGAAGAGCCGTTGACGTGGTATACCTCGACTTTAGCAAGGCTTTTGATGTGATTTCCCACAGCATTCTCGTCGGCAAGTTAAGGAAGTATGGGTTGGATGAGTGGACGGTAAGGTGGATAGAAAACTGGCTAGCTCAACAGGCTCAGTGGGTAGGAATCAATGGCTCGATGTCTAGTTGGCAACCGGTAATGAGTGGAGTGCCCCAGGGGTCGGTCCTGGGGCCGGTTCTATTCAACATCTTCATTAATAATCTTGATGATGGAATAGACTGCATGCTTAGCAAGTTCACAGATGACACTAAGCTGGGGGGAATGGTAGATACTCTGGAGGGAAGGGACAGGATTCAGGGAGACTTGGACAAATTGGAACACTGGGCCAAAAGAAACCTCATGAGGTTCAACAAAGACAAGTGCAAAGTCCTGCACTTAGGACGGAAAAATCCCATGCACTGCTACAGGCTGGGGACCGATCGGCTAAGTAGCAGCGCTGTAGAAAAGGACCTGGGGGTTATGGTGGACGGGAAGATGAATATGAGCCAACAGTGTGCTCTTGTTGCCAAAAAGGCCAATGGCATATTAGGCTGCATCAGTAGGAGTATTGCCAGCAGATTGAGGGATGTGATAATTCCCCTCTATTCGACACTGGTGATGCCGCATCTGGAATACTGTGTCCAGTTTTGGGCTCCCCAGTACAGAAAGGATGTGGACAAATTAGAAAGAGTACAGCGGAGAGCAACAAAAATGATTAGGGGGCTGGGGCACATGGCTTATGAGGACAGAGTGAAGGAACTAGGCTTATTTAGTCTACAGAAGAGAAGACTGAGGGGAGATTTGATAGCAACCTTCAACTACTTGAAGGGGTGCTCCAAAGAAGAGGGAGCTAGGCTGTTCTCGATGGTAATAGAGGACAGAACAAGGAGCAATGGCTTCAAATTACAGCTGGGGAGGTCAAGGTTGGATATTAGGAAAAACTTTCTCACTAGGAGGGTGGTGAAGCATTGGAATGGGTTACCTAGGGAGGTGGTAGAATCTCCATCTTTGGAGATTTTTAAGGCCCGGTTAGACAAAACCTTGGCTGGGGTGATTTAATGGGGGTGCTCCTGCTTTTTAGCAGGGGGTTGAAGTAGATGACCTCGTGAGGTCCCTTCCATCCCTATGATTCTATGACCTGGATGGATTATTAACATAGGATTGAGCTGAACAGTGATGGACGGAGCAGGAAATGAAATGGTATTACGTGCTACCACAGAACATAAGTTTGCTCCCTTTCAAATCAAGTAGCTAGTCAAAGCTCAGGACCTGGATTTGTTCGAGATGAGGGTAGAAAATGATGATGCAGTTTGATATTTTCTTTGATACACAAGGTCCTGCTTCCTCCAAATTCTGGAGGAGCCAGAACAGAACAAGTTTCTGAGCTTCTTTAGCCAACACTAGACCCAAAAAACTCACTCTAGCTTTTTCCAGTCAGACACTGTACACAAGCTGCTTGGCTTTCTTCCTCTGTGTGCATGTGCACCCTAACTTTTGTGTGTGTGTGTGGGGGGGGTGGGTCTCTGTCTGTCTGTCTGTCTGTCTCAGAGAGAGTGGTGCTGCAGTGGGTGGGTGAGGTCTTGAGGCCTGCATTTTGCAGGAGGTCAGACTATATGATTGTACTGGTCCCTTCTGACCTTAAAGTCTATGAGAGAGAGACAGACCCAGCCGAACCCTCTTTTCACATGATGCTAGTTTCTTGGAAAAGCATAAAGGTACTTCTATACTATGATAAAAGAAGCACTGCATGGCAGCTGGCCCAAATCAGCTGACTCAGACTGCTGAGACTACAAAATTGCAGTGTAGACATTTGCAGGGTGGTCTTGTATTCAAAGGGAATGTCTACATTGTAACTTTTATCCCAGCAGCCCAACCCCATGAGCCTGTCAGCTGAATCAGAATCTGGTTGCTATGAGTTTATCACAATATAGACTTACCCTATTAGGTCTTAATTTTAGCTGTGGCCCCGTATCTGAATCACAATGATCTTAAGTAAAGAGCATGTTCACCTTTCAGTTTTAAATGAGGTTCCTATTTGAGTTGTAACCATTTTGATATCTTGCCTGAGGCCAAAAGCCAGAAGGAAAGGCTTTTCTACTCCACCTTATATTTCTTCTGTCATTAGTTTGCCATCAGTGAGTCACAACCTTGGAACTACAAAGCTGTGGTTGCTGGGAAGGCACATCGTTACCCATAATGTGGAGACAAAGAGTAGGCTTCACGAATTTCATTCATTAAGTGAGAGGACAGTATTATATTGTCATCCAACATTTATTACTTTCCATAAAATTTTAGTCACTAAAAATCCTTTGGCTTTTCTCCTGAGAGCTGAAGTGCCACTTCCAATCCCAGTAACTACATTATTTCTCCTTCTCTCCTTTAGCATTTCAGCTGGAGACTTCACTTTCTAACCCAAGCCACTGCCTACTGTTGCAGATCATTGACAAACTGCTATCAACGACCACCCCAAAAGACAGCTGTATGCCATTGACAGACAGCCCTATATATTGAGGACCTGGTCCTGTTAGTCAGTGGTTTTCAAACCTTTTTCCTCAGGACCCAGTTGAAAGAAATCATTTATGCCTGCAACCCAACAATTACATCTTTGAGCAATGCACTCCAGTCTTTTAGTGGTGGCAGAAGGGGGTGCCGCCACCCAGTGCCTGAGGGTCTGCCACCTGGTATTGGGTCCTGACTCTAAGTTTGAAAACCACTGTTGTAAGTAATTCTTTCTCACAAAACATGCTCAGCTGGGAGGACTTGTGCCATTTTACAACATACAGATCCACATAGGTATGCCGGGGTCTGAGGAATGCTTTACTAAACGTATATAGCATGCCAGGCCCCATTCCATACTAATACTATGCCTCTGGTGGGCTATAAAGGCTCCGGGAACACAGATACAACCCAGTTCCTATAAACTATAGGGCTGTAATCTATACATCAGTACATAAGGCATATTGATCATTTGGGGTCTTGGGAGAAAGGCTGTATTAGCTGTTATTGCAATGATGTGCTCCCTCTTTTCCTGTTGAGTATGCTTGCCTTCAGCTATAGTTGTTGACATACAGATATAATAATCACAGATCGTTCTTTTCAAAAGTCTGATCCTTCCTAGCTCCTTTGGGCTGCACTTCACTCCACTTCACTTCACTTTTTACTGGATCAAAGCTTTTGAGGGGAAGTTGTAACAGTCCAGCTGGAGTATGCAACTGTGGCTAAGTCCTTCACGCTGATGCTGAAATTTACCTCATGTAAACACTTCCCACGGATAATAAGTGCTCAGTGAAATAGAAATACTCATGTAATACCATAACACTGGTTTCACTTAAGAGATTAATTTCCTTTCATGGGCAACCACCATCAGTGTTATTGGAATTATACATGTTCAGCCAGGGGGAAGGAAATGCTAGAATGAGTGGATACAAGCAGGACAGTATTCAGGATTATTAACTACATTTCTCTTATATTTATATTAACATTATATGGATTTACGCCATGGGCTGGGACATGCCGAGTAAGTCATTTAGTCATTTGTTATATTATACTTCAGGAATGCTTAGGGAACAGCTGTTTTCTCTGCTCTTTTGGAATTGGCAATTCTGCTCCTCACACACTACTCCCTATCCTTTTAGTGAGCATATGTCAAGGCAGCTGTAAATTAAGTCAATGCTTAATAACAAGGCAGACAATGAAGAGTGAGGATGCAAAATTGCCAGTAAGCTGCCTCTTCCAAGTCCAGATCCTTCCTGCATCTTTGTCATCTTATTTGACTTCAATTTACTCTGCTTATTAAGCTTAAAATGTGAACCACTTAAAATTAGAACCACTTGGCTAAATCAAATGCCTGATATGGTGACATTGACCCAGAATGAAAAAAGCATCTTCCCTAATTTGACTACCTCACTGGAGCTCAGTGGTCATGCCAGGTAGATGTAGCTCAGACTCTACACAATGCAGTTTAGAGGAAGAGCGCAGTGCTTTAAGCTCTCAATTTGCAGCACAGTTCTGAGTACTATGGAGGAAACCAATTAGAGTCATGCCTGTTTGCTAACGGACTGCAGAGGAAAGGACTCTGCCTTTTGTTCTGTGTCATACAGGACTGGAGCACTCGCCTTGGACAGCAAGTTCAATCGAATAGGAAACAATCTGTTGCATTAACACTTAATATTGTTACCTGATTGTATTATAGTACTCCCAAATGGAACTGGTTGAGACTGAGGCCTTATTGTGCTAGACAGAAACATAACAAGAAAGACCCTTTGATGCAAAGAGCTTATAGTCCAAACTCCAAATGGACAGGATAGATGCAAGGTTGGAGGAGAAAACAGCCAGAAGCCCAGAGACTCGAAAGTATTTATGCACTTCCTACCTATTGGAGCCATGAGGATGCAAAATTGCCCATAAGCTGCCTCTTACAAGTGCAGATCCTGCCTGCATCTTTGTTGTCTTATTAGAATTCTTTAATTTACTTAGCTTACCAAGCTTAAAATGTCAGCGTTATAGCAACTTGGACAAATCTAATGCCTGATGCAGTCACGCTGACCTCCCACATCCCATGAATGTCCTAACTGCCAGGCTATTAGCAAACCTTCCTCACAATTCCCATACTCAGCACCCTAGATTTTAGAAATGTTCGCAGTGAAATTTTCATCAGAATCAATACATTTTCACATAACATTTTGGTTTAGACAAAGTTTGATCCAAATTTGTTGATCATCTGTCCCATAAGACCTTTTGCAAGAACTCGTGTGTTAACCCAGGACAAATCTAAAATAAATCACAAGGTCCAACATAGCTTGGAGCTGAGTTTTAGAAGGAAGTCAAGTGAAGAATGAATGAGCTAGGAATGGCTTGAAGAGTGACGTTTAGCTCTCTTTTAATGGCCGAAGACGTTAAGGATAAACAGTTGGGTGAATAGATGGGAAATGGGGGATCTTCCAAGGTTGGAAGATCATGGAGAAAGGAGATAAAGTTCATGTAAATAACTGCTTCCATTTAAATTCCACAGTGATTAATGCCTTTGAAATAACTAAGCAATATTGTTTTGCAAAGTTATTGTATGTAAAGTTTTCTTATCTCAATATTTCTGTCTGAAAGGCTACAATTCCCCACAGCAGCCTCTGGGAGCTCAAGGTGATATTTACATTTTTTTCCACCTTCAGTTATCAGAGACTTGCATAAAAGAAAACAGAATTAAACCTTGAAACAATAAAACATCCTGCAGAGGAGTGTGTTCATCCATGAGAAAGGAAAACAACCTTCTGGAAATGAACAACAAGATCAACGAGGAAGACAATGATGGCAGACACCATTTGCTCAGTGTTACCAACAATGTTCCAGACATGGACCGAACTCTGGTTTCCTTTATGTCCCTATAAATCCAAAGCAACTTGAATGTATTAATTGGTGTTAATCCATATTGTTCTACGTACAGCTGAAAGGAGAAGTAGGCGCACAAGCCAAGAGGGAGGCACAGAGTAATCTGATTACACGTGTAAGGACTAGACATTTCTGAGTTAGTGTCTACTATAGCACAAACTTCCTTTTGTGTTACCTTGGACAACTCCCTTCCCTTCTTGGTGTCTCAGTTACACCATCTTTAAAATGGGTGACAATAAAACTGACCGCAAGCCCTTCAAAGGATAGTTTGATCTTGCGAATGTCTGTATAGCTTTTTGAAGACAAGTGCTAACTAGAATTATTAGATATTATTTGATCTATACTGCTTGTCACATGATGCACAGTGGGCTATGATCTGTGTAACTTTTCTGTTCACTTTTGCAATGTAGTTGTGTGGTTTGATGCCAAATATGCCATGCAAGGTTCCTTTATGAATGCTCATAACATATTCTGCGTAATTACCTTTGTATCGTGTTTCCTGCAGCATCATGTATGCGTACAGATATGAAGCATGCTACATAGCTCAGACCATCAGGGCTATCTCTCACAGCACAAAGGGCACAGAAGTGCATGACAAAGGCAATGCAAATTAAGCTCCCTTGTTCAGGTGGGACAAAGAATCACACACCAGCAAGGAAGGAGGAGAGGCGAGTGGGATCTTAAAAAGGACACATAGGGAATTATTAGAAGCTTTTTGCCAGAGGCTATCTTGAAACATCTACAAGAAGGATTGGGCCCTGCCAAGAAATAGGCAGAGATCAACTGCAAACCATCATAGCCAGATCTGAGTGGTGAGATAACATAACTGTAGTAGTGTTGTTAAGTTATGACTGTGCATTGATTTGCTATATACTCACTTAGAATCATATCCGAATCAATGAATAAGTATTTGTTTATTTAAGCTGTGTAGACTTTAGAAGGGGTGAATAAGTGAGGCTGTGTATATCAATTTAATTGATAAACAGATAGACAAGGGTCTATCAGTCTACAATGATCAGGAAAGGGTCTCCATCTCTGTAGGATGGAAGTTCCTGGTGTGGTATCTGGGGCCTGGCGGTGTTCACTTGTGGACCGTCCCTTGAGTGACCAGAGGGCACATACCCACTGCTTGCGACTGATTACATGCAGGAGGCTGGTGTGGACTGACTCAGGAGTGAGTGGTCACCTGACAAAGTGGAGTAAGTTGAGGTTCAGGAGTGGAGATTGGAGGGGGGGGGGGGGTCACAGCAGCACACCGGACCAGATTCAGGGAGGGGGATGTCATATTGCTTCATCACTGACAACCAGAAGTCAGTCCTTTTTAAAACACTCCTCTCCCTCTGTATAGTAATAGTCTCATTGTCTTAAAATAGGGGCTGAGCAACAAAGTGGCAGATCCGCAAGAAGATAATAGCTTACTATTGCTAACTTCTCCTGTTAATTCTGGTAGTAGAGGTCTCTGTTGAGGACTTGTGTTTGAACCATGCTGGCCACCTAGGAAGAAGATAACTGTTAGTGAAATGTTGTTTTCTTCTTGCAAAGGCAAAACAGCCATCACTGTGGTATTCACAGAATTCCCTAGTTAGAGATAGGGAAGACTGTCGTGGTACCCCTAAGCATTTTGAAAGATTTTGTAAAGATTTTAATGCGGACCACCATACCCAGATCCATTTTACAGTTGCAAAATTGCAATTTTATTTCATCCGAGTTGTTTGTTTTGAAGGCATTTCTCAGGTTAGAAAACTCACCTTTTGCATTTTGTTTCAGAAATGTTTAATTGGTCATTTTGACATTTTCAAATCCACCCTCCAATTTTTTTTTCAAGTCAGAAAATTCATCAAAACTGATGTTTTCCTGCAAGCAATTTTAGTTTTGTCAAATCACCTTAAAAAAAAAAAAAAGTAGTCTTCAAATGCCCAGCCATCTGTAGCCACGAGGTTTCCAAAAGCAGCACTTTCTTAAATGTGCAAATGACATGGAAGAGCACATTCATGCTATTTTTGATGGAGGAACACCTGGCATCTGTGTCCAGTGATGCCCAGCATAAAGCAGCATGAGTCTGAAAATCTGCAATGAACAGCTGATCAGACACTATGATCCAATCATTACTCATGTATCTGGGTCAGACCCAGCAACAAGATAATGACTTAAGTGGCAATATCTAAGAAGAGCTGTGGGTGTCTCAAAAACTTGTCTTTCTCACCAAAAGAAATTGGTCCAATAAAATATTCTCTCACCCACCTCGCCTTTCTAATATCCTGGCACTGACAGCTACAAGAACACTGCATGCTGGCATAGTTAGCATTTAGGATGCAATGCATACAGAGATTTATTTTTAACCTGGATTTTTCCTTAATTTTTTGGCTAAATGTATGGCTGGTAAAATGTGTCTGAATAGCAGCCTAATGCACATCTATTCACCATAGAAGAGATGGAACAGGGTTAGCAAAAAAGCAAACATCTCTCGAATGCTCACCCAGCCTCAATAGTACTTGGATGAGAGGAGAGGTCAATCTCCATGTTATGATATTTGTTGGGATACTGACATCTGGCCCAAGGGGCTTGGTCTGAGACAACAAACTCATTTCACCTCAAGGCCACTCAATGAGCACCACACAGAGAAGAAACATGTTTGCACAAGAACTCAAATGCTGAAGATGGTCAGTTGTATTTTTTTGACTGTTGAGAGAAGAACCAGGAAATGCAGGATCCAGAGATCTGGTCCAGGACATATTTCTAACTATGGATTTTTCTCGCATTACATCAAGTGAATTGACCTCCCCCCTCCTCTATGTGCTGTTCCCCAGTGTTTTGAATCCTAACACCTACTTTGATTTGCTGTTACAGCCTGACCTGATGCTATGTCATACACTCCCCTGCATTTAATTTCCTCCCACTCTGTAACTTTCCTATCTTCAAAGCGTCTGACGAAGTGGGATTTTCTCCCATGAAAGCTCATGCGATTAATAAATCTGTTAGTCTTTAAAAGTGCCACAAGACTCTGTTGTCTTTCTACAATAGACTAACACGGCTACCCCTTTGGAATATTTCTAATTAGTTCCTTTATAAACTTAGATGAGTACATTTTCTCCCAATACAGGGGAATGCAGAACTTGGATACTGTCAGTACCTTGCAAGGACCTGATTGAAACTCTTAAAACCACAGATTATTTTTTCTTCCTGCCCTCACAGCTGCTAATTAGTAGTAATTACACTGGGGGAGGAGCTTCCCTGTCATCAGGATCACACTATTAATGAGAACTCATTAAGTGATTAGTTTGCTTCCTCTCTCACCCTCTTGGACTTTCTCTTGAACCATCCTTGTCTTGCAGAGCAGTTCAAGGGAAAAACAAAGAGATTCACCAATTCTTGGTAGACAGTGCAAATCCATCACCAGGCTCTCTAGAGACAGTCAAGATAGGAACCAGGCCATACCATGAAATTAACCCAGAGAATGTGTGATATCTGGGAGGGCAGTGCCTCTTGCTGTTGGGATTCAGAAAGGGAACAGCAGGGCTAGGAGATAATAGAATCGTAAAAATGTTGGGCTGGAAGAGGAGACCTTCATGGGTCACCGATCCAGCCCTCCACAATGAGACAGGACCAAATATACCTAGACCATTCCTGACAGGTGTTCACCAGACCTGTTCTTAAAAATCTCCAATGACAGGGATTCCACAACCTCCCTTGGAAGCCCATTTCAGATTTTAGGGCTTGTCTTCACTGATGATGGAAAACACAGCACCATCAGATCAATCTTCCGGATCAAGTAATTGGGTCTGTGAAGACCCACTCAGTCAATCAGGAAGTCGATCCCTGAACAGAACCCCAGCAACCAGAGGAGCATTGTATCAAAGGGAGGTCTCTCCTTTTGACTCAGCACAGTGGACATGCTGGATGTAACGAAGTTGAAGGGAGATACACAAGTTATTTTAAGTAACTTGCGTATCTCCCTGTGACTACTGCCAAAAACAGTGGGCAGTGTAGACCTGCCTTCAGTTACCTTTAAAGTTAGAAAAATTTTCTTAATATCCAACCTAAATCTCCCTTGTATATTCCCTACTATCTGCTTGACCGTAAATTATAAAGTATTTCTACATAAGTATTTGGGAAGGAAAATGAATCCTCAATCTTCAACTGCTAACTGATGTGGGGGAGGTAGAAAGAAACTTCCCCTGGGGAAAGAATATCCCAGAACAGCAGGGTTTTTAGCACTTTCCTCTAAAGCAGTTGTCAGAGTCAGGTCCTGTACTGGATGGACCATGTGTCTGATCCATTCTGGCAATTGTGTTCCTGAGGAACTACACATGGTGTTTAGCTAGAAGAGGTTTAGCCAATGAATTATCTCTGCATAAGCCAAATGAAAAGTCATCAAGCATAGCATCACAAGTGTTACTTTTCTTTCTCACCCTGGCACCTCAATTTATCACAACTACAGACCAGTGGACAAACAATGTGGAGTGAGCAGGCATCCACGAAAACAGCTACGCTTTAAAATGAGATGCAGGCAATGCTTAATTTGGAATGTAAGAGGTGACAGGCCTCAAGCAATTAGGGGCTGGGGCTCAACTCAAGCAATTTGGTTTTTTATTTTCATTACTGACAAATCGAGCCCAGAAATGGCAGAGCTATAAATTGCCAAGTCCAAAGGGGCTAGGGTCAGCCATGGCAAATCTCAGCACAAATTAAGTACTGTATACAGGCTTCAAATCGTTCGGTTCTGATAGAAATGATGCCCTTCAATGCCAAATTTCAGGTGGCAACCCTAGAGAAGGACACTCATGCAGAGCAAGCCCAGAGGAGGGTTTTACTGGGTATGCTGGCACTGGGGAAAAAGGCAACAGAGAATGGACTGCTTTGAATTGTGGTTGTTTCATCCATATTTACAAGCCTAGATTAAAAGCCCTCAGCCACCCCCCTCCATCTGTCCCACCCCCGGCCTAGGGCCCTGCCAGCCCCATCACCACCAGGGGGAGACCCCCGACCCAGGCCAGTGCCAGAGGGGGGAAGGCAGAGGCTGTACTCCCGCCTCACCCCAGCCCCGACTCTGGGGGTGGGGCAGGCCAGCCCTGTTCGCTCTGCTCCTGGGATGAGGCTGGGGCCGGCTGTCATGGGGTGCATCTCCAGGGCAGCCTTCCAGGGCTGTGGCCGTAGACGGGCAGCAGTGGAAGCCATTCTGATGCAGACTGGCCAGCCCAGTGGCGGGTTGGGAACAGCTCCAGCCCAGGACTCCTCCCACCCCCAGCGGCTCTCTGCTGTCTGCCACCCTGGCTCTGTGGGGGCTATGCAGGGTGCCAGATACAGCAGGGGCCATAGGGGCTGGAACCTGGAGCCCCCTTTCCGGCCAGGTCCCAGGGCTTAACCCCTTATAGCCCCTTTGCTAATCCAGCCCTGCATACTTAGAATTAAATATTAACAACATGATGTTACTTTTATTGTTATTATGGAGAGGTCCATTGTATCTCCATAATCGTAATCAATACGTTTAAAACCGGCATCCAGTTTCTTTGTTATGCACAAAAACCAGAGTGTCTCCTCCCCCAAAGTACAGTACTTTTACAGAAAGGAGAGAGAGCCTGATCCAGAGCCCACTAAGTCCATGGGAGGCTTTCGATAGCCATTGGTTCAAGATGCAAAGTGTTTTCACAATCCGAATGAGGAAACCTGAGAACTTCCCTGCTTTGTTGCTACCTTGGAAAGAAGGGTTTGTGTCTGAATGCTGTGACATTGTGTCCAGCCCTGTTCCAACACCCACACCAAAACCCATTTATTTAATGACAGTTCTTGAGTCTTCCCTCTGCAGTGTTTGGTTGGGGTGTCAGCAGAAAAACATCCTGCAAAAGCTCTAATGCTGTTGAATCATCTTAACGTCTGACCTGCTGAATTATGGCTTCACGCTTCAACAAATACAATTTGAGTTAATTATAGGGCTAGTTTAATGGGTTGATTTTTCCCCTGTTGTCTACTCAGTGCAGGTGAATGGAGACACATTGCGACAGTCCTAATGAATCCCTAAGAGCAAGATTCTCTTCCAGTTAGATTAATTGACCCCTTCTATCGTTGCTCATCTATGTCTCATTACCTGCACTTGATTCTTCAACATTAATGACTGTGTATTGCTACATACGAGCAAAATTTAGCATGGAGGAGGATAATTTAGGGGATGGGTAATGAGAAAGGCAGTCCTCCCTCTCCAGGCCACACATTCAAATGATAATACTTAATAATAGTTAGCAGTGAAAGCAATCTTCACCCACCTATGTTACTTATCTGGTCTGCACCACGATAGGATCTGACCAGCCAATCTTAATGATGTTTATCCTGACAGCACCCTAGAGGGACCGGACATGGTTGTCAACCCCATTTTACAGATTAGAACTGAGGCACAGGGAGACTAACGCATGGATATACAAAAGACAGACACCCATGTCCTAATTTCAGCACTACTACAATGCACAAAGCACCCGCTGAACCCTGTAGGCGCCTAAACCCACTCGCCATTTAAGTCTTTGCTGTAAAAGGTCCCTCAGTGCCTGCCTCATGTGCACTGCTACCTCCCTCTAGGCATCCAGGAGCCTTCCTCCTCCCTAAGCCCCAGGCACAATTCATGAGCTGGGGCAAAGACAGGCATTCGACTACTTACATTGCAAGCAGGGCACTCTCTGCAAGCACCTACTGGATGGGCCCCCCAGGGGAGTGCACATAATGACTGCTGAGCAGAGGAAGGGCCTCCCTCAAACCTTTATCCCAGTGGTTCGGGTACTTGTCTTGGATGTGGGAAACCCCCTGTTCAAATCCCTCCTTTACCTGGTGAGCTGCCGTTTCTCCGGAAAGTGCTCTCTCTTTTCGGTAATGGGAAATGTGGGGCTTCCTTAATCTCTCCCATTGAAGCTATCCCACTGTGGTTAAATAACTAAAGAGTCACTGAGCCCAGACAACTAGGAGAATGACTCTATAGCCCACTGGCAAGAATGCTCCCCCATATGGTGAGACCCCCTTAACCCAACCCCCCTTGCTCCCATGACTCTTCATTTGGCTTCTTGCTGGGATGCCAGACAAACAAACCCACTTGCTGCTTGAGTCACAGATAGAGGGACACCATCGGTGCTGTACACCGCTTCTGGTCTGCCTACATCTGGGTCCAGACAGCAATGTTGGGTGGGATTCCTGACTGAACAACCATTGGATTCTCCAATTTCAGTGTTTGCCAGAATTCCTCTCCCCCCACCACCCCGACATGCTAGTAACTGGTCTCAAAGAGCAAGCACAACCGCTGGCCATCATACTGAAATCAACATATGTCGAGCAGAAGCAGCCATTTGGCAGTCAGCAGCTCCATGTCTGCAGCCCAAGATCCAGCAATGGGAATTGTGATAGGGTGGGGAAGGGGGAGAGGAAAGTAACAGAAAACAGCAGGGAAAGCTTAATTTTTTAGAGGTTTGTCTTTCAATCAAATTGAAGAAACAACCCCAAGAGGTTATTTATGGAGTGAAATATACAAATATTGGAGGGCGGGGGGAGGGGGGAGGAGGAGAAGTTATTCAGCAGAAACTTGGCTTTTACTGATTATGCCCCAGCAGCATGGCAGGAACTCCACTTAGAAAGATGCTCGTGTCATACTGATGACAAGCAAACTAAACTAATTAAGCACCTGTAACCTGTCCCTTAAAATGGCTTCGGTACCCAAAGACTGGAAGTCGGCTAATGTAACGCCAATATTTAAAAAGGGCCCTAGAGGGGATCCCAGCAATTACAGACCGGTAAGTCTAACGTCGGTACCGGGCAAATTAGTTGAAACAATAGTTAAGAATAAAATTGTCAGTCACATAGAAAAACATAAACTGTTGAGCAATAGGCAACATGGTTTCTGTAAGGGGAAATCGTGTCTTACTAATCTATTAGAGTTCTTTGAAGGGGTTAACAAACATGTGGACAGGGGGGATCCAGTGGACATAGTGTACTTAGATTTCCAGAAAGCATTTGACAAGGTCCCTCACCAAAGGCTGTTATGTAAGTTAAGTTGTCATGGGATAAAAGGGAAGGTCCTTTCATGGATTGAGAACTGGTTAAAAGACAGGGAACAAAGGGTAGGAGTAAATGGTAAATTCTCAGATTGGAAAAGGGTAGCTAGTGGTGTTCCCCAAGGGTCGGTCCTAGGACCAGTCCTATTCAATTTATTCATAAATGATCTGGAGAAAGGGGTAAATAGTGAGGTAGCTAAGTTTGCAGACGATACTAAACTACTCAAGATAGTCAAGACCAAAGCAGATTGTGAAGAACTTCAAAAAGATCTCACAAAACTAAGTGATTGGGCATCCAAATGGCAAATGAAATTTAATGTGGATAAGTGTAAAGTAATGCACATTGGAAAAAATAACCCCAACTATACCTATAATATGATGGGGGCTAATCTGGCTACAACGAGTCAAGAAAAAGATCTTGGAGTCATTGTGGATAGTTCTCTGAAGATGTCCGTACAGTGTGCGGAGGCGGTCAAAAAAGCAAACAGGATGTTAGGGATCATTAAAAAGGGGATAGAAAATAAGACTGCAAATGTATTATTGCCCTTATATAAATCCATGGTACGCCCACATCTCGAATACTGTGTACAGATGTGGTCTCCTCGTCTCAAAAAAGATATTCTAGCACTAGAAAAGGTTCAGAAAAGGGCAACTAAAATGATTAGGGGTTTGGAGAGTGCCTCGTATGAGGAACGATTGAAAAGGCTGGGCCTCTTCAGCTTGGAAAAGAGGAGACTGAGGGGGGACATGATAGAAGTATATAAAATTATGACTGATGTGGAAAAAGTGGACAAGGAAAAGTTGTTTAAATACTCCCATAATACAAGAACCAGGGGTCACCAAATGAAACTGATAGGTAGCAGGTTCAAAACAAATAAAAGGAAGTTCTTCTTCACACAACGCACAGTCAACTTGTGGAACTCCTTACCTGAGGAGGTTGTGAAGGCTGGGACTATAACAATATTTAAAAGGGAACTGGATAAGTTCATGGTGGCTAAGTCCATAAATGGCTATTAGCCAGAAAGGGGTTAAGAATGGTGTCCCTAGCCTCTGTTTATCAGAGGATGGAGACGGATGGCAGGAGAGTGATCACTTGATCATTGCCTGTTAGGTTCACTCCCTCTGGGGCACCTGGGCACTGGCCACTGTCGGTAGACAGATACTGGGCTAGATGGACCTCTGGTCTGACCCAGTACGGCCTTTCTTATGTTCTTATGTTCTTAAGCACCATCATGTGTTTTGAACAGTGTGGCAGAATGAAAATAAAGAAACCAGCTTCCCTCAAAGATGGGAGGTAATTTCCCTGTGAAACTACTGGTTCACACTGAACTGTTTACAGCACAGCTCAACAAAATTGGCTCCCAGCTAGGCACCAGCAGTTTCATTTTTGGTCACTAGAGAGCACTCCTCCACTGCATTTCCTCAGTGGAGCTAGGAGCCAGGCTACATACGTCTCCATGGCAACCTAGCACCCGGATTTTGTCAAACCTTGATTTACAGTTATTACTTATTTATTTCACAGTAGTGCCCCAGAGATCCAAAACAAAACTGGGCCCAATCATGCAGCCTAGATTTTATCACTCCCCAAGGCCTTCCCACAATGCATTGCTTCATTCCTGCTACACCTTCACGTTACTAAAGCCATAGCAATACAAATACAGCCACCTCAGGAGAGTGGATGGCAGCAGGGAAATCATTTCCACAGCAAAAAGACATGTTCGCAGGTGGCAACTGACAACAGCATTTCCCCCTCACTAGTGGTTTTGGATCCTTGCCTAAGAATATCCGTTCCAGCAGGTGGGTCTTTGCAGAGCCAACCCTTCTTGTTTCCCAAAGCTTTGCTGCCAGCTCCTAAAGACAGGGTTTTCTAGTTTGTTGGCTCAATAAAAAGCAACATGTTATCAAATTTGTCTGCTGATTTAGTCTAAATTGCATGTGGGATTCACACTGCAGAATGTCTGCGTGTGTAATTAACAGGCAAAAATCCTTCTCTTTTTAAAACATAAGTGTTCTGATTGCCACAGCAATAGGTTTAATAGATTAGCTGGCTCAACCTTCAATTAATGCATATTGACAGCAAAAAATGCAAAGCTAATCTGCAAGAATTACTCTGACTACTGAGATATTTATATTGGAAGCAATTTATTTCCTCATAAGCCAGGCTCTTTCTATGAAATACGTGAGGAAGATAAAATGTTGCATGGCGATGCACTGATTTCAATTAAGTTTTCACTGGGGACAGAGAGAGAGAGAGAGGGGTTTATGGCACCCACCTGAGATGTGGGAGATCCAGGGTTAGACTAGCTCCTCATCAAATCCTTACAAGTTCCAACCTAAATATTCCAGCCTACTGCACTGACCTTTACTAGCTTTTGTTTAAGAGAAACAAGAGACTCTCTTAAGGATTGGAAACTGGGACACGTCATGGCAAGCAAGCCATGTGTGCAGAGAGACAAGTCATCTCCTGAACTTTACAGAAGCTCCCTCCAGAGACCCAAAAGCACACATTAGTGCTGAACATCCAGCTTCTGTAACCCTTTCGTGCATGCATGGAGAAGGCGCAGTCCTGAGCGAATGCTGCTACTGCTATACCACTACTCCCTTCAGATGAAATAACCAGCCATGAGGAAAGAGGTGAGGAGGTTACTGGAGCTCCATTGCCCAAAGATGTTCAAACCATGCACTGTGTCCACCACTCCAGGAACGACGAGCACTGGATGACTTCAGCTGCAGAGTAAAGAACCAAAGAAATAATACCGAGTTCTTGTCTGCCCCATCATTTTTGGGCTCAGACAAAGCATTCAGTTGAATCCCTAGAATTCATTTCTTTCCCTCTCCTAAATATATGAGTGCAAGTACTAGTTAGATTCCGAGATTGCCTCAGGTGCTAAGAGAAGAAACCTACATCATAGCCCTTCCTAAGACACATTTATACACTGTACGGGGAAAAGAAGAGCACAGGAACTTCCCTGATGGTACCTCAGAACACAATTGCAAAGCATACAGGAACCTGGGACCTCCCTCCAAATCTGGTCGTCTCAAATCCTAGATGTATCATCTCTCTTTCCTCCACTGAGTGGGAGCCTACCCTGACTTTCCTTGGCCCTTCATGGAATTTTGACCCTCCCACCCCCTCTTCCTAATTAAGAAAGCACCCAAACAGGCAAAGCTTTCATTTATTCCACTCCCCACCTGGAGGACCTCTGGACAGCTTTTCACTTAAGTCCTACTATCTGACCTGGCCAACTGGAGGAACCCTACCAGTAGTTCAAACTCTCACCGACATAGCACTCAGGTCATAAGAACACACAAGCCTCCCCACCATGGCAAAGGGCAGTTCCCAGGGAAGGAATCATTCTAGAGGCCCTTAAATTTCTGGCCTCTGGGCCCCCTCTGCCCGTCAGGTAAAAATTCTGCATTTTCAGATACATAGAGCAGAGTCTTACTCTGGAATTGTTCTCCCCTGTTATGCAACCTTCTTTACAAATGGGAGAGTATTCTGGTAGCTCTGCTATGTGATAAGCCCCGGATAAAACATGTACCTGAGTTGAAACTGGATGAACATTTAATGTATGTATATCTGAGAGCAGAATTTTGCCTTTAATTTGGCTAATAGCCATCAATGTCCTTACAGTCCATTTGAGTTCTGACTCTGGCTGCCCTGATGAGGAATAGTGGCATTGCACACAGTTTACATCTCTCATTGGCAAAAACCGATGGAGAGAAACCTCTCGGTAGCAAGTTTATGCTTGTTATGTTCAGGGAGATGCTTCTTCCTGGGTTTGGCAGATGGCAAGGAACTGATATTAAGTACTCTAAATTACAGTAGCTATTTAGTCATTTTCTATCCGCCCAAATGAGCCACACAATGGCAGCCTTGTCCCAAAGAAAGAACTTCACAAAGAAAATCCACAGGAGGACACATTTCCTGCCATTTGACAGAGCACAATGTGGGACAGCGAAGTGTAAAAAAGCCCTTGCAGTTAATCCATTCAATACATACTGTTGTGAAGAAATTGCTGCAGATTGTTGTCACCCTCAGTAAATAAACGCTACCTGCTGATTATTAAAAGAAAGCCTCCATTTTTTCCTGAAAGCTTCAGAGAGAGAAATAAAACCACCACATCAGCCAAATGCATGTAGGGACACCCAGGCCTTCAACAGTAGCTGGAGACACTGCAGATGTCCAGGTGCACCTGGGAAGGGGATTCATTAGTAGCATCAAAGGCCAAGCAGAGCTGTAGTTAAGGCTGCTTTTACACTGACAGAGCCTTTTCACTTTTTAAATACACATACAGGCACCATAAATGGCTTTTATCTTCTCAATGATGAAACGGTCTAGGGTAGGAGGACGGCGGAGGAAATGGTTTCATGTCCTTTGCTTTGAATTCCCCCTGCTTAGAGCTTCTCCTACTTCTCAGCATATATTTTGCATTTCACAGACTGTTTGCACAATGCGGCCCTGAATATTCAGGTACCATCTTTTTTCTCTTTCATTAAAAGGAATCGTAACAACAACATATTTCACATTTGCAGCAATTCAAAGGTGTAATTCTTGTGTCCAATTCTGTTTTTAATCAGAAGTTTAATTAAAAATGATTCTTTCATATGTCCTCCAAAGCCTTTGAAGATCAGTTTTAAAAAAAAGCATGCTGGAGAAGGCTAGGTTTCACAAATGAACTGGAAATAGAGATCTAGCCAAGTGAATACCATCTTGAGCAATCAAATTACATTTGTGTTCCCAGGTTAAGTTATATGGGTCTCTGCTCCAGTATTCAGAGAAATAATTTTTCCGGCTGTTTTTGAGTTTTTGCTTTTTACATCTCTGCAAAATCAACTCACCAAGCAACTGCAAATGAGAGAAATAAGAAAAAAGTTTGTGCGCAGCTGCTGGAGCATAGAACTAGGCATCTGGATACTTGGATTCACACCTGACTCGGCCAGCGACTATACAACTGAAAGCAGGTCAATTAACCTCATTGCACTTCAGTTTATTGATCTATAAAATGGGGTAATGTAGGGACCAATGGAAGAATTTCTTACGCAATAAGCCAGGGGTAGGGAACCTATGGCTCGCAAGCCAGATGTGGCTCTTTTGATGGCTGCATCTGGCTCGCTGCCAGTGTTCCCTCTCAGCTGCGCGGGCAAGCGGCCGCGCAGCGGCCGTCGCACCCCCCGCGCAGCCCCGCAGCCCCCGCTGCTCCCTCCAAGCCCCGGGGCCGCGGCTTTGCCGCGGCACACCCGGCCTCTGGGCTGGCCTTCCCCGCCCCCAGGGTGGGACAGGCAGGCTCAGGCTCGGGTCAGGAGCGTGGGCCTGCCTGCCTGCCCCACGCAGCCGGGGCAGCGGGGTGGCTGCGGCAGCGGCGGGATCCCGAGCTCCAACCCCCCGACCGCCTCGACTTCCCGGGGCCGGGCTAATCCACGGCCCCGGCCTCCCAGCACGGGGCCGGGATCAGCCTCCGGGGCTGGGGTCTGCTCCCCCCCCCCCCACCGGCAGCTTCCCAGGGCCACGGTAGGGTCCTCCCCCACCGGCGGCGTTGGCTTTCTTTCTTTCTTTCCTTCTTTCTCTCCCTTTCTTTCCTTCTTTCTCTCCCTTTCTTTCCTTCCTCTTTCCTTCCTCTTCCTTCTTTTTTCTTTCTTTCCTTCTTTCTCTTTCTTTGCTTCCTTCCTTTCTCATCCTTCTTCTTTCCTTCCCCTTTCTTCTTTTCTTCTTTTTCTTCCTTCTTTCTCTTCCTTCCTTCATTCTCTCCCTTCTCTCTTTTTTCTTTCTCCCTATTTCTTTCCTTCTCTCCTTTGCTTTCCTTTTTCTTTCCTTCTTTCTCTTCTTTGCCTTCCTTCTTTTTTCTTTCTTCCTCTTTCTCTTCCTTTCTCTTTTTTCCTTCTTTGTCCTCTTTTTTCTTTCTTTCTCTTCTTTCCTTCCTCTTCCTTCTTTCCACTTCTTTCCTTCTTTCTTTTTTCTCTTCCTTCCTTTTTCTCTCTCTCTTCCTTTCTTCTCTCTCTCTCTCTCTTCCTTCCTCCCTTCTTTTTTCCTTCCTTTTTAAAAAAACCCAACCTTTAAAAATTAATTTTAATTAAAAACCTTTTTAAAGGTTTTTTAAAAACCTTTCTAAAATTAAATTTCAATTAAAAGTAATTCAAATTCAATTAAATAAAACATAAAATGCACACATTTACTTGTATTTAGTTTTAAACATATTGTATGGCTCTCACGGAATTACATTTTAAAATATGTGGCGTTCATGGCTCTCTCAGACAAAAAGGTTCCCGACCCCTGCAATAAGCTGTTAGTAGGTGGTGTTGCCATTGATTAGCCCTGACCAAAAGTTAACCCTGTGTATAAGCAAAACAGAGCTGGTACTGACCAAGGACGCACCTTGTTACATAACACGTAAGCTTTGTAAAACAACAAAATAAGATTGGGGAAAAGAAATGTTGTAAATACACGAGAAAAATAATTAGATGTGCATGCCAGCTTCCCACTCAGCAAAAATAAGTGTATAAAAACCGATGGCTAAGCCCCCCTACAATTTGTAACTTCGTCATCAGGGCAACTGCTGTGTTCGCTGCCACGAGTCATCGCTCCCCATGCTCCGCACCTGCAGTAGTTTAACTGGGGTTCCAGTCTGCTGAAGGAGTGTAAGCACTGATGCTTTCCTATTCTTTTTTTTTTTCTTGTCTGTATCTTAATAAAAGTGTTTGCTTTTACCTTTTATCTGGGTTCCTGGTGTTGTGCCTACCAAACCCATCAAAATTTAGGGCCTGAGCTATAGTTTGTAGCCAGTGTCCTGTAACAGGTAATGATAATGATCACAATGGTCCCTTTAGGCTTTGGAAGCTATGACTAATAGACATTGTCGTCACAGGACGCAGCCCCACCCTTTGGGGAATGATCTGTGTAATTTTTCTGTTCACCTTTGTGATGTAATTGTGTGGTTCAATGCCAAATATGCCATGCAACGTGTAGTAAATTTGGGGGAAAGGGTTTCTACCATAGACAGTGAGTCCTAGATAAGTCCCAGGAGAGCCAATAGAAACAGAATGTAGGTTTTTTCATTGGAAGAGCAGCGCTTCCTGTTTCCCATTTGGTGGCATCAGAACTCCTGGAAGGACTGGTAAGAGGTCCAGGGTGCTAGACAGGGAGAATCCAGCAACATCCATGTCTAAGAAGAAATTAAATCTGTAACCATCCATGCATGAGTATAAGAGAATGTTTAGCTAGTCATGTTCAGGTTATTTCTTTGTTTTGGTTTCCTCTGTGCTGAGCACATGTACCCCCCTTCCTCTATCCCGTAACTATCCAAGTTAAATCCCACAGCAATAACTCTGTTTTCTTAGTTGATCCCCTTAATTAAAGAAAATTTATCCTCTTAAGAACCAACTCTGGTTCTGTGTCCTAAAAGGCAAGAGGTTCTGTGTTCACGTGCCTCAGACTGCACAGTCAACTACCTAAAGGGAATTCAGTTCCATTTTCAGCTGATATCACAGCTGGGGTTCAGTTGCTCTTCTGAGGGAGGAATAAAAGCAACTGAGAGTACCTTACAGGAAGGAATTCCTAAGTCCTCCTTCCTGGGTTCTCAAAGAGGTTTTGCATTTGGGTGGTAACAGCAATACCACCCAAGGCCAGGGAATTGGTAGCCCTGGAGAGGTTTTAGATAAGACTTTAGAGCCAGTGGTTTTTAAAGCTTTATTCAAGCCCCCACCTTCTGAACTCAAAGTGCCAGAGTGGGGAAACAGCTGTGACACAAGGGGTTCCCTTTTGAATGCTCATGATATACTCTGCAGTGCTGTTACAGTATCATGTTTCCTGCAGCATCATACATGTCTACCTATATGAAACATGTCCCCGTGTATTTCACATAGCTCAGTTAGAGGCAGACAAGCAGAGCGTCTCCCAGCACATAAAGAATCAGGGCTGCAAGCAGACATCCAGAGAAAAGAAGAATGACAGTGGGCTAGCTAAATGCCTGTAGCACTCTGGCTGAGAGAGAAAGATCACCCACTGTCTCTGAACAAAATGAATGACCTCAGCCCAGGAAAGGGGGCTTATTGGGGTTTTGAAAAGGAGTGACTTTGAACTGTTTGAGGCTTTTTGTGAGAGAATCTCCATCTACAAGCAAGGAATGAACCGATTCACATAGCCAGGAAGGCCAAGCTGCCAGACCACCAGCAGCCAGTTATGTGAGAAAGAAAGAAAGAAAGAAAGAAAGAAAGAAAGAAAGAAAGAAAGAAAGAAAGAAAGAAAGAAAGAAACTACAGTCAATTTTAGGTTAGAATGTGTTTTATCTTTTATTTGGTAGTGAATAACCCTTGACAGGTTAGTTAATTGACTATACATTGATTTGCTATATAATCACTTAAAATCGTGTTTTAAGCAATAAGCTAGTGTTTGTCTTATTTAAAGCTGTTTGAATTTTAGAGAGAGAGAGTGTGAGAGCAAAATCTGTTTGTATTTTCAGTTTCTTTGTTAAACTGTTGGACTCGGTATATATGAGCTTGCAGATATCTCAGAAGGGTCCCGATCCCTGTAAGATGGAAGTTCCCAATGTGGCATCTGCGGGTTGGAGGTGCTTGCTGGAGTACCACCCCCTGAGTGGCTGGGGAGCACACACCCACTGCCTGGGATTGATTATATGGAGGAGGCTGGTGTGTACTGACCCAATATTGCGGGTCCACCTAGCTAAGCAGTGCAAGTCAGGGTCCAGGAGTTGGTGATAGGATAGGCAGAGTGGCACACCAGACCAGATTCTGGGAGGGGAACATCACAATTGTATATGGTGATCTGGATAATTCCCACCCTACTTCTGGGAGATTAACAAATATTATCACTCCCCATTTTAAAGAGAGAAGCAGAAGCCACACAGAGATTAAGGGCAGTTTAAACATGTACTGTCTACTATGGACCACTGCACCAGACTGAGAAACCATGCTTGACAGTGTTACACCAGGAATTGTGTAGTAAAGTTCCCAGATCTGGCTCAATCCTCCAAATCCACTTTCACGAGCTGCCACTGATTCTGAGAAATTCAGTTGGGGTGCTCACCTTGACAGAACTTGTGTCTAATTTTCAGATATGCCAATCAGCTGCAGTCAAAGGCAGCTCCAGGCACTCAGCACCTTGGAAAAATCAAATCTAAATGATCAGGAGTTCTGTGACAACTTTCTATGCAGTTCATTTACTTAAGGTCAGACTCTGAATCAGAAAAGGAGATAGGCTTGGAAAATTAGAGTTCCTGGATTTCAAGCATGTGCTTGCACTATTAGACTCAGAGTAACACATCCATGCTAATAATGCTCAGCTACCTTCTTCTGGGGCTTAATTGAAGACTATTGGTGGAATATTTGGAGGGACAGTAAAGAATCTGTGGCATAGAACTACAGTGTAACTCTCCTAATGGATGCCTCAGCCAGATGCCTTCATCCATGTCCTTTTTTCCTATTGTCAATATGGCTTAGTACCTGCAACCACATGGCTTCTAGCAAGGGCTTGATCCTGCACTTGGTGTACACACACACACACACACACACACACACACGCACACACACACACACACACACACTGGTGCTGAGTCTGCTTTTCATCTATAGGTGTTCAAGAACTGTCATCCATTCTTTACCCAGACAGCAGAGCCTTGCTAAACCAAAGGGAATTCTGACCCACACTTCCATAATCAGTCCAGTTTCCATGAAGTGATCACAGAGCCCTTCTCCCGGACAGTTGGTGTCCAGCCTGCTCTGAACCTTTTGTCCCATCGCAGATGGGAGAGAAGCTCTAACTCAGGAGTGCCAAACTCATTTGCTATGGAGGGCCAGATTTGACTTAACTGTACTTCAAGTGGGCCGTACATGCCATGAACTGAGATACTAGGGTGCTCTTGTGTCATCGTGGAGTGCTGTGTATGCAAGCCTGTGCTCTGCAATACCACACACTCTCTCTCTCTCTGTTAGGGAGAGAGTGTAGCCTCACAGAGCACAGTCTTCCATACCCAGTGTTCTGTGATATCATGAGACCTGACACTCTCGCAGCATCATGGAGTGCTGGGTATGCGAGACCACATGCGCTCGCTCTCTCTCTGGGAGTCTCACAGAGCACAGGGCGGAGCAGGCAGGCCCTAGGGTGGAGAATGTGTGCGAGGCCTGGCCTCTGGGCTGGCCTGCCCCACACGGCCACATGCAGCCGGCTCCCTGCCTCTGGCCTCGGCCTCCCGGGCTGAAGCTGGCTCCCCCCGCCAGCGGCCTTGGCCTCTAGGGCCGGCTCCCTGGGTGGGGAGCATGGGGGGGCGGAGCCCAGCCTAGGCC
Source organism: Pelusios castaneus (assembly GCA_007922175.1). Lineage (NCBI taxonomy): Eukaryota > Metazoa > Chordata > Testudines > Pelomedusidae > Pelusios > Pelusios castaneus. The sequence continues at coordinate 2,149,950 of ML685896.1, forward strand.
ACTTGGCCAGGGTCCTGCTCCCCACAAGGGATGGCCTTGAGGGCAAGTCCTTGGGGAAACTTCTCCCATAAAATGACCTTGAACTGAGCTTAGGCAAAATTCACAAAGAAGCCGCTTTTTATAGCTCTACGTTTTTTCTGCTGTTTAGCCAAGCAAGGAGCTATAATCACCTCACACTGATGTTTGCCGCATAAGGAGTTGGTGCAACAAGGGAAACAAAATGTATTTCTGGCAATTTTAATGCTGTTGTGGTGCTGGGACCAGAGACCCTGAGACTTGCATGAGTCAGGTGCTTCCCTGCTCTGACAACCTCAGGTCCTTGGGCTGGGTTCTCCTCTCACACATACAAATCCCGAGGGACTCCATAAGACAATGGAATGGATTTGGCCATGGCAAATGCAGGGTTTCGACTTCAGATGGGGAATGTGCAGAAGGGAGCAAGATGCTCTTAGGAAAACAGCTCTGAAGATAAATAAAAGCAAGAAAATGGAGGACAATCATGAGGGAGAAGCAGAATTGTGTCTAAACAGAATGCTTAATTAAAGTTTGAAAGGGATCATCAGCTATGCTTTCAGTGACACTGACAGATCTAAATGTCCCATGCACAGAAACCTTCTCCAATTAGGGATCCAGGATTCTCATGGAAGTTTGTTCTTCCCCCCTGTCCTCTACTTCCATTACCCCCGCCCAGCCCTGGGAAAAAATAATAAAGACAAAGCCCTCAATTTGATTAACAGCTAGAGTCTCCACCCAAGAAAAATTTTGGTGATTATTTCTTTATCCATAACTGTTTTAGGCAACACAGCATGTACATGAAGCCAAGCAGGCAAAGCTCGGAGTTTTCTAATCAAGAGAAAAAACCCACAGACATTTAAATGGAAACAACCCAATTTACTCCCTGACAGGCAGAGATATTCAGAACATTCCACTAATTATAAGGTGAGGAAAACTGTCAATATAAAACCGGTGTCAAGGCAGATGGAAACTGCTGGTGTCATTTTTTCTGTGCAGAGCTACAAGGCTCAGAAACGTCACGTCAAAATTTCATTTTGAAATCCAATTCCCCATTATTTTATCCGGTGACAAGCACTTTTGTTCATCACAGTTTTCTGATGAGACACAGGTTTCTTTTATAAACTAGTTCCTCTGGATACTTACTTACTTATTCACCACTGGAGTAAGACCAGATCATCAATCTCACACTATCACTCTGTTTTAAAGGGGGACTTTTGAACCTTTAAATAGGAAGAAAACAGATTGAATACAGCACAGAGTTTTCCCAGCCAACACAAACATCCTTTCCCTCCATTCGCTATTCTAATCACATTCTGATACCATGGCCATTACAATTGGAATCTGAGGCCTTATCTATACTAGAGAGATTTGTTGATGCAATAATAAAGCGATAATCAAAAAGTACTGTAATTGCAACACATATGCCTGTACACATAGCACTCTGTGTCACTGAAGTGCATCCACATTTGTGCTTTAGCTGTGGGCAGATATCCCACTGTGTAAAAACGTGCCATCTTGTGTCTCCAGAAGTTGTGGGAAGGTAGAAAGGATCACAGTGCCTCATGGCTGTGGGCTCAATGTCTCATGATGTAGTGATTCCCATCCTATCGTTCCATGGGTTTCATTGTTGACCAGTGAAACATAAGGTATATGATTCTGCTTTGATCTAACCCTTTGCACTTTTTCCCATTGCTACTTAATAAAGAGCTTAGACTTCTGCAATTCATGGCTTATCTTTGTGTCTCCACACCAGCTGAGCTGCAAGTGACCCTCAAAGGGCACCTCTAACTCATTAGAAGATGCACAGGCTCAGTGCATTTACAAAGCAATGACCAGTCTGTGTTTTCAGGAATGCTTCATAGATTTCAAACGATAGATTAGGAACAAACAAGGCATGTAGTGCCAGGAATTCCGCTGTTATGTAAGGAAAGATTGTGAGCCACTGTTTTCATCTCCCCTTACAAGTCACATGCAGCAAGTAGCCATATATGCAAAAACAATGGCCCTTTAACAAAAGTATGTTGTAAATAATCTCTCTGAAACCTGGTGTGTTCTGTGGCACTCAGCTCAGATAGGTAAACACACTCAAGGGGCTCTCACAGAGACATTGACAAGTTGTCCAGGGGACAGAGATAACAGGTGGCCAGGCTCAAATTTGAAAAGAGAAGTGCCCACATCATCATCAATGGTATCAGAAGAAAAACATCTCCCCGCTGAAAACAGCTTACTGATTTGCAAAGTTTCTCATATGTGCTAATATTTTCAAAAGCTTTTAGAAAATAGCTCTTCTGCACCATAGAAACCTGGGGTCATATTCTCAGTAGGTTGAAAGCATCCTAGCTCCTGGGAAGCCAGTAGCTCTGTTGAGGATCTGACCCAATATGTATAACTACCACCTACACTACAAGAAACTGTGAGGCAGAACCTTGGCAGGTTTTCATCAGCATAACAACAGATTTCTACTGTAGCTGCACCGATTTACATCAGCTAAGGAACTGGCTCCATAGTTAGGGAGGATTGATATCACAAGCATGGACCTGAGCCTGAAAAATTACCGTAAACAATGGCATGTTGCCATATTAAGTTTGCTTTTAGTTCTCCCTTTCCCTCCCCCCTTTTAATTATTTCAGAGACAGAGTGCAGAACTTCTTCGCCTTCCTCTGCAGCATGGGGCATGAGTCAATTGCTAGAGGATTCTCTGTACCTTAAAGTTTTTAAATCATGATTTGAGGCCTTTAATAACTCAGTCATAGGTTAGAGGTTTATTGCAGGAGGAGGAAGGTGAGGTTCTGTGGCCTGCATCGTGCAGGAGGTCAGATTAGATCATCATATTGGTCCCTTCTGATGTTGGAGTCTACGAGTCTAAACTTGAGAGCCATGGGGCAAGTCCAGTTAGGAAATGGCTGTACATTACTTTACAGGATCTAATTCCCAGTTACAGTGTTATAGGTTAGAATCTCTTTCAATGGAAACTAAGTAACCAATAATTCCACCTTTGCTCCTTTTCCCTTGTGCACATAGTGCATTTACAGTACTTACTCAGTTAAAAAACAGGGCCACTAACCCTTCATAGGAGACACCTCAGGCAATAACTGGCTGCAGATCCATGGTATCTAAAGACCACCATGCTAGGGAAATTCTATTCCATTCAGCTCATCTGTTTTATAAATCTTGTGAGGAGTATAAACAAATGTCTGTCCTGAACACACAGACTTCCGAATCTCACTAAATTGGCTTGTAAGCAACCTCAGGAAAACAGCATCAAAAATTCACCCATATGTACATAAACTGAACCAAATCTACTATAAAAATACAGACCTGCAAGCTGCATACCTCTCAGGTAACTGAGAACTGTAAGGTTGTAGATAGATCCATCAGGTATTATTAGTATTTATTATTAATTGTATTACAATAGCACTTCAAGGAATCAACCCTGATTGGGTCCAGTTGTACTAGGCACTATATAAATATTTGGTGCCTGAGCCAAACCAAATGGAAAGACTTCTCTTGACGTCAGTGTAAGCAGATCCTTGATCAGACCTCCTTTCCCCTGAAGGGTCTATCTACAAGCTAAACAGAAGACAGAAAAAGGATGAGAGGGAAAGGAAAACTGAAGTGATTTGCTTAAGGTTGCATCGCAGCTCAGGGACAGTGCTAAGGACAGAATGCAAGTCTCCTAGTCGAATGGCTAGCCCACTGGAGCACTGGCTCTCCCCTAAAGAACATCAAGAGATCATGTTGACGCCAGCGGAAAACTCATGCAGTTTTCTGAAGTCCAGGATTTCTATGGTCTTGGCTGCAGTTTTGTCAGTAATGGAATTCTCCACTTGTCCGTCCATCCCCCGTAACACGTCTTTACCAAGACAAAAGGGCTGTTCCCGGTTTCTCAAAGCAGCTGTGCACAAGCTTGTGCGAACTAGTTCTCATTATCCTCGTTATTTGGAGCCCAAGCTAGAAAGTGGCTTAAAATTACACTATGCAAAAGCAAGGCATAGTAATTTTCCATTAAGGCTTCTTTCTTCGAGAACCTCTCTCTTTCAAGCAGCATCATATTCAACTCCGTGCATACCCACTAAATAATAGAGACATCTCAGTGCGGTAGCAAGATGCTGGCAATTATCCCTGACTGCAGTGAGAGGAGAAGTGCTCCCTGTCAAATTGAGGGCTAACTATCTCATTTTTGGTCCTTCAAGGTAACCTGTTAGGTTTGGACTGTCATTTTGTTAACATTCTACTGTAATCAATTGCCTTTAACTTGTTCCTGAGGATGAGGAGAGCCCAGCTGTTTGTGTTGTAAAATCCCCCTGCCATTCAAGGCTGGCTTCTGGTAATAAATCATTCATTTGGACTCTGCCTTGTATTGATTACAACACAGCAAGCAGGGCCTGGATTGTCCCACTCTGTGTTTCCGCCCCACAGTACTCAGTCATATTTAGGTGACCAGTCCATACAGAACCCACAGTTCTAACAGCTGTCCATAGAACATTCCGATTACAGGTATGATGGTCCCCCAATCTCATTACTCCTCAAATGAAGCAGATTGATTCCTTCTCACCTCCCCTGGGGGAAATTCTCTTCTATTCAGAGATCCATCTCTAAAATTTAAGTGGCACCGCTATTTGGCAATGATCTCAAGTGCATTTCCATGCCGCCAGTGAATTTCACTCCTGTGCCACTCCCTTGAAAGAGAAGAAACTATCCGCAAAAGAGGACTTGGGAAGAGCTGGGGTCAGCTTCTCAGCTAATACAAACTGGCATGGTTCCATTAATTTCAATGGATGAGAGCCATCTTAGGGTCCACTCCCTCGAAGAAATATGGAAGAGTTAGCTAGTTTTGTGTAACACTCGGAACGGAAACAGAGAAGTTAGCCAGATTCCAGGACTGCGGCAACCACAACTAAATGAGATGATTAGTTGATTTTCAACTGATGTAAAGGTGAAATATAAATATCAATGTAATAACACAGGGCCTACAAGGTCTCAGGCCTGTAAGATATTTAGTTTAGGCAAATTGAGTTTTAGGAGAAGTTAGCTATCTTATAATAAATAATAAATCTGTTGAGCTTTTGTCTGTATTTGTGATATGCTGAGGTTTTGAAAATAAATGCTGCATTTGGATATTAACACCTACAAGAAATCCATTGGTAGCAGCAATGACATTTTGAATTCTACCTTAAGAAAAGAACCTGTTACTATAAGGTGACAAATGTTTCTGAGAATAATGGGAATTAACAAGTTAGACTATGGAAAACAGGGCACCCCAGAGGGAATGGGGGGTGGGAATTCAAATACAGAAAAGGGGCTAAAACCATCATAAATATGTATGAATCCCAGTGGGCATCAGTGTAAGACATTATAAAAGCGTAGCCTGGCCTGTGTGCCGTGGAGAGGGAGATGAAAAATCTAAAGCGTTAGTCAAAACCTTGTCCAGAGGGCACATTGTGAGTAATACAAAAGCCTCTGAGTTCTGTATTGGCCTGCCCCTCCCTCCCCCTCTCTTTCTCTCCCCTTTACCAGATTGCAGCATGCAAATGGAAGTGTGGTTAGTTAATAGATGTAATTACAGAAAGAGCTATATGTAGGGTCAGTTGTGAGGAGGGTTCCCCCTTCTATTGTAACTTCTCTAATGTCATCAATCTTGGGGGCTGAATTCTCCCAGATTAAAGTAGGTATAAACTGTAAACCCCCATGCGGGGCACAGTAGTGGCTAAAGTAACTCATAATTACAGGCAGGCTACAAGATAACTCTAGAGCAGCAGCGCACATACCAGTCACCAGACAATTCATCCAAATCTGAAGCAATGTATTATAGATTAGAAGTGGAAGGACAGCCTGAAGTTGTATAGCTCATTCAAAATAGTGCACGTCCACATGAACTGTAAGTCCATTGAAAGTATCATTATGTTGCTTCCAAAGCAGAGTAATCCCAAGTGAGTAAGACACTAGATAAACTGAAAAAAGAATTTTGGTTTGTAGACGCAAAGGAGTTTATGACCAAAAAGCCAATGGTTTCCTTGTGGCCTGGAAACATTTCTTTATATAGTATGCACTTTTAAATATAAATCCGATATAGTGGTTCACTAACTCTGAACATTCCAGAAGGATTAGGAACCAGTTTGTTGCATCATGGAAATGAGGATTGTGACAGATAGGGTAATTTACTGGGCTCTCTTTGAAAAGCCTTCCTGAATAAGTTTACATAACTTTGGAGTCCTGTGTATTGAAGGCAAAGTTTATGTATTATTATGGGATTGCATGTGACTTCACTTGGGGGCAGACTGGCTAATATAAACCTTTGGGAGTGTTATGAGCTTCAGACTATCCTAAACAATGTGCCAGACAAGGAGAAACTTTGGGGACAAACGAAATACCTGGGGAAGATGAATGCAAATTCCCATCTCCATAGCCAACTTTTTGCAGCTATGCCCTGAGAAGAAAAGAACCGTCTGCTGGATTCTGCTGCAGATCAAAACCCCAAGCCATACTGCCATACAAAGGCGAGAAAAACTGATTCGTGGGGATACTTCTTGTGGGTTAAAGCTATGAGCTTTATAACCTACAAAATAAACCCTTGGGGGGGGGGGCAGTGCTGGTTGAAGGACTAGTCATCTAGCAGAGTTCCTGGAGTTTGAGGTGATCTCTGATTACTTATTAGCACACAAGTTCTCTTGTTTTAAAGCTGTTTTCTCTGTAATGCTTTCACCTTAAGAATAAATGTACTTGCTTAGAAAAAGCTATATAATAAATGGGTAATATAGCTTCTAGAAAAAAAGCAGAGTGCAAATGCCAGTTATTTAGGTCAGCCACCTTGCTCAGAATAACACAATGTAAGCAGAGAACAAACTGCAGGAAGGGGGACAGGCTGTTCTCTTCCTAACAGGGGACAGCTGGGAACCAGCCATTTAGAAGCAGGTGTCTTTGTTAGACCACAGAAGAGGAGCATCAGTGCAGTTGCCTGACCTCTGACGAAATGTATCCATTAACTTCATGTAGCCGAGTCAGGAGGTGAACATGAAAGATTAGTTCCTTTAATAAAAAAAATGTTACTTGCTTCCACCCATTTCAGGCATATCCTTACATTTATTTTATTTTCAAGAGGGTTTTTTTTTATGACAATAGAAACTTGATAGCTGCAAAGGGCTATAAAGTCTTTATTGTTAAGATGCTCAAAAGAACTGCCAACAAACTGTATTTGGTTTGAACAAACAGGAGAATTTTGGCAACTATTAGCTTACACCCTACTCTGCTAGTTGTTTATCAAGCCTTGTCACTAAGATCAGCACTCAGCTGTGAACATTTATAGTCCTTGGCATGTATCTTTATGATTGTAAAGTACCTACCTACAGCAACTAAGCCAAGGTTTCTGTCCCAAGAAGCTTACTGTACAAGAGCCCTATTTTTCCAGCATAGAATGAACAACTTTTAGTACCTTCAATGGGTCTTGCATGTATCCTATGCAGAAATAGGGTGTCACTTTTTTCTGCTCTCTTTTATTCCCATTACCGAGGAATCACTGAAGTTAGAGAAGACAAAAGCCTATTACATACCCCTTGTATGCCACAGCCTCAGGCAATGGAGATTTTTGTACTTTCAAGTACTTTTGCTTAGCGTAGAGGAAACAAACAAACAATAGGACCTTCCCTCACTTTGGCCTTATCTACATTACAGAGTGTTGTCAGCACAAGTTACGACTATCAAAAAGGGTTATAATTGCAATGCATGTTCTGTTCATACAGCATTCATTCTCTTGGCTGGCTGCATCCATAGTTGGTGTTCCAGCATAGATAGTGAGCTGTGCACTGGGAACAGCTATCACACTGTGTAACTTGCCACCTTCTGCAGCTAGGAATAGTAGGAAAGCAGAGGGCTCAACCTCCCATGTTGCAGTGCTTTCTGTCTCATCATACTATCGATTTCCCACTGCCTTCTGCGAAATTTTTAATAGCCCCCATTTACTGTGTGCCAACCCTCTGTCTGAGGATGGCTCTCCATGGCTGTGAGCAGTGTTCACACGTCACTGCTGGTCACACAGCATATCATAAGCTCCCAATGTGGATAGGAATCCCTGGTACCTGACCTTCTGTGAGCCATGGAAAGACACCCCACTTACTGTCTGGCATTCACAGAGCAGCGGCGCATGATGGTCCAATGCTATTGGGTACATGAAGTACTAGATGATGGGATCACAGTATGCAGGTCTGGGATGATGAACAGTGGCTGCAAAATTTTTGCATGCGCGAAGCCATCTTCTTGGAACTCTGTACAGGGCTTGCCCCTGCCCTGCAATGAGAGCTGCCCTCTGAATGAAGAAGCACATGGAGATCACCTTGTGGAAGCTGGGAACTCCAGACTGCTACCAGTCAGTTGCAAATCAGCCCCAAGTCAGGAAATCCACCTTGGAGCTGCATTATTGCAAGTGTGCAGGACCCTTAATCACATTCTGCTACAACAGACTCTTGGAAATGAGAGAGAAATAGTAGAGGGCTTTGCAGCAATGGGATTCCCAAACTGTGGCTGGGCAATAGTTGGCATTTGTACCCAAAGTACATCAATAGAAAGGGGCACTTGTCTATGGTATTGCAGGCACTTGTGGATCACCTGGAGCATTTCACAGACATCCACGCAGGTTGGTAAGGAAAGATACATTGACATGCATCTTCAGGAACACTGGCCTCTCCAGAAAGTTGCAAGTAAGTAACTCAAATGCCTAAAAAGGCTCTCTCTTTAAGAGACCTACTGAGGGTGGGTTCCTGTTGCTGGGCAGATTAGCTACCCACAACCAGAAACTTCTGGAAGCAGGGAGTGGTAGCATTTTGAGCATGCTCCACAGGGTTCCCTGGTGGTGTGAACAGAGTTGGATCACATGAGAGCAGCAGTCTGTGCAGACAGCAGGCAGGAGCTGCTTTGAGAAGAGCCCATGTGCTCAGTCTTCATGAGAGAAGCTGAGCCAGGAGTGAACAACAAGTTGTTTTCTCCCTCCTATGGAGTCTTCTGCAACAGACTTTGGGCACATGCATATGGGACTGAGGGCTGGTTAACCAGTGAGCTGACCGGATAGCGCTGGTTCCAAAGGAGAAGGAAAAGCCTGCGTGGAATTCTACAGAAGATTCCTGCAAAGAAAGAAGAGGACAGCTATTTCTTGCCACTCAAGCCTCTAGACTTGAACAAAGACTATATCTGAGAGTTGGGTGAACTCCACCTGGACTTTGGGACTCTTAGGTATCTTTCGTGCGGGGTTTAATTTTATTTTGTTTTCTTAGGATAAGGTTTATTTAGTTAGTAGTTTAATAAAGTTCATTGTTTGTTTTTAGTAGTATTTTAATGTGGGGTTGGTAACTCTGAGCAATCTTTGCTGCGAGTCCCAAACAGACTGGATCCTGGGTCTCCAGCTGCTTTCTCCACAGGGATTGGGGTTTATTTCTGTGAGGCACTGGAGAAGGGCAATTGAATTAATTTTAGCCCACCCGAAGGTTACACAAGAACTTACTTTCCCGAGCAAAAAGATTTCCATAGGGGATGTTGAAATGCCCCTAGTGATCTTGGGAGATCCAACCTACCTTTTGCTGTCATGACTCATGAAGCCTTATAAGGGCAACCTGGACTTCAGCAAGCAGTGTTTCCATTAACAGGCTGAGCAGGTGCCGAATGAGGATAGAATGTGCGTTTGGCAGACGACACCGGTGCTGCCTTTAGAGCAGGTTAGAGCAAAAAGGAGAAAAACATTCCTGAGGTTATCACTTCCTGCTGTGTGCTCTGCAATCAGGGCAGGATTACAGCAGGGGCTTAAGCCCCTGGCCTAAAAGGGGGCCTGATGGCCTGAAAGGTGAGCTCCTGCTGCCTTCAGACTGCCTGCCTAGCCTGGGCTGGCTGGTCAGCTCACAGCCACCAGTCAGGGGACAAGGCAGGATTTACCCACCCTCTGCCCCACCCCTTCCCCAGGCTGCTTGTCTCCAGGAGCAGTGCCAGCTTATGCCAGCCTGCTGCTCCAACCACCAGCAGTGTGCAGGGCCTGGGGCTGGCCCGCTTTGTGGGCCCCCATGCCCCAGTGGTGCGGAGCATGATCAGAGGCTCTGGGGCTGTGACTGGTACTGCTGTGGGGGGAGGAGAAGGAGGTGGGATGCTGCTGGGGATGACTGCAGGGAGGGGGCCCTGCTTCTGCAGGGGGTGCTTTTGCAGGCTGGGGGCAGCAGGCGCTGCTGGGGGGAGGTACGCTTCTACAGGGATGGGGGGGACTGCACAGGGACCACACTGCTGGGTTTGGAGCTGCAGGCCACAATAAGCTGGTGCTGCTGCTGGAGGCAGGCAGCCTGGGAGGGGAGCGGGCCAGAGGCTGGGTAACTCCTGCCTCGCCCCCACTGGCCTGGTGACTGTGAGCTGACCCAGCACACCCCCGACCTTGATCCAGCCCTGTCCACAATATGTGTGAAGCTAATGGTGAAAAATCACCCCCTGGGTGGAATGTTGAGGGGGATCACCTAGCACCTGCTTTTGAGCAACCAAATCTCAGAGCTTGTAGAGAGGCAAAATAGGGAGACCTTAAGGAACCACTGGCAAGAAGCACAGCAAGATGTGTTTCTAAACAGCACTGTGCCATGCTCCGTGTGCTATCAGCTCACATGAAAATTTGGATGATTCCTGACCAAGATTTGTACTCTGCAAGTGATCCCATTGCCACCGCGTATCCACTTCAACAGCAACCACCATTTGTAGGAGACAGATTCTTATCTTTCAGAGAGAATGTCTTTATTAAATAAAAATTAACACCAAATACAAAATGCTAGTCTGGGAAGGAGAAAGCAATGAGGGGCAGTATTGATTTACGGCTATGTGTAACTTGAGCTATCGTTATGGAAGCTATCTGAAAGGTAGAGTGAAGGGTATACCAAGATGGACAGGTAGGTTGAAAAATGTGTGAATGAAGTTTGGGTGGGGGGCATGGTAAGCAGTTCAGCATCAGCTGCAGGGGATGCAAATATGCATTAATTCAGTCTGCAGCATTATGGATTTAACAGCTAAGTTTGTTCCTCCATGGTTTTTATAATCCACTCGTGATTTTTTAACACTTGCTCCAGGATCTTCCTCCTCTCCTGCCTATCTATTTTGTGTTTCATTTACACTGTCTCCATGCTCTGTGTTCTTGTTTTTCCTGCCTGAGGTTTGGAGTACTTCATAAAACAATCTCTTTGCTCCTCCCATGATCACTTTCTGATCAGGCAAAGGCACTCCGCTGGTGTGTAGGGGGCAATGTTCCTTCTAAGGTTTGGTGGCTTGTGTGCAAAATTTTCAAACCATGTACAAAACTTTCTGAATAAAATTTGTGTGTAAACTCACACAACAGAAATTATAGGCATTAATTGAAGTTAAAGTGATTGTAAATAGAATTAATTGTTTAATTGAATTTGAATGAATTTTGAATTGAAATTTAAGTTTTAGAAAGGTTTTTATTTAGAATTAATTTTTTCAAAGCTTTTTAAAAAAGGAAAGAAAGAAGGAAGACAAAGAAGGAAAGAAACCGAGGCTGCTGGCAGCGGGGACCCGACTGCGGCCCCGGGAGGCTGCCGGCAGGGCAAAGCAGACCCCGGCACTGGAGGCCGATCCCAGCCCCGGAGGCCGTCGGCGGAGCGGAGCTGACCCTGGCCCCAGGCTGGGAAGTGGAGGCGGCCAGCGGGTGCAAGCCCGGGAGCCTGCCCCGGCCGTAGCCACCCCCTGCCCCGGTCGTGTTGGGCAGGCAGGCCCACACACATGACCCAGCTCTGAGCTTGCCTGTTCTGCCCTGGGGGTCTGGAGGGGACAGCGGGGGCTGCTAGGCTGCAGGGGGTCCCTCAGAGCTGTGGTTGCGATGGCCACTGTGCGGCCGCACACCCATGCAGCTTAGAAGGAACATAGGTGGGGTTATCCCTCAAGACCACATCTATTAAAGCACAACAAAATGAACAGAAGCATGAATGTTGGTGCACTGACAGCATGGGTGCATTTTACTGGAACTAATCTCTCTCTGTCCCCAGCAAGCCCACAACTCAGCAAATGCCCTGAGTATGGTGAGGTCTGCCCTTGGAAGGGGCTCAAGATGAGGGGAAAAGCCCTGCTGCTTAAAAGAGATCACTGCAGATAGACAAGTGTAAATTCTGCCACCATCTTCCACAGGCAGGGGTCACAGGAGTAACACTGGCTTCTGAGAGTAAGCAAGGCTGCTAGGGTGCATCTCCTCCATGCAAGCAGCTACAGACTGGATCCATATACTGCTTTCCTGAGCTTCACTTTGGTCCCCACATAACTGATTGCTGCAGGAAATTTCCTACAACAGGGAAAGCAAAAAGTAACTGCCAGGAACCTTTAGAGGAGTGGCGAATCTCTCAGAAAGTTTCCGAGATATCTCCCTGGAGGAGTCCCATGAGCATTAATACACTCACTGCATTGCCTAGCTGACCAGGAGAATGGGGAGCACATGAAAGCAGCTACTCTTGAACATTTAGACCCCTTCTACCAGTTGCAAAATCAAAAGGAAGAGGTATACCTCATAACGGAGCATCATCAACTCAAGAAGATCACTTAGCAGAGCTCCCTTGCATCCAGCAGACCAGAGCTGGAGGGCTGGGACTGGCTTGATTGCTTTGGGGTCAAGAAGAGTTTCTGGCTCCCCACAGCACCGAATGACCCCCCTATTCCCTGGTCCACCTTGTCCTCCAACTTGACCTCCTCATCCTTGGAATTGACAAGGTGTCCACTCTGGCCTTGCCAAAGTATCTATGGTTTCTTGGAGATGGGGATGCCAAGGGTGGCTTCCAGCTCCTTATAGAAAAGGGAGATCTTTGCTGCAGCCCCACTGCCACGCTAGCCACCATGAGAAATCCAACCCTAGATCTCTCAAATCCTACAGCTGGAGCAAAAGGTGGGATTGCACAGCCTCCACTTCCCAGATCCTCTGCAGATGCAACAGGTCCATGTGCTCCAGGCAGGAGAGAGTTTTGTGTGTAAAGCCACCATGGTCAACTGGCAAAACTCAGAATTCAAACTGGTGACCAGAGTGATCACAATGAGCACTGTGGGACATCTCCTGGAGGCCATTTACTGTACCACAACCAAATGCTGCATCTCCATGGTCACTGTTGCCAAAACTTTGCTGCAAAAAGCTCTGTGCCTCTCACTGAGGTGGTTTTATTTGGTCACCAATCAGGGGAATTGGTGTGTGTGGGGGGGGAAGCATTGCAGTGTACACACCACCACGATTTTGGTGTAAAAAGTGACTTTGGTTGATAAAACTCTGTGGTATAGACTAGAGCTAAGTCTCCGACAGATATCAGTGGGAGGTTTTCCTCATCTTTATGCTAACGCTCTCTTAGGTCTCAAGTATTTGAAGATACTCACTATACAGATTGGAATTGCTCTTTTGACTGGATTACAACTGTAGAGTTAGACTTTGAAGGATTAAATGAAATCAACCCCCATTTCTCTGGCTACTTCTAGATATTTCATTCCATAGCAACAAAACAAAATGGTGAAAGTCTAATCTCTTATGAATCATGAACCACTTACAAGAACAATGCTCCTTGATTTTTCTATTGCGTGTTCTATTCAGCAGAAATTCCACTTAATCTTCAATTAAACACACCACCAATCAAGTGAGACAAGAGTACACCCACCACAAATGCACACATCCCTGAAAAGGTACTTTTTCTAAATTTAGGTTAGTGACTGCTGTTTTAGGGTCACTGTGCTCAGTACCTTGAATGAGAGGCTGTTCCAGGAATAAGGGTCCGTGCAGAAGAAGGTAGAAGTTAATTGCAGGCAACTTTGCTATCATGATGACTATTCCAATCATATGCCATTCACTCCTTTAAGATCTGTAGCTCTTTGACCATCTTACCAAGGCAGATTAGTAATATTGTTTTAATTTTGCAGTGGGGAAAACTGATGCACAAGGGTTGGTGAACCTTGCCCAATGTCATTTAACAGGTCGGGAGAAGAACCAAGTACACCCCCAAGTCCCTTGACTGCAACCCCAGCTCTTTATTCATTGGCTCAGGCAGCTAAACAGAAACGAACAACAACAAAGCAGCTAAAGAGGGTCTCTCCTCACTCAAGTTTGGAGTCTGGATCTGGTTACAGATTTTGTCTTCACAAAACAGTGTCTAAGGCTATGTCTACACTGGCAAGTTAGTTTGAATTAAGCCTCCTTAATTTGAACTAACTAAAGCCATGGCTACACTAGGCTTCAATTAGTTCAAATTAAGGGCTTCTTTAATTTGAACTAATAACTTTGAATAGGCTACTCGAAGTAAGGGTTAATTCGAACTAGTTAGTTCGAATTAACCAATGTCACCATGTTAGTTCAAACTAATTGCTTAGTTCCAACTAACCGGCCCATTGAATTCAATGGAAATCGCTAATTCAAACTAAGCAAGTGCCATGAATGGCACTTCCTTAGTTCGAACTAATTTTTTCTAGTTTGAATTAAGTTAATTCGAACTAACTAAAATTAGTTCAAACTAATTCAAACTAATTTTAGTAAGTGTAGACATAGCCTAAGTGTTCTGTATGAAAAAGTCATTCCTAAATCAAATATCATAAGAATATATTGGTCAAAGTGGGTCAGATCAATGGTGCATCTAGCCCAGTATCCCGTTGTCAGATGGTGGCCAATGCCAGGTGCTTCAGAGGGAGTGAATAGAGCAGGTAATCAAGGGATCCATCCCATCACCCATTCCTAGCTTCTGGCAAAATGCAATCCCTGTCCATCTTGACAAATAGCCATTGATAGACCTAGCCTCCAAGAACCTGAGGTTTTTTTGAACTCCAATCATCTTGTCCTTCACAACATCCACTGGCAAGGAGTGCTACAGATTGATGGTATGTTGCGTGAAGTACTTCCTTTTGTTAGGTTTAAACCTTCTGCGTATTAATTTCATTTGGTGACTCCTCCAGCATCTCCAGACTTTGGAGACGTCATTAAGCATTGTATTATATTGCTTAGTGACAATTCATCATAGAATCTACAATTCATATTTTAGTGCCATCTCTGTTAACCCTGGTCTTTATTTCGAAAAATTGACATTTATAACAATTTTTTCTTGTTCACTGTGTTTGTGTGTGTGAGATTTTGCAAAGCATATGTATTGTGCAGGAACAAGACACTATCAGTTTAAATAGTTGGTGAGCCTTTAATAGTGCTCACTGTGCTGTTTTAGAAGCCCCCAGAAGCCAGTCTGAACAGTAAAAGCAGCTAGCTCCTGAGTAACATTCACGTGTGACTTGTACTTGTTTTATCTATTATCGGTTAAACATGAGTTTTTGGACCCCACTGAGCTGGTGTGGTTTTCAGATTGTTTGTTCAAGAACCAGAGACGACGGCATCCTATAGATGGAAGGTGCTGACCCCACAGCCTGTTGACTGCAGCCCTCTGGGTATCCACAGAGCAATTAAAGCAAACAGTCTGATATAACAAAAAGTCAATTCACATTGACTTTGGGGGGGGAAAAAAAAAAAAAAAAAAAAAAAAAAAATCAAACTCCCCCATATGCTCTGCTAACATGATCTAAACCCTCCTCTTTCAGAGCCAAAACCAAACTAACTACTGGGGATTAGGGAAGAATTGTGCCTGTGGAGAGGTTATCCTCCAACTGCTGGGTTACTTCCTTGTTTTCTGAAGCATCTGGTGTTGGCCCTGCCAAACAGCACCTCCTGAACCAATCCAAGCTGGCATTTTCTATTTTCCACAGCAGAACCAAAGGTGGCAATTTAGAAATGCTTTAATTCTTTTGCTACACAAATTTTGGCACAAAGAATGGGCCCACTTTTCCCTTCAGTGACCATGGTGCAATTCCCACTGAAGTCACTAGGAGACTTATGGATGGAAAGCAGGTAGTGATCTTCTGTGCATTAGTTAAACAACCTGTTCTAGAGATTTTGCCCATTCAGCTTGCATCACAACTGAATCTAATTAACCTCTGCCTGAGTCTGTCACCTCTTGAGAGTTCAGAGAAAGAAATATGGCATATTACATAACTCCACTCAGGAATAAATCTGAATAGCATTCCTTGAAGGAATAGGTCTGCCTGCACAGCAGGGTTCATTAGGCTCAAAGACAGAACTGACTTCTCTCTTCAGGCACCGAGATGAAATGAACACAGACTACTGGAAATTAAAGCCCAGTGCAGACAAGGAGATTGGCTGCTAAGCAAACAGTCAGCGAGGTCCTGAACTCAGTCCTCTACTGCATTTAGTACTATGTATGGCTTACGAAGTTGTCAGCTCTGTTTGCTGCAATGAGCCCAGGATGCAGAGGAAGCCCCAAGGTGCACAGCTTGCTGCCCAGACAGACACAGAGGAGAGAAGCAAAGGCAGGCTTTGTTTTAAAACAGCCCATGAGCTAACACAATTATATTGGTCCCAGCTTGGCCCAACCCACTTGCAGGATGGTTGGTAGCCCCAAAATAATGAGAAAAAACATCCAAGGTCGATTCAAATAGGAGCAATGGGAGCAGTTTGATTAAAGCACAAGTTCAGACTTCCAGCCATGCAGAGACCAACTATCTAGTCCATAGATCTCAGTGAGGGCCTCCAATATTGTAGATTTTTTTCTTTCAGAAGAAGGGAGTACATGATTTGGTAAGATGAAGGGAAGTTCCGGTCAAAGGCCCCTCTAGACTGTGAATGAAAGTTCCAAGGAACTCCAGGCAAGAATTTTCAATAGACAATAGAAAACCAGTCTAGAGTGATTGACCTTCGCTCCTAATACACCTCCAGGGTACCTGGATTAAGGAGAGCAAATGCCTCTGGTGCAGCTCAGAAACAAGTCACGTGAGTAGCATCTGGAGAAGAGGGAATAGGAAATTTATGGAGAAGATGATACCACATGTATGTATGATGGGGTTTGAGAATAATTCAGTGCCTTATCAAGAAGATACACGAACGCAAGCTAAGGATCCTTCCCTTGCTCTCCATCGAGATAAAGGCTTAGGGAGAGTAATCAAAGTGAAGAAAGCTGTAGCCTCTGATCTTCAGCATCAAAGTAGTATCATTATCCGCACCCTACTAGACTCAGCCCAGTCACTACAAGGATCCACACACCCCTCAAAATTTCAAATTCTTTACATAGGCAGGAGCTAGACACCTACAGGAGATCATCCGCTTTCCAGATTTCAGGAATGGCATCAAGAAGGGGCAATTTAGACTCAGACCACAGTGCAGATTTCAAGCCAAGTCTTTGCTCCACATACAAGTCCTTTAGGGATGCAAGATGGTGTCCAATTAAAAATCATGGCAGAGGAAGTGCTATGGACAGACACAGATATTCCAGTTCTCTAAATTGATCATATGTCAGTCACCTTAGCAACTGAGGCTAAATGGCATTAAGCCTTCCCAGAATGAATGGGGGAAGCTCAAAGTGATATTCTTCATATTCCATTCCATCTTCCACGGTATGCTACAGACTTTGGCAATTACTGGAGCTCTTGCTTTACCCAGCTGTATTTCCTGATTCTCTGCAAGCACAGAATGGTAGACATTAAAGTCAGAAGGAACTACTGAGATAATCCTTGGACTTCCTCTTCATCACACGTGTCTGGAAATTCCATCTAGTAATTTGAGCAGTGAGGAAGTTACTGTATGAAATTCAGGAGAAAGTGATACATTGAGCTTTGCAACAGAAGCCATGTTTATTTTCAGAAACATTTTGAAGAATGTTTTCAAAGCATAAAGGATCCACAAAGGCACATCAGACCCTGCAGCACTTTGTTCTGGCCATGCAATTCTCAGTTTTATCTGCCAAAATCAGAAAAAAAAAATCATGGCTTCAGCAGACTCATACACTTGTGAAGAGCAACCCTAAGAAGGAAGAATCTTCTTGTGGCTAATGAACTGTACTGGGACTCTGGAGATCTGGCTCTGCAGCAAAATTCCTATTTGACCTTGGGCAAGTCACAAAAGCTTGCATCAGTTCCTCATGTGTAAAATAGAGATGACTGTTACATGATGCACAAGCTATAATCTCTAATTTTTCTGTTAACTTTTGCCTTGTAGTTGTATGATTTGATGCCAATTATGCCATGCAAGGTTCCCTTTTCAATGCTCTACCATATTATGGTATGTTCCCTGCAGCATCATGCATGTGTACAGATGTGAAGCATGTTACATAGCTCAGACTCTCAGAACTATCTCTAGCACAGAGGCTGGAGAGTTACATGACAAAGATAATGCAAATTGAGCTCCCTGGCTCACATAGAAGAAAAGAAATCACCAAAGCCCAGGAGAAAGGAGAGCCGAGGGGGAATTGAAAAGAAGTGCAGGCACTTTGAAGGGGGGGGAGAAGCTTTTGGCTTTGGCCAAAGAAACACCATTTTGTGAGCAACTCCAAGAGACTGGGCCTATCCACATGGCCAGGAGGGCCTAGGCTGGCTGAACACCACCAATAGCTAGTCTTATGGGCAAGAATGAGAATGTAGTAAAGAGTAATCTTGGAATAGTGTTATTAGATTAGCATGCATTTTATATCTTCTTTGCTTGTGGTGACTCCTTTATCAAATGATTGTGCATTGATTTGCTATATACTCAAAATCATATTCTAATCAATAAACTAGCATTTGTTTTATCTAAAGCTGTTTGGTCTTTAGAGGATGCGAATGAGTGAGGCTGAGCATATCCATTTCATTGCTAAATGGACAGACAAGGGTCTGTGAGTCTATGGTGATTGGGGGAAAGCCCTGTAGGATGGAAGTGTCCAGTGAGGTATCTGGGGGTGGTCGTTTGGGAAACTGTCCCTCATGTGGCCAGAGGGCACACACCCACTACCTGGGACCGATTACATGCAAGAGGCTGGTGTGGATTGACTCAGGAGTGAGTGGTCATCTGGCAAAGTGGGGGTAGTCAGGGTTCAGGAATAGAGATTGGGGGGAAGGGATGAGTCACAGCAGCACACTGGACTAGATCCTGGGAGGTAACTGTCACAATTACACTTTCTCCCACCCTCTGTCTTGCCAATTTACATTGTAAGCTCTACAAGACAGGGACTGCCTCTCCTTATGTGTTTGCCCAGCACCTAGCACAGTGGCACCCGATCTTGGTTAGGCTCTGCAGCTGCCACCTTCATATAAAAAAAGTATAATGCTCTCAGAACTCATTTTTCAGGAAACTCTAAATTTCAAAATCTGAACTACAGACCACTTTAATTTGTTCCAGCATCTTTCCAACATCAAACATCTAGCAGGTAGAGTGGTAAGGAATCAAACATGGACTTGTCAAGAACAAATCATGCCAAACCAGCTTCATTTCCTTCTTTGACCATGTTACCAGCCTAGTCAATAGTGGGAAGCAGATGCGTTATCTTGATTTTAAACAAGGCTTTGATACACAAACTTTTGATCACAAACTGAGTAAGAGGCAATGTGATGCAGCTGCAAAAAAGTCTAGTATCCTGGTGCGTATTAACAGGAGTGTGGCATGCAAGACACAGGAGGGAAAGCTGTCCAGTTCCGCTCAGCACTGGTGAAGTTTCAGCTGAACTATGTGTTCAGTTTTTGGTGCCACACTTTAGAAAAGATGCAGACAAAATGGGGAGAGTCCACTGGAAAGCAACATGATTAAAAGTTTAGAAAAACTTTACCTGTAAAGGAAGGTTAAAAGAACCAGGCATGTTTTGTCTGGAGTAAAGAACTCAGAAAGGACCTGATAGAGGCATCTTCAAATGCATTGAGGACAGTTACAGAGAAAAATGATCAACTTCCCTTGTCCACTGAAGACAGGACAACAAAAAGTAATGGACGTGTCTGCAACAAGCAAGATTTAGATTGGAAGTTTGGAAAAAAAGCTTTTCAAGTGTAAGGATAATTAAGTTCTGGAACAGGTCACCAAGGGAGGTTTGTTTGGAACTGCCAAAGAAGATCTTAACCTCCATTCCCAACAACTCCAAATTTGTCAGTCAGGTTTCTATTGGCATATGGTAGAGCTGCATGGAGCTAGCTAATCAGACTCAAGTATGGGCAGATGGATTTCTTGGCTTTATCATAAGTATTGGTTTCTCTATATACAAAATTAACACTACACTGATGCATGGTCTTCCATTCTATCATGCACTTTATGATGGCCAGGTTGTTTTCCAGGATTAATCCCTTTATCATACTGCCTGTACACAGAATATTGTTTGTTTTCTTCCTCCACATTTAGCCATTTCTGACAACAGTTATTTCTTGTACCTGTTTTTACATAGCTTCTTTCCTTTTCCTGGAGCACAGGGGCCCACTCATACCAGCTTAGACCAACAGTGGAATCCCTCCTCCCCCTTTAAAAAAACAGGGATGCTCCAGATATACTTGGCCCTGCCTCAGGACAGGGGTTGGCTGAACTAGATGATCTCTATGCCCCTTCCAACTCTACACTATTAGGATGTGATGGCTAAAGAAAAATTAAAGTATTTCAACCTTCCCAAAAGGGAGTGTTTTGAGGTAACAATGTTTAGAAATATGATAAGTGACAAATTAAGGGTGTTTTTTTTGTTTGTTTTTTTTTCATTTTATCAAAACTGAAAAACCTCTTTTGGCTCAATGAGGTTGTTTCACTGAAAATTTTGCAATTCCACATTTTTTGCCCCCTTCTAAGCAAAACTCAGCTGAAATGGATGCTCATAAAATATTCCCATTTCAGCAAGTTGTCATTTTTCAATAGGAAATTGGTTGAAAAGGGTTTTTTTTTGGGTTTTTTTATATTTTATTTTTTTTTAAAACAGCTCTGCTTATGATACTTGCATTACCAAGCCCGTGTGTATGCCTGATGAAAACCACAGGTACAAGTCAGCAAGAAAGTATGTTCTATTCAGGATTGAAAGACTTTATTCAAAAAATTTTCAGAATGTGTATAAAGCCAGAGTTTCTCCTCTTACGCCAAATGGTAGAGTCAGTTCTCCAATTTCTCTGCTGATGTCAACTGGTGCCGTTCCTTTAAAGTGAGTGAAGTTAAAACTAGGTTACAATTGAGATTTGGCCCACAATGGAGGTAATTCACCACTGCAAATTTCCCACAGATATTCATGGGGTCACACCCACACAAGAGGAAAAAAGCAAAGTAGAATCAAGACTATTGTGCATTCAGCAATTCTGAATGAGCAAATGGAAAAATAATGGCAGCATTCCCTTTGTCTGCTCTTTGAACAGACTGCAGGAGAAGCTGATAATTATCATGAAACAAACATTTGTCCTATTGCTTGTTTTTGATCCCAAAGTGCCTTCCACAGACATGGCTTAATTATCTCTACATTTCAGAGACTTGGAAAATTAGGTTTTCCCAACAATGGACAGAATTAAATGCAAAGCACCAATTAGAAAAGACATTATTAAAAAAGTCACAATGACTGAATAGAAATTCAGTCTGGCCATTAAAACGCCAATGAACCCATTATTCTATTTGATCTGAAGGTACCACTGTGATAGAACAAAGAAAATGGAAAAAGTTACATAGGCAGAACTGTCAGCAGACTGGTTGGTGGTGAATCTTTCATTTTATTAAAACATAGCTCAAGAAGTTACAGGATAACGTTATGCAAAAGCATATGTTTAGAAGGGTTCAACAGTCAAGGGGTGTTCAAGAAAATTGTGCTGCCCATGGATTCCTCTCCAAGGCTGTGCCTACACTTACAAAAGCTAGTTTGAATTAGTTAATTTAAACCAACTAATTCCAACTAGTTTTAGTTAGTTCAAATTAACTTAATTCAAACTAGCATGGTCCTACTAGAATGCTAGTTCGAACCAGCCATGTCCATGCAGGACACTTGCTTAGTTTGAATTAGTCCGTTGCAGGAAGGTCAACCTGCCAATTAGTTCGAACTAAGCAGTTAGTTCGAACTAATATGGCCACATTTGACTTAGTTGGAATTAACCGTTAATTCAAACTAAGCAATCAAGTTTATTAATTCGAATTAAGGAAGCCCTTAATTCGAACTAATGAAAGCCTAGTGTGGCCAAGGCTTAAGTTAGTTTGAATTAAGAAAGCTTAATTCGAACTAACTTGCAAGTGTAGACATAGCCCAAGAGCCTGAAAGGGGTGAACTAAGGGCCAGTTGACTCTGGAGAAAGCAGAGAGCCCTGAGCTTCAAGAGCTTGATCCTTTGCAGACAGACAGAATTAGGGCTCAAGTTACAAGCCTAGGCTTTGGGATATCTTTCTGCCGAGGGGAGAAGATGACAAACTTGTCCAGGTTCTTGTGAGGTTTGTAGCTTGAAACTCTTTACAGCTTGTTCTTTTCACCTTTCTAAGTGTCCTGCCTGTATGAGGATCAGCCTTCCTTGCTGGCTTAATTGACGACTAAAGCACTAACTGGAGCAGGTGAGGTCAATGTTCTTTGGGGGCAGGAATTGTCCTTTCGGTCTGTGTTCACCCATAACGAGGGCTCTTGAGCCCTTTCATTCAAAATAAAGTTATATTAGGACCAGAATTCAGTTTCTAGCTCTGCAGGACTCCCCCGTGTGGTTTTGGGCAAATCACTCAGGCTGCATCCACAAAGACTTGGTTTGTTGCAGCACTCACCAGATCCAGCCCTGCAGAAGTGACAAGAGGGCAAGCTCCTATCTTGACCTGGTTCGTGGAAGTTAGGCAACCAGACAGACACCCGGAAGGAGTCACACTTCATAGAATCATAGGGCTGGAAGGGACCTCATAAGGTCATCTAGTCCAACCTCCTGCTAAAGCAGGGCCACTCCCACTAAATCATCCCAGCCAGGGTTTCGTCTAACCAGACCTTAAATATCTCCAAAGACAGAGATTCCACCACCTCCCTAGGTAACCCAATGCTTCACCACCCTCCTAGTGAGAAACTTTTTCCTAATACCCAACCTCAAACTCCCAAACTGTAATTAGAAACCATGGCTCCTTGTTCTGTCCTCTGTTACCATTGAGAACAGCCTACCTCCCTCTTCTTTGGAGCACCCCTTCAAGTAGTTGAGCTCCGAGGGGACTTTCACAGCAAAAATTGGGCATTAAGCAAGTTTAGGCATCTACAGGCTAAGCAGCAGTCAAGAAGGGTTTTGTGGATCAGAATTGCATCTACAACTGGGACTTAGCAACCCATATCTGAGTTTTAGGTGCCTAGCTCTCTTTGGTACTTATGCTGTCTCTGTTGCTGACCTGTAAAATGGGGATAACATGACTTTTCTCCCACTTGTTTGTTCACCTTTTTTAAATAAGCTCCTCTAGGTGAGGATGCTTCCTGTGCATATGCATGTGGAGCTCATTTGGTGCCCGGAGGCACCACTGTACTACAGGTAACATAATGCAGTTTCAGAATGGACATTTCCTGAAATCAGCTGGGTTATTCAGGAAGGGAAGGAGTCCACAACATAAGTGCCAGACTAAGTTTTAACTAAGATATTTTGCCAGAGATACATTAAAAACATGCAAATTAAAACAAGATGGAGATATTAGAATTGCAAGCCATGTTATGTAAATAAGTTTTCCTTTCATTCCTCATCATCTTTTTTATTCTATGATTTTCTGCCACTCTGCACAGGAAGTGTACTTGGTTGTCAAGACCATCTCCCTATGAAATAACCAAAAAGTGATAAGTCTGTATTTCTGTACTGTGGGCAGGAACCAGAGCAGAAACCCACCAGAGAACGTTTAGGGAAGGGATGCAGACAGGCATGCATTCAGGACAAGTAGAGCAAGAAGTACTGATTCTGCCAAGACCAAAATAGGCTGGCAAGTCAAATTGTTTCAAGCTTAAGAGCATTTTGATAAGTAATCAGGAGGAGTTTTTGAAGTGGTCGTTCAAGGCCTGTGGAGTGATTCACTCCTATTGATGGACTAGAACTGTGTAGAAAGAATTTAGATTGTGAACCTTTCCATTGAGCAAGTTCTTCAGGGCCACATTCATCTCTTACACCATCTTCGTGCAGTGTCAAGCACAATTGATCCAGGTGCTACAGTTTTTAATTTATCTGTATGCATCAACTTCTTTAGCTGGGCTTTTCCTATTGTTTTCATCTGCCTAGGACTTTGAATGGGATAGCGTCTCCCAACTCCAACAACTAGATTCCATGCAAATTACTACAGTCTGGACTGAAACTGGGATGCTTCTGACCAGCAGGCAGCAACTGGGATTATGGGAGACCGGTTTCCTCATGGCCTGGCTACATGAGCAAAGTCTCAGAAACTGCTCCATGACAGAGATATTTAGATTGTGGTTCATGAGCTACAAGGAGCTCTTTGATGCATTTCCTGTGGCTTTCTGCAGCACATTAAAACACAGATACCATTATTAGCTGCTTTAAGTTACCAACCTCTCAGGAGGTTTTTACTATGTTATTAACCGTAACAGTTGATAAAAATACTTTAGTCATTTTGCTGTGACTAAATATTTCCCATCATTCTATTTAAATATGAAAATATAGTAAATGAAGCAATCAAGTCACACTTGTTATTGATAATGTTGATTGCTAATTTGTCTTCTGAACCACTTAGAGCTGAATATCACTGGTCTGGGATATTGGATGTCCAACCAACCATCTATCCCAAGGAATCTTTCCTCCCCCGCCCCCCGCCCCCCCCGAGGAGCCCCCAAGACTGTTCCTGTCCTACCATCTAAAAGGGTATACTAATGGAATAAGTCTATAGCCAGGCAAAAGCTACTGATATCAACTTCCCCAGCTGGAGTTTTTATTAATTGAGATGATTACTGGATAGCACTGCTCCACAGCAAAATCAGATCTGAAATGGAGCAAGCAACTCACCATCCAAGCATCCCAAATGCTGATCTGCATGACTTGTAAATGTAATTGCTTTTCTGAATAAAAACTTATCCTCCCAAACTTAAAACATGGTGGCATTTTCCCTTTCTTTATATAAGTGGCAATTAAATGCATCAACAGTCAAAATTAATTAGCAGGGATGCTTCAATACCACTATTCACTGCTGCCAGGGACAAAGATTATTTTCATCAAAACCATCTCTGCTTCATTTTCCCTTTCAGATCTGAGCATGCCAATAAAACAAGCTGAAATTCTTGAAAAAGGGCTTTGGGATCACAATGTTACCTTTTAGTGGGGAACAGAGTGGGATCATTCTTTTCAAAATAAAAGGTGCGTTCAGTTCCCTACTGCAGATGTAGATCTGTCTGTGTCACTAGCTGTTAGCTTGCTTACATCACTAATATCACAAGGCCTGTTTCGGCATCTGTGTTTTATGCTACATTTCCCCCCAAACAAAAAGTTAAAGAGTTAAGAGTTAAGTTTTCCAAAGATGAGAATGGAAAGAAGCCACTCCCTGCCTAACTGGAGATCCATTCTGTTCAGAGCCACGCTGTACCAGGTAAAACTGCAAACAACTATGATTGTTTGTATGGGACTTGTACACTGGCCTGGATCACCAGCAAAATCCAGGCAGAAAGGGGCCATGCTACGATTGCCAGTATCCCATTTCCCCTGTTGCTAGCAAGTGGTAGCTGCTACTTTTTGGCTGGACTCTTGAACCTTTATTCGCTTGTAGGTAGAGCCCGATTCTGCCCCCCTGATGTCACAGGGGATTTGACATGGCCTTCAGGAGCTGGATTCAGCCTACTGAAAATGTAAGGCATGCCCAGCATGTGTGTTTACCAGAATAAGAACACCCCATCCTGACTAAGTTTCTGCTGTTCCTAGTGACAGCACATTCTCTTGAAGCTCTAGGAAATGTGACAAACATTAATGTTTGTATTGCCATAGCATCCATGCAACCCACTCACGGACCGAGGCTCCACAATGGTTGTGTTCACCATGCAAAGTTTTTCTCCAGAGCCTCTGAGGATAGGACAAGAAGCAATGGACTTAAATTGCAGCAAGGGCTGGTTTAGGTTGGACATTAGAAAAAGCTCCCTGTCAGGTAGTGAAACACTGGAATAAACTGCCCAGGGAGCGTGTGGAATCTCCATCATTGGAGATTTAAGAGCAAGTTAGACAAACACCTGTCAGGGATGGTCTAGATAATAATAAATCCTGCCATAAATGCAAAGGCCTGGAGTAGAAGACTTTGAGGTCCCTTCCTGTCCTACAAGTCTATGCTGGCACTGGACAACCCTATAAAACGAATAGCTGTTTGTTTCCCATCATCTCCGAGAAGGATGAGATCCAGACAGACAACGAGAGGACACCAAACAGTATGAGAAGCAGCAGTCTCAGCTCACTAGCTTCCTGGCCACTTTAAGATCGCTGTAGGGAACACAGCAGAGATTTAAGGAGGGACGGAGAGACAAGGTGATTCCGTGTATATTTGGACACAAGGGCAGCATGAGACGACCCACAAAGGGGCTTCTTTGACCACTTCATGATCTAGATGATGGAGATCTAGGGCTGCTGCCAAGATGAGGAAAGCTCTGATGGCTAGTGGTGATCCTTCACCTTTGACACCAGCCAAAGCACTCACCTGGCTAGTGCAGCCACTAGCCACCTGACACGTTCTCATCAGGGATTACACACAGGCCTTTTATTTGGTGACGCTCCTCCCTGCAATCCACAGCTGCCTGAGACAGATTTGACTGTAGCCTTCTTGAAAATTACACCTTCCTTACCCCGGCTACCTCTGCACTAATTGTGAAGATGACCTGAGCTGTTCCTTTCTCTGTGCTAGGACAGCCTGCTTTTTTGCTCCCTCAAGCTTTTCCTCACACTAAGTGAGCACGTAGGCTGGCGTTCCACTTCAGGGCTTCCCCCATCTGAGGCCTCTTTCTGGAAATGTGATTTGTCAGTTGGTAATGCAGAGACAGCTGGTGGATACGCTGCTCCTGTTGCAGTAGTTCACCTTTACAGCACTGTTCTCCCTTTAGCCTGCAAAGTTCCTATGAGTGCCGTTAGTGTGAGGGGGCCGCAGCAGGAAACAAACCCAAACTAAATCCTTCTCCCCAAGCCATGCTACCCTACTGCATTCATAAGACTTGGGGTTGTACTCTTACTCAGTGCCATCTAACCTCTGACCTTGGATCCATGATCCCCTTGCCAGGAAAATTGAGCACATGGGCCACTGTTCTCATTTACTTCCATGTTAGCCTGTTCTCTATTAGGGGACTGGAGAGATGGATTCATTGCAATAGCTAAGCTGCCTCCGGTAATGAGGATGTTCAAAGACAACCCCTCCTAGCTCTGCCTTCCAAGGCATTCACAGAGTATACCTTTCCAAGTCAAAAATCTCTTCGTTCTCACCCAAACAGGCACCTCTGGAAAGAAATCTCACTCTTAAGAGACCGAGCAACAGGGCTTCTTGGGGATTTACACAGGCAGAAGTTCTAGGGCCTCAAAAGAATATTTACCATTTTGTGTCCTAACGGGATGTGTGTCTAGTACATAGTGACTTGTAACTCAGAACAGGGAGTGCAATGAGAGCTACAGGATCAGGCTGCCTCAGCCAGTTTTGGTAATGGAATACGATTCTCCACTCACTCTAGCTTTACACCAGCACGTCAATGGGGTTTACACCAGTAGAAGTGAGATCAGAACCAGACCTTTAATAGTCAATGTTTTGACCCAGCAGGAAGTGCAGCGATGAGTCCACCCAACATCTTTCACTTTCCTACTAAACAAGCTTTTATGATCCTATTTTGAATGTATTGCTGACTTTTGGACACCCTTTTCCTCAGTCTGTCACTGAGTGGAAATACAATTTTATGAGTGTCTTTTTCCTAAGGCTGCCTGGAAAGTCCCCTGTGAAATATGTCACTGAACATTTTTGACCAGCTCTGTGCAGAAAGAGGAATTCAGACAGCCCTAGAGAGAAAAGATTAAGCTTCAGATTTCCTCTAGGTGCTCAGGCCATTTGGTTTTCTCCACCCACACCCCTGCACAGGGAGCAATAATAAACAGCACAGAGTAGCAAGGCTGTCTATCATCTTGGAATTCCCCCCAGCTAGTTAGTTAAGCCAGTTTTCATGATTTCTAGGGCCAGAAGGGACCACTCTGTAACAGGCCATTAGAAATTTCAACACGTTCCAAAGAGGTAGCCGTGTTAGTCTATTTCAGCAAACAAGGAGTCCTGTGGCACTTTTAAAGACTAAAAAAATTGTTTATTGCCTGAGCTTCCAATAAATTATTAACAAATGTATTTGTTAGTCTTTAAAAGTGCCACAGGCCTCCTCAGAAATTTTGAGAAAGTCCCACATTAGTCAAAGCAGATCTTTTAAATAAAAACACCCAATCTTGGTTTAACAATGGCTAGTGACAGAATCCACCATGACACTTGTTAAATTGTTCTAATGATTAACCTTGTTTAAGAGTTTATATCTATTTCCAGTCTAAATTTACATTTCCAGCTATTGGAGCATGTTACACTTTGTCCAATCAATTGATAAGCCTGTCATCAAATATTAGTTCCCCACATAGGTACTTGTGCACGATGAAGTTGCCCCTTAACCTTTTGATTAAGCTAAATCAGGCTCAACAAAACCCAGGTGCCAGGTCACCATGGCGACCAAGATTTGTATCCTGGCTCCTAGCTCCACTGTGGAAATGCAGCAGAGGATCACCCTCTGATGAATAAAAATAAAACTGCTGGTACCTAGTTGGGAGCTAATTTTGTCGAGCCCTGAGCTAAATGGATTGCGCTCCTACAATTTCCCACTACAAGGCATATTTTCTAATCCCTCAGTCATTCTTAGGGCTCTTCTCTGAACCCTCTCCAGTTTATCAACACCCTTCTTGGACTGTGGACACCAAAACTAAACAATATTTGCAATATCACCATGCCAAAATGGAGGACTTTGCGCAAAGACCTGCCCAAATTTTGGTGGGCAGCCTACTATCGCATGGGTGCTGCTCAGTCAAACCAAACCAAGCTACAGAGATTGTGCATAATGTTTTCCAACATATTAAACTGCCCCTTCCCAAGGCAGAATGCTGCATCTGGAGCAGCAAGCCTGCTGCAGTCATTTAAAAAAAAAAAAAAAAAACAAACACCATCTAGCTGCAGTGGGAGCAACAGAGCCATTACTCACTATGTGAAGGGCCTCAGTTACGTCAATATTTTTACCAGGTTATTTTTCTTATTTGGATGCTCTGACCTAACAGGTTGTGCAAAAATAATGGCGCCTACTGCCAATGTACATGCTAATCAAATTAATACCAATGTCCTCTTTTGATATCAGTCCATGAGGGGGAACTAGAGATGCAGTTGGAAATAATTAACAAACCTCTAGAGCCCTTCAGTGCCTAACTGTTTCGCTTGCCAACTGCTTTGTCCTAAGTGAGCAACTGACCTCAGAACCCGTTTGATCTCAGTTCTGATGGTTCCAGGGCTACCCGTCTCTTTTAATGGCAACTGATTAATAGGTATGCCCAGCTCTTCACAGCCCTGTGAAGAGAACCAGAAACCTGACTGGGGAAAGTTATCCAAGAGGTCAGGCAGGTCACTTGCAGAACAGGGGAAATAAACAACGGTACCACAAGTAGAAAGCAGAAAAAAGCTTTGAGTCACCCAGGTTAGAAAGGGAGCAAATTCGGATGAAAAATGCGTTCTGCAGCTTTGAATCAGCCTTGGAAGAGTTTTGTGACTTCCTACTCAGGACATATCCACAGTGGAACATTCACATAATGTAAATGGCCTGGGTTTTTGTGGCTGCACAATGTAAAGTGGGGCTATGAAAATAAACTAATTTCTGAAAGAGCCTCCCATGCTTATGTGTTCACTTCAAATAGAACAATCCAATATCTGTGCTTCTTCTCATGCAACAGAGGACCCCAAAATCAATTTCTCCCACAGCCTACAATTGCTCCTCAAGTTTAATTGTGTCTACCTCCACAAGGAAGATCTCCTTTTACCTCAGCAGTGCTGTCAGTCTGCCTGGAGCTGTAAAAACTAGGATTTCAAACCTGTGGGATTCACAGCAGCTGTGGAAGCAATCAAAACTGGAAGGAACGAAACACTTATCAGAAGGTACTGTGTAAAGATGAGTCTGAGGAGCAGCAACTCAAAATGGTAAAAATAATTAAACATCTGCAAAAGATGATGCAAGCTACATTAACCCTCAACACTTAAGATTGGCTGCACCCCTTTGAGGGCTTCTGAAGCTAAACCAACTCCTGCCAAACCAGGGATTTGACAATACATTATCTATATACCTAAACGACAGTGGTATATATGCACGGCGGGGACGCAGCTGTGCGCACAGCAGCTGAATCCACGTCCTGCTGCGGCCGGGCTAGGGAGATTCAAATCTCCCGCTCTGAGCATGCTCAGAGAGAGCGTACTCAGGGCGGGGGCAGCCTGGCCCAGAAGCGGCTCTGCCGGCTCTTGCGGCAGCTCCGAGCCTCCGGCCAGGTAAGGGGGCTGGGAAGGGGCTGGAGGGAGACCTGGAGAGGGGTGGCGGGGACAAGGAGACTGGCTGGGTTAGAGGGGTGGGGGGGACAAGGAG
>ML685896.1:2180713-2222441 GCA_007922175.1 Pelusios castaneus
CCCCCCCCCGATCCCCCAGCTGCTCCTGCTGTCAGCAGGAGCCCGGGAAATGAGCTGGGCGATTCTTTAGAGAATCGGGGGTTTACTGGTTCTAAACTAAATTATCAGAGAAGAGAAAGCACTGCTGAGAAACTAACAATTTGTTTGAGCAACCAAATCTTCCTTTTCTGGAAAACATTGTCATGGGTTTTGCTCTCTCCTGAACCATTTTCTATCAGTGGTATTTAAACTATGACTTGCATTATTATTAGTGCTGAAAAGACTCCTACAGATCCAAAGGCAGGCACTGAACTCTAGGGTAGAGCATGGTATTAGGAAGTCCTAACTGTCCCGAAATCAATTATGAAAACAGTAGCTTATTTTATCTTTCCACTGGAACAGAGCCATCTGGTTCAGCAGTAACAAGCTGCATGTGTCTTTGCTGTTCAAACAATTTTCCATTGCTCGACAGCAGGGCCTGCCAATGCCCTGGAGAATACATGAAAGGGGATACTTGTGGCAGACTCTGGAGTGGAGTCTTCAGCATTGGGGCATGGGGGGGGGGCGATGCTTTTCCCCACTTAGATGAGAAAGTTAATCCGAGTAAAATACATTTGAACTAACCCCAACTCCATGTGGCATCCATGACCTGTGTTACATGAAACCTCTTCCTTCGTGAAGGCTCCCATGTAGAAACATTTTTCTGTTCCCTGGATAGCAAAGTGCACGTGTGAATTCTAAGGCCCTAACCCCACTCCTTACAGACAGCAGGAATCTTTGTATGGGTTATAATGAGTGTCGGATCAGATATGAAAGCAGCAGTATTTCCCTTAAGCGCCACAGATGGGGTGGGCACTTTCAAGAGAGCTTTTGAGCAGACAGTAGGCAGGGTATGTTCATACTGCAGCTGGAGGTGCATTTTCCAGCTCAGACAGACATGTTTATTTTGAGCTAGTGAACTAAAAACAACAGCATAGCCATGGCTTAGCGTGTGCATTTCTAGGATTTTGGAACAGCAGTAGCATCTGGGACTTCTGCGATAGGCTAATAAAGACACCTTTCATATAGTGCTTTTCATCAGTAGATGCTAAAGTACTTGACAAATGAGGCCAGTACCATTATGCCCATTTCACAGATAGGAAGACCGAGGAACCAAACAATTTGCCTACAGCCACCCAGTAAGCAGGACCACAAAGACATCCCTGCTCACCTGGATGAAAGTCCAGCGTTCTATCCACCAGGGAATACTGCCTCTACCAGTAGGCTTGGGATGGCTCTGAAGGCCGCCAAATTGCATCAGACCATTCATCCATCAGGAGCAAAGGAGGACACCCACTGCCATCTGCTAGTAGAAGCTTAAAAAGTTGGGCAATAACTAGGATTTCCTAAAAGGGATTGGCTTAAAGGCAAAAAGTCATTCACTAAAAAGTTAGTTGGGGCAATCAGCCTGTACTTCCACCCTACATACGACATACTGAAATATCCCTGACTAATTACATGAAGGAACTAAGATTTTATTGGGGTAGTGTGGCTGGATTTATCCAAACCACCACCAACACGGTTGCAAAAAATTCATTTCACACAGGAATGCAGAGTTCACATGACAGCTGTCTCTATAGCAGCGAGTTACCGAGCAAGTGAAAGGTACAGATGCCAAGATCAAACTGTTATTGTTTACTGCAACATCCAATTAATTTTATTTGTGGGTTCATTAGGTAACAAATCCCCCATGTTTCTACAATGACCATGTCCTTTGTAAAGCCTGCACCTGATGCCGGTCACTAATTAAGAGTGCATTCTTTATTTCACCTCCAATCTCCACCTTTGCTTTGTTCAATTGCTAACAGGATAGCATGAAGACAGATGAGGTATTTTTGCATCACCTATTACATACGGGCCCAATGCTGTTCATTAGCAACTCACATTCAGGTGAGGATGCATCTGACGAAGTGGGTTGGAGCCCACAAAAACTTATGCTCTAAGGCTATGTCTACACTTACCAAAGTTAGTTCGAATTAGTTAATTCGAACCAACTAATTCAAACTAATTTTAGTTAGTTCGAATTAACTTAATTCAAACTAGCATGGCCCCGCTGGAATTTTAGTTCTAACTAAGCAAGTGCCATGCTTGGCACTTGCTTAGTTCGAATTAGTAAATTGTATTAAGGTCAATGTGCCAGTTAGTTCAAACTAACATGGCCACATTGACTTAATTCAAACTAACTAGTTCGAATTAAGCATTAGTTCGAAGGGTATAATCGAATTTACTAGTTCAAATTAAGGAAGCCCTTAATTCGAGCTAATGAAAGCTTAGTGTGGCCAAGGCTTAAGTTAGTTTGAATTAAGGAAGTTCGAATTAAGCTAACTTGCCAGTGTAGACATAGCCTAAGAAATTTGTTAGTCTTTAAGGTACCACAGGACTCTCGTTTTTGCTGTACACAGACTAACAAAGCTACCACTTTGGAACTTGTCACGTTCAGTAGAATTCCCACCACTAAGTATTTGGGAAAAAACCTTTCTTCCCATTAACAAAATCTTCCTCCCCATATGTTCAGGTCACAGTTAGTGGGAATGCTTGCTTCTAGCTTTGTCTCATGTGAGCTCCTGTAGCATCTCTTAATGGGGAAAGCTGTGGGAATGTTTTTGTTCCTCAGCACCTTCACATCAACGGTAAGCTTAGAGGAGAATTATAACTACTTGTTGAGACAAGGAAAAAAAACCGGGAGATGCCCCTTGCAGCTGCAAGCCACGTAATACTGCCATGTAATGCTACTGGCTTAGCAACTTTGGAATTTGCCAGTTAACAGTAATTCCACTTCTTCAGCATTGTCCTGTACTTGTACCTGTGGTGAACACTTCAGCCTCCCTTGAGTTATTGATTCACAACCATGGACTTTTAAACAATGGCCTTTGCTCAAATAGTAGCAGCCGTTCTTTGATTCCTAGGCCAGAAGGGACATTTGTTAACATCTAGTCTGACCTCCAGCACAACTACAGAACTTCAACATATATCATACAGTCAACCTTTTAGAGAAACAGCCAATCCGGATTTAAAAGTGATCATTGAGGGAGATCTCAGCATGACCCTTAGTGAGTTTTTGTTAATTACATCCCATTTCTAGTTTAAATTTGTCTAGCTTCAGCGTCCGGACGTTACACTGTGTTCTATCTTTCTGAGATATTGAACAGCCCAGGAAATCTGTTTCTCATTGTGGGCCAGCAACATAGTTGAACATACATCCGTCCCACCCCACTGGAGAAGTCAGGCAACTGGAATGTAGTTAAATATGCTGCTGCTGAATACTTAGACCTTGCCCATAAGCAGAATGGTAAGTCTGAGCACCTACCTCCAGCAACTCCTGGGTTTGTCTAGAGAGGATCCCTAGCCACATACTGAGCAGGCCTAGCCCTGCTGAGTATCATGAGCGCAGGTGAAATGCACTTGGGTGGCTCATTTCCATGGCTTTAAGGAGATTTTGGAGGCCTGGCCAGCTTCCATTAACCACTGTGACAGTTGTGTAAGCATTGAGGCAGGGAGCAGCTGCCTCAGGTTGTACCTTCACTGTGCATTTGTCGTATTTAACTACAGATCTCACTAGAAATGCTGCAGTAGCATTGCAAGGTACACACTCACTTGTGAGCAGGGCCGTCCCTGGGCGGGGCGAACGGGGCAATCACCCCGGGCCCCACAGTTACGTGGGCCCCGCTCTGTCCTGCTTCCAGCGGGGTAGTGCAGGGCCCACACGTGCCACAGCCCCACCTCCCATGGCCGGGAGGGCTATGCCCGGCCCCTTGGCTGGCCCTCCCCACTGCCAGGGCGGAGCAGGCAGGCCCAGGAGCGGAGCATGTGGGGCTTTGGCTGGTTGGGATGCAGGGAGTCCACACAGAACTAGCCTTTCTGGAACACAGGGTATCTGCACGCCTCGCCTGACAGGCTTCCCAAGTCACGGCATGCCTGCAGCCAAGTGTGTAACCATTGCACAGCAGGGCACTCTGATGTTGCAGAGGTGGCTGCCTCTGAAACTGCTTTTAAAACTAACATTAGCATATAACACCAGGGAACCTCTCTCCATACTAATACCATTTACACTTAATTAGTGGAAGGCACTGAATCAGTGCTATAGGGTAAATGATGCCTAGATTATATTCAACTCAAGTTGCAGAATCCAGGGGCCTTAACTATATGCACTCCAGACAGCTGCTGACAGGAGGCCCCTCTGTAAAGTCTTCTGGTGCCTTGATTGTGTAAATAAAGAGGATTATTCCATCCTTGAGACTGACAAGATGACTAAACAATAAATCACCGCGATCCCAGCAAACAAATGAATTCTGAGCCTTGCCACATTATCACCATAAGAGCAATTCTATTGTCCTCTATCCTACTCAGATATAACATGGCCCCAGAGATTATTTCCCAGCTTGTGGCAATTTAAATTAGGATCGTTTGTGTTCCTTAGCCTGATGAATCGCTGGAAAGAGACGCTCTTGGCCTTCAATAAATCAACTCAGCCTCTCTGAAAATATTATACCCACTAGACCGGTACTGTATCAGGTCTGACTGCAAACATGTTTCAGACACTAAGGGCCTGAACCAAAACCCACTGAAATGCATGGGACTTTTCCCACTGGATCAAGCCCAAAGCATTTTATTTGTTGCAATTAATGAAGGTGATTGTAGTCTTCCTCTCTGTTACCTTCACTCGGACACTGTCCATGGCTTATAAAAATATCTGTAACCCACTAACCCCACTTTTTGTCCTATGACTGCAGAGATGTTAGGAGGACACATCACCTTGACTTCATCTACAGTAGGTGTTAGCTACTTGTAGTAAACATGTTCCACCTTGTATTTAGCTGTGACGCTGTGTACTTTCCTAGGCCTGAAGAGTTCTGCATAGCTTAAAAAAGATTCTCTTTCACCAACAGAAGTTGGCCCAATGAAAGTTGGCCTAGGAAAGCTTCGTCTGAGCCAAACAACAAGAACACTTAAGCACTTGTTTAGCTTTAAACACATGCAGCCTTCCATGATGTGTCGGGGCTGAAGTGCTCCTTGCCTTTCAGAATTAAGCCCCTAGCAGCTAACCACAAGGGGGGAAAAAATTGAATTTCTCCTTCAGGCAGCATTTAAAAGGAGCTGCTCATAGGTCCCAGGTAGCTACAAAAGTTCTAACAATAAGGATAGCTTTGTGGAAATGCCTCCACCAAAATGGAGCAAACCCTCCAAGAGCAGCAGCAGGACATAAAAGGAGGCTGAGGACATGACTGATGCAAGGGGATTGAAGTGGCTGGATTTCTCTTCTCTCTGGCTATTCTAGGCTTCAGAACAGTCCATACAAAGCAATGCAAGAAGGCTGAAAATTAAGAGCATCCCAAGGGGCTCTCTCTCGCACTCTGCCAAGCGGACCAGCATTAAGTGCACTGGTAGCTTGCAATCTCTTCTATTCCCTCCCCTTCCAGCCTGGGCTCCAGGTTCCATGTGGAATCAGCTGAGACACAGCACTGAATCCAGTTCTGGAACTCCCTAAAAACCAAACCCATGCTGAGTGTTTCATTAGCCATTATGGTTTTCATAGAGTCACCCATCATATGGAGATCATTACCTATATCAACAAGGCAATTGGAGACCAGGTCTTACTAAAGTGCTGGCATTGCTTTTTACACATGCTACACAAGGAGGATATTTAATGATTAAATCAGGTCATTTAATTACAGACATAGGCCAACCACATTACATAATCTCATTTCGTTCTTTTGCCCATGATTTAATCTCTGGAGTCTGAAATCTGTGGTTTATCCACACTACAATAAAGCAAGGTGAGCTTCCTCCCATTTGTTTTCCTCCCATTCATCTGTACTTCTCCACCGTCATACATCTGACAAAGTGGGATTTTTCTCCCACCAATGCTCAAGCAATAAATAAATTTGGTCTTTAAAAGTGCCACAGGACTCCTTGTTTGTTTTCCTTCACTCAGTTCCCCAAACATGCATCAAACAACTCCAGGGGCTGAACTTGTGAAGGGGAGACCAAGATCCACAATCACTTGTTCCTTGGCCTTTCCTGGACTCTGCTATCAAGGGGCGAGTTGTGAAGGAAGACAACTTGACAGCAGAGGATCTTGACCCATGTGTAATGATACCACATTGCACAGGTGTAGAACATGGCATTGTTCTGATGCAGCACAGACTTTGCACAGGCTTGAAAAAATGTGTTGGGGGAACAGGCCTTGTTGATTAATGGCACTTGAAATGTGCGGCTGAGACTGGCCGAGTTTGGTAAAAGTTTATCTAGTGCAACCTGGTCATCACAAATAAGAGTCTCACTCTACTAGATTATCTACATAGATCTTTGCTCTACAGTTTGCTCAAGGCCACTTTTGCAGAACGCCCATTTGTCTTCTATGCAGACTGCCATCTAAACCAGTCAAAATCTTCCAAGGGGCTTCATTAATATTTAATATTAATGTTAATATTTCTAACAATCCTCAAGCCACATCCTATTAAAAAAAATAAATTTAATGACAACTGCCCTGTAAAGCATCAGCTGATCTATGACCCTGACTCTGAGGCTCAATCATTTTGCAGCACTGCATACCCTGCCCTCTGACAGCTTGACGCACTAACTGCTCTGCACAGACTTAATTTCTAAGCAGGCCAGTTTCCCAGCTGTTTGATTCCATTGTATCATTGCCTACAGAATGCTTCCCACTGTCTCTCTCATACCCCAGGAGTGAAAGAAACAAGAGGATATATGCAGTAATTAAACACATAATTGAAGGGAATTTAATGTATGCTCCAGCCCTTAATTAAGCTTCCTTATTTGGGGACTTTTGCATTTGCAAATAGTTCAGGAACCCAGATTGCAATAGTTTCCCAGTGAGGATATGAAAACCAGTTTCACCTCCAACAGCCACTCTGAAAGAAGAACAGTGTTCCAATGGAGGCTAATTAGCATTCAAGCATAATTGTGAGGAAACAAAAAAAGTGATCACCACACAGCATATATCGAGAGTCTAGGTGACAATGACAGAAGAGTGAATTGATCTGTTATAGACACACAGAAAGAAC
The DNA here is from genome assembly GCA_007922175.1 of Pelusios castaneus. Lineage (NCBI taxonomy): Eukaryota > Metazoa > Chordata > Testudines > Pelomedusidae > Pelusios > Pelusios castaneus. Next base: position 2,187,757 of record ML685896.1, read on the forward strand.
AAATATTTAACATTTTAGAACTTTAGAGAGATCTCAACAAGCATTTGATATCTATATTAACTCAAAACCCCGAATGGGCTGGGTCTATTTACATTGCCTCATTATTATTACAGGGTGGATTTTACCAGCTGTCTTGCTGAGCAGTAATTTAGCCCTAATCTATAGTTAAAACTGTCATGGTTTTAAGCAAATTATATGGCCTAGAGTAATTATTTCACTAACTACAATGAAGATTCAGGTAACTCATGAAGCTCTTATCTAAGTCAGTAGAGCACCCTCCATAGAGGATTTTAGGAAACAGACAGTTAAGCCTGTAGCAGCATTTTTGTGTGTTAATAAAATCAGGACTTCTGTGCATGAATGCCACACAGCAAACAGAGACGTGAAGCAGCCCCCAATAAAGTCAGATTATTATAGAAATTCATTTACCTTTGGCATCATGTCACAAGATACACTCACTGCTAGGATCTCATTTGTGTCTTAGCTGTGCTGGGGATTTATTCCATCATCACGCTTTCACCATAGCCCCACTCTTCTAGGCACTGCATGCTCCTTCTTGGGGAATCAGCTTTCCATCCAGGTCACAGCACAGTCCCCATACCACTCCAGACAGCCTTCCAGGCCAGGCCTTGTACCTCTTTTTCAGTGGCTGACAGGGGAACCTAGGTTTGCCCAGTACTCCAGATTGCAAACTAGGACCCTTAGTATGTTCAGCAGCTATGGCGTGCTTCCTCCCACAGTTTCCTGCTATTCCTCTAGACTTCTTTCCTACTTTAGCACATTTCAGCTAAAACACTCCTCTCCCAGGGAATAACAACAGACTTCTTAACACAGGAGCTCCAAACTCATCTCCCATTTCCTCCAATAACAACAGCTATAGACTATTCCCCCTGCAAACCTTTGCTGCAGCCAACTTCCTGGCTTTATACCTGTTCCTTCTCAACTGGGCTCTATTACAAACCAGGCTGTCAAACCCTGACTGTCCCCTAGGGGCAGCCTCTTAGGTTAATTAACCCAATTTAACCTTCCAAGGGGTAGACACCCTGTCACACATCATAATAATGAGGGAGAGCATATTTGCTTTCCAAGTCTGGTCTATGCTGATCAATGCTAATTCAGGTAATCACCTTTCCTTTGCTGGGGATTTCTCTGGTCAGAGAGGAAAAATCCCTACAGTCAAAAACAATGAAAGACTTCCAGGGCTCAGAGAGCAATATTCCATTTGTCAGATTGTGTGAGAAATATGCTGTAGCCCAACTAAATCAATGGTTTCCTGAGCCTGTGGCAGATTTCATAAGCCACCAAAACCTCCAACATACATGTAGTTAAACCATATATTATTCTGCTGAAGTTAAGAGCATGAATTGCTATAACATTTCAGTACAAGCACAATATATCTTCAATAACTTTTGATCCTGCCCCTGCAATGATTAGCCTTAGGTTTGACAATCAAGGAATTTTTTATGGCAGAATGTTTGGGGGGGGGGGTGATTTGGTGATGACTGTGAGATTCACTTGTCCCCTTCCATTCCCACCCTACCGGCTCCCATCCTCAGCTGCTTCACATCTGCTGACGGACCAAAGGATGAATCAGACTCTAATTAGATGTGCACAAATCACTTACAATAAAATGCCAGACTTTACCATACTCAGTGCCTAAATCTCATTTAACTCAGGATTCTTCCAGCAGACCCCTGCTGGTGAGGTGTGAAGGGGCCTTAGAATCAGGCCATCTCAGTGTTTTTCACATTTCATTACAAAATCAAAATTGGGCCCATTTTTTTTTGCAGAAAATTTCATTCATTAAGGAGCAAAAATATTTCAAGCAAATTTCTTGTCCCCTCTGCCACTGCAAACACAATTCCAAGTGCTCTGAGCCTAAGTATATTCTCTGCTGCATGGCATTTGGGGTCAACAAAGCAAAATTTGCCAGTAGCCAGAGATTTCATCTAGTGTAGAATCTAGCCAATTTCTAGCAGGGGCTACAAGGGCTAACACAGACCCATGAACAATTGGAAACAAACTCATTTTTAAGCAGTGATCCATTTTTGCATTAAAAAAAAAATCATGCTTTTAGCATTAACCTGATGCAGAACTAGCCCTTTCATTGAAACTGCAAATGAAATTTGGGCTGGCGGAAGAGAGGGGGAGGTGAAATAATTTTGAAATGGCCTCAGTTCTACTTCTCCAAGGATAGCGTCAGACAAGAGTCTTCCCAACACTTCTCTACCCTAGAGCTAGTTAGGAAATGAGTATTTAAAAAAAAATACTGAACCTGATTTGTTTTCTTTTCTATCGATTTTTTTGGTCATTCTTCAAAAACTCAGATTTCAAAATTTGGGGGGTTTAGTTCCCAGAAACTGGAAAAACCAAAACCAATAAGTACCGCCATCATCCCACGAAGGAAAGGCCAATATTCAGGTTTGCAGTTTTCTGACAAAAACCCCGAAGTGTTTTTCCCCCCAAAAGACATTTATCATGAATATTTCCATTTTGTCAACAAAGGTCATTTGCCGTTGACTCTTTAGCCAGGTTCTTTGAGTATCACCCTGCTCCTAAAGCAGTAATGTACATACTGTTAATGAGGGGTAGCCGTGTTAGTCTGTGTACAGCAAAAACAACGAGAGTCCTGTGGCACTTTAAAGACTAACAAATTTCTTCGGGCATAAACTTTCGTGGGGTGCAACCCACTTCATCAGAAAACTTATGCCTGAAGAAATTTGTTAGTCTTTAAGGTGCCGAAGGACTCTCGTTCTTAGTGCTGTTAATGTTAATTTAATGTTCATGTTTTATGGTGGCTTTGCCTTAACAAAATGTTTCCAAAAAATACAGAAGGTTTTGCCCAGCTCTGCTCACTGCGAGAGAGGCCTGAGTGTGCTGCCTGTGCCAATCTCAAGGTCCCTTTGTCCTGAGAAGCAAGAAAGACTCACTGGAGTTGGGTTTCCCTTTTATTCAAGTCCACCATAATCAGGCTTCCTCCCTGAAAAGGCTCCTTGGCTGAATCTGCACCCCCATGTCATGGTGAAGGGGGAGTAATGTCCCTTTCCCAGATGGCTGGTCAGGCTGGGATTCCTTTGCAGAAGAAGCTATAAGGGCAATTCTTGCTAACCCTGACTCAAGCCGTAACATGCTGGGAAAAGCCAGCGTGTTCCAGGACCTGCTGGATTTGGCTGTCTGATTGAGCGCCGCTGTGTTCTCCTTTCTGAATCCATTCGCAGCCTCTCTGCCAGCACTGGCCCACTGCAGCGTATAACGCTTCACCCTCAAGAGACCCTTTCTGTTGTTCTTAACCTCACTAGTGACTGTCAAGTGTTTTAGGAGAGAACAATTCACTGTAAAATTATCCCTGGCTTTCCCCTTGGCTGCCCATGCGGCTCCATGGCAAGATTGTCAGCCCCACACTTAATGAACTGCAGTTTCCTTGTCTGCTTGTGGCGATGTGATGTTTCCTTTTTCTTTTTCGGGAGGGGGAGGGGGAGCGTGTGGCACAGGGAGACTATCCAGCCGCAGCTGCTAGAATGCCTGGAGGCAAAGCACATCCCCTCCTCTGCACCTCTGATAAGAGAAGGAGGCCGCTCCTTCACTGATGGGGCGAAAGCAGCCTGCGGTGGTTAGAATCCCTGCATTAGTCAGTATCCATCCCCCAGGCAGGCACAATCAAAGAGCAAGAATTCCTTGGGAGGATGGGGACCAATTCATCATTGTCTTGCTTCCCCTTTGCGCCTCCTAAATAGCTAGAAAAGGGCTGTTGGGAGAATTGCGCTCCTCCAGTCCTGTGCTGCCTTCACAGGAGCCCCAGGCCCCGGGATGTTCCAGGGTGGTGGTGGGGGAATGGGTGAGAAGGAGGGCGAGTGTGTGTCAGCTTCCCTGTCCCGGGATGAACCTCTACTCCACCCAGTCTATGCCTGCAGTGGATACAAGGAATTCCCAGCTACACAGATAAAGCTGCCCTGCCTCCTGTGATGCCAGCCCTCCCGTTCTGATGTTCTTTACTGTGCCCCTTTCCAGTCACTGCCGGGTACACTGGTTGCCTAAATAGCAGCTTTTTCCCGCATGGTCAAACTCGGCTACCCCTCCATCAGCCTCAGCAGTGATTCTGCTTATGAGGAGGGGCAAAGCCAGCAGCAGGAATGGATTTCTCTCTCTGAAGTGCTCTTCAAAGACAGATGAGTATCATTTTCCCCATGACAGAGATGGGGACTACTGAGGCATAGACACACATGCCAGCCCAACATCACACTGAGAGCAGCGTGTAGAATGCAGGCCCAGCACGCTGAGCTACATGCCACATTAAGACACACCGGCCAAAGCCTTTCACAGCCTCAAGGAAAGGATCTGGCATGGGGGAGCTACCAGGGAGTTGCGAGAGCCTTTCCCTGCTTCATCCCAGCACCCTTCCCCATGGTGGGAGCTTCTCACTGCAGTGGGGAATGGCTCTGGCAGCACTGAAGTAGCAGTATGCTACACTGCTAAAAATAGCAGGGTAGACATCAAAGGCACTCCCTGGGCCCTTCAAGAGCTGTGCAGGGTGAATATCCCAGGGGATCAGGCATATTGGGCACTCTGTGCTCAGCTGTACCTCATCTTCTAAACTGAAAGTGCAGCGTCTGTCCTCTGCAAGAGTAGACAGACCCTGAGATCCACTAAGAGTGGAAGAAGTAGGAAGAGAAACTGATTCCACCCACTAGACTACAATGCCACAATGCTCGAGAGGCTACAGGAATTGTGTCTTGCACTTAGGACCATTCTCCATTGTTTGTTGTGCCTGTTGAAGCTGCAAGTTCTTCAGGGTAGGGACTACATCTTACTAAGACAATGAGGCAGATCTCGGTGGGGGTCTCTAGGAATGTGTCTATGCAGTCAGCGGCAGGAAGCCTGCCTGGGTTGGCAGATTTGGCTTGCAGCTTTTCCTGCAGTAAGACCAGCTGTGTAGACGTTGCCGCCCGGTTTGGAACTCAGCACCTGAAACCTAGGAAAGGGAATGGAGGGGTGGAGGGTTTCTTTAGACCCATCACTGTGCTGGCTTCTGCTCAGAAGTGGCAGCAGAGGCACTGAGTAGAGACATGTCGGGGAGGTGGAGGGGTCGAACTTCACACAGCAACAGCAATTAATTTTAATTATATGTCTCCTCCAGCTGCTCAGTCTTGGAGAAATAACAAGGATGGAAAGAGAAAGCTGCTCTTGCTCTCCAGGTGAGTTTTTCCAAGCTGATTGCTACCTCTCAAAGATCCCAGGGGCCTTTGTTAGCTGAGAAGAGGCACCAGACAAAGAGCTGGCTTCTCTGTCTCTTTTAAAACCTGCTGTGAGGCAGGGAAGACTTGCTACCTTTACTGATGTGGAAACTGAGTCACAGCAGTGATGAGACTTGGCAAGTCACTTAGGCGAGGTCTACACTGACTCCATCAGATCGATTTTTCCACATCAGTGTAGCAATCAGTTAAGACTTGCTAAGTCAAGCCAGAAATCGACTTAGTAAAATCACCCCATCAAGTGGCCCAGAGCAGTGAAGTCTCCATGCTGAAGGGGAATTAGGAAGTCTAAAGGATTTACGCAAACTACTCTGCATAGCTTGTGTAACCCCTGTCAACTGCCACTGATTTTTCCTGGCTGTGTAAACCAGGCCCTAGAAAATAAGCAGCAGAATGAGAAATAGAACAGAGTTGTCCCCACCCACAGTCCTTTCCTTTAACCATCAGATTGTATTCAGTGCAGTGCAGAGTACTGGAGATGCAGCCCTTGAGAAACAGGAGCCATGGGACATGCTCTTCTACCCATGGCTACTTACTACTGATTTGTATTACAGAAACACTTGGGCCAGGATATGTCTACACAGCAATTGGTAGCCCACTGCAGCCAGTCTCTGAGCGTGGGTCAAGTGATTCGGGCTCTCACGGCTTGCTCTGCTATGCTACAAAAGAGCTCTTTAGACATTGGAGCTCAGGCTGGAACTGTAGATCTGCTGCCCATTCCCCTTCCTAGGTTTCAGGTGCTGAGATCCAAACCGGGCGGCAACATCTACACAGCTGGTCTTACTGCAGGAAACGCTGCAAGCCAAATCTGTCAACCCAGGCAGGTTTCCTGCCGCTGGATGCATAGACACATTCCTAGAGACCCCCACCAAGATCTACCTCATTGTCCTAGTAAGATGTAGCCCCTGCCTGAAGACCTTGCAGCTTCAACAGGCACGACAGACAATGGAGAATGGAAGCATCATGATCCCATTTTACCAGAGAGGAACCATGGCACAGAGAGAATACGGGGAACATTTTCTGAGAGTACCTTAGTGACTTAGGAACTTAAGACCTATTTTCAAAAGCGGTCTAGGCCTGTATGGCCAGATTGATAAAGATATTTAGGTGCCTAAAGATGCAGATGGGCATCTAATGGGATTTACCACGGTGCCAAAATGTCTTTGAAAGGCCCCTGACAGCCTACACCACATCTGAAGTTATCATCCTCGGTAATTTGTCTAGGCTCTTGCAAGGAGTCTGTGGCCAGCCCAGGAGTCACACACAGATCTCTAGTCCTGTGATTTAACCCCCAAACTGTTCTAGGCAGCTGTAAAAAGTCAGCATTCAAATTCTTGTGAGGATTTATCTTCTGCTCCATTTGCCCTGATCAATAACACAAAGTCCTAGTGCCCTAGGCTGTTTGAGAGCTGCTGGGCCCCAAATAGCTGCTATGTTGGCCTGCACAAACTTTATGCCTCGGTCATTATTGGACCTCTGAGAAACCTGGTGTCTGCAAAGTACTAGTGGGAAACCAAATTCCTCTCTAGAAAGCCTCTAACTGCCATTGCCAATGAAGAAGCTCTGAATCACAGCCTGGATCATCAGGATTAATTTCTGCAGTTACTTCACAGTTGGACGTGCCCCAAATCGTTGCTGCACAGCCAGTCTTGGGCTTGATTCTTGTCCACGCTGGAAGACACTGCATGTCCAGCACACATCGCCAGAGCACCAAAGCCACCGCATGAAATCCTTCCCCCTTGTTAGGAGCACCTCTTTGTGCTTACCTGAAGAAGGAAATTAATTCGCTTTTTGGTTTCCAAACAGCCACCCATAGATAAGAGAGAGATGTGCTCAGCATCTAAAATATGAAATATATGCATTTTAACCTTGCTTTCATTTACAAATTCTTATCCTACCTGGCTGTGCTCTGCAGTGAACTAAAGCAAAAAAAATAATTTTTTTTTAAAAAGCTACAACTATTTTTGTTTCTATTTGAATGTGTGCTGGTAGTATTCGCCAGCCAGAGGTCCCTGGGGTTTTAAGCGGATGAACTATTGAAGAACTGAAGGCAGCTATGAGTGATAATGATTGTAACAGTAATAATAGCAGTTGCATAGTGCTTTTTCATGTTCAAAGCCTTTACAGATATTATCTAATTCATTAGTCTTCAAAGAGCTCTGTGCATTCAGATAGGTGTGTTAATATTGTTAGCCTCATGTTACAGAACAGGAAACCATGGAAAAGAAATTAAAGCCAGCATTATCCAACGTCCCCTGATTTGGGTTGTTTCCAATTTGAGATAGAGTGTGACAGCCGAGGGTCTGCACCTCCCATTTTTATAATCTCAAAATGGGCATCCAAAAAAATTGGCATAAATGACTTTGTTAAAGCCACCACATGAACAAGTGCCAGAGCTGTGATTAATGGTCAGGCTTTCTTGCCTCCCTGTTCTGTTCTCACAGAAATGTGTTCATTCCTGGAAAAGAAAAGGTGGCACCCGCTGTGTTCCTCCATTGAAGGTGTCCATCCTGCCTTGGGGTGGTGTGTAACAGCAACAACATTCCATCAGGGGACCATGCTGGGTAGTACAGATTGTAGCATAGTGCTCAGTTGTAGATTTTCCATCCTGTAGGCTACCAAATTCTCTTGTTAGTTACAAATTCTACATGCCCAGAAGACTGAAGCCTTCTGTTTACTGTTGTGGTTAACCTAATCCTCTTTGCCACTAAGAGGGTGGAAGTGCTAGCCTTCATTGAAGGTAATTGTAAGATGCCATTAAGCTCCTGGATGTAACCGGGTAGTTGAAACAATAGGAGCAACCCCCCAAACACAAGCATTCAGCAATGCTTGGGTAGAAGCTGGGCTGTGTGATTGTAAGAGTAATAACAGTCCCTGGGACTGATACAGCAGGGGGCTATGGCATGGGAACTGTTTGTCTGAGTGCCTGTGAGAGAAACAGTGGAAAGGCCAGAGAAATTCACAAAGAAAGCAGAACAGAAGCACCAGACCTACTTTAGAAGCACAGGAAGTGTGTCTCTGAGAAAAAACTAAGAGAGCATGCGCTTTTGGGCAGAGTGCTGGCTGAAAGAGGTTTGGAGATGTGAGCAAAGAAACTATATTATGTTTGACTGTGTTCAAGGAAACAGAACTTTGTACATTCTTTTTAAATAAAGAGGGTTGCATCAAACTTTTGACTCCATCAATTTGTCCTCCTACCAGAAACAACCCCCAGGACCCAGAACTTTGGCTAACCACTCAGGGCAAAAAGGGGAAAGATTATCCTTGGAAGAGCATGGCAGCAGCACAACTCTCCCCTACCAACATTCCTGCATGGAATAGGCCTCAGCTCTAAGATGGGTGGACCATACCCCAGTGCACTGGAGAGTGCAGTCTCCATGGCGCATTTAGTTCTGGGCTCATGCTGAGTCTGCCAGCAAAGAGGTCAATCATTGCCAACTGGGTGACTTTTGTGTGAGAGGTGAGCACCTAAATAAATGGCCCTCTATTAGCAGGCCTCAAACCAGTTGCCAGAATGTCTTGTCCGGGTCTTTGTTTCACTAATGAAAGGTCATTTGCTTTACCATTATGTAATGAGGTGCATGGCTGCATTTGCACCATATTCAGGGTTTTCCATCTGATTGTTGAACTAAATAGGTCTGAGACTAAACTGCCCCAGAGCATTTTGGTGCTGTTGTTGACATGAACTCATCTGCACTGACAGCCAAATTAGTGCAAATAGCAAAGGCTAAAAATAGAAATTGGAGAACAGGGATCTTCCTGCCATCTTCAATATACAAAACTGTTGTTCTGTTGTTTGGCCTTCTTAGTCTCCTGAGTTCCTCTCTCCATCATCTGCAACATGGTTATTCTTTCAGGCTTTATTTATTCACCTAGAAATAAATGAAACAAAACAGACATGGCCCAAGTACCAGCACCACACAGAAATAGCACTGAGGGTTAGAATGTCATTGCTCTTCACCCAATGCTTGTCCTTCCTAAGGATCAAATGTGTGAGAGAGAGGATAATGTTTCAACTGCTGCTCAGGGCCACAGAGGATTGCAGCAGCTTAAACTCTGAAGGGAGGTCAGTTTCAGGAGAGGCAATGAGAGCTTTGTATTAGAGAGGTGGTAACATTTTTATAAGCATCTAAGGCTATGTCTACACTAGAAAAAGTTAAGTCGACTTTGTTAAGCCGACTTAATAAGGTCGACTTTAAGTCGACTTAACAAAGTGGACTAAGTCAACTTAACTTTAAGTCGACTTAGTCCACTTTGTTAAGTTGACCTAACCACCCTTAAGTCGACTTAATAAAGTCAACTTAAGGGTTACTCCACATCCACACCGTCCTTAAGTCGACTTAAGGAGTTGACTTAAGGCTTAAGTCGACCTAATGTTCGTTCTTATTAAGTTGACTTAAGCTTTCATTAAGTCAACTTAAGGAATTTCTTAAATCAACTTAATGAAAGTCTGGTGTAGACAGGGAGTAATTTAGGTCGACTTAAGCCTCCTTAAGTCGACCTAAATTGCTAGTGTAGACATACCCCAAGTGACTTAGAAGTTTAAGTCCCATTTTCAAAAGCAACTTAGATCCTTAATCAGATTTTTCAGTTCTCAAAAACCACATTGGGAAAAAATGGTCAGTGTTCAGTAAACGTATTCACTTTTCAAAGCAAAAACTTTCTCCCCAAAGCCAAAGATTTTAATCAATAATTTTTCAGATTTTTCAATGGAAAATTACAACCAAAATGGAAATTTTCCATTAAAAACTCCCTTTTTTATTCAAAAAAATTCCTTTCAGAAAAGAAAAGAAAAGAAAAGATAGACTATGTCATCTTTGTAGGGAGCTTACGTCAGCCAGAATAGGACATTGCCTGGCAAAGAACTAATACGTTTTCGTAATGGGCCATAACCTCAGCTGGTATCAATGGAGCAATGCCGATTTATGCCATTCTCAGACTCTAGCCCAATGTTTCTATGTTCCCCTTATTGGTACTGATGATGGCTTTGGGGTGAAAAGTGCAAGCTGATTAACTATATGGGTATAATCAGTCTAGAAGCCCTTGTTTTGACAGTGAAAATTTTGTCTTCAGGACTGGTCTATTAATACAGTATATAAGAATCTCTTCAGTACACTACCTAAGATCTGATATTTCAATTAATCTGATAATTGCAAAAGTTTCATCAACCTTTGAGTGATGCTGATTATTTGTATTTTACATAGTTGAGGGATGGTGCACATTACAAAGCAAAAATTAAAGCAGCTAGAGCCTTATCTCCTTGGGTCTTGCTAGTCAACTATTAAATCAATTCTTGGCTGGTCTGTGTAGCTGCTGCTCACATCTTATGGGGTTGTGTTCTGAATGTCTACTGTTTTGTTCAGTGTTCGTTTGGTTCTGTCAGTCTAACTAATGACATACAGGGCAGGTTGAAGCCATGTTGTCCATGCCAATCAATTAAATGAGAATGTGTTTTCAGTCACTTTTGCTCATTAAAGCAAAATTTCATTTTCACTGTTAAAGTCGGTAGAGGATGCAAATGTTGGTCAGATCAGAAGGGGAGTAATATAGATACACAATACCCTTCTGAGATAGATGGGTGTTATTAGCTCTGTTTTACACAACTCACCCATGTGCCATACAGCAAGTCGGTGGCACAGTCTCTTTTTCTTTCCTCTGAACCAGAAGTGAGATGTTAGTAGGAGCCTGGCAATTACACCATTTGTGCCAGAATTTACACAGGGCATTCAAGTTCACAGACTGCATGCAGGCTATCTGATGACTAATCTTCCTTCTTCCTGAGTTTATCCATCCTGAAACCAGATCTAGCTCCACACAGCAGGGAAGCATCTTCTGTAATGAATTCTAATGTGCTATTTTATTTATTTTTATTAAAGGCTTCACAACTTCCAGCCAAATGGCATTGCATTAATCGCTGCTGCATCAGAGCTCGGCACATGCTCCGAGAAACAAAAATCAAAACCCCTTCACTCAGAATCTCTTCACATTTCTAAATGGATTTGCACTGACCTTTCTCTGTTTGCAGTCTCTGATTATTTTAGCTACTATTGAGAGTTGGCAAGGGTGTTGTTTGGGCAGCAGATCTTGGGTCAGTCTCATAAAAGAAGTGAAATTCACTCCATACTTTTTTGGAGTGGGCTATTGTGAGATAAGTACCCCACATTGATCTCACAGCCCAAAACACTAAGGCAGGCCTGGACTTCAGGGAATTAAGGTCTAGCAGCCAAAGTCTAAGTAGCTACCCCTCTTTCTCGGGGCATTATGGCCCAATGGCCAGAGTCAATAAGGCTATCCCAGGGTTCCGGACAGTAAGGCCCCGTGGCTAAAACCTATGTAATGGCCTTCGGCAGCCCAATTCACTTCCCCACCTGCCAGCCATCTCCACAGAGGGTTTGAGGCCTTGGCCTACTCTCCTTCACCAAGTTCCAGCCGAGGGCCCTAAAGACGCTCACTGCTCAGTTTCTGTCACCCTTTTGCTACCATCCTGTTCCCTGGCATACTGCCTATCCTTTATTCCAGTCGGTGTGTGTGTGTGTGTGTGTGTGCGCGTGCATGTGGGAGGGGGAAGGGGCTGCCCCTCAGCAATTGCACCCTTGGCAATTGGCAGGGGTCAACCAGGTTGGCATTGACATCTGGTGGCTCGAGCACCCATCTACTCTCATTGGAAGTCAACCCAGACTGAGCTGAGCTGCTCCCGCTTATCCTGTGGTTTCAGTCAGAGCCTGTGGAGCAGGGGCAAGGAGGTGTGGTTTCCTTGGCTCATCATATGGGGTTAACCCCTTTCACCCCAATGCAGGGTAGGTACATTCTGTTACAGATGTTACAAATGAATCACCCCCACCTCTGGTTACTGAAATTCCTTGTAGCATTTACAGTACAGACCCCAAGTGATATAAACTGACTTACAGCTTACACCAGCTCAGGATCTATATGCAGCCAATGCAAGGCTTTCCATGAGGTCACCCATCATTTTAATACCTTTCCACTGGACATCATAAAAGCAGCTTTCTTTAATAAGAGTGAAAAATGTAATGACAACAAGCATAAATAAGACCATTAGAAGCAGGCAAAATATAACCCCATTGCCTTCTTAAAGGCTGTAAATCAATCTGATTATATTGATTCACATTCAATGCCTTGACCTATGATAATCAAAGCTACCAATGAATTTGCCCACACACAGTGCTCCTTCCCATTATGAAGTACCGTGTGATTTTTTTCTGGAACTAAGTGTGGTGCCTTTTCTCTTAAATGATCAGCTATACAGCATTATCTGTGAGATTACTGAAAATCAGAAGAGGCTACAAAAGAACAAGTTATTTCTTGGCCTTAGGAGAAACATCAAGACCCAAAATAAACAGTTTTGCTTGAAGTGCTGTTCATTTGGGAATTAAATAATTTTATTTTGTTTTGCCCCAAACCTGACTCCTAGCCATACACAAAAACATGCAGTTCTGGTTAAGTAGTGCTTTAAGGGGGAGCTAGCTGCAAGGGCGGGGGTGGGGGGGTGGGGGGGCGAGATGGGAGGTAGAAGCTCACATGCTACTGAAGTTTGAGCAAGTAACTCAGTGGGGCTACAGTAGCTGGGGTTACAACAGCTCATCCGGGCCCCCTTTTGCTGGTGTCTGCGTCCCAGCCTGGAGTGAAGTAACTAGAGGGGTGGGGCAGTAACCGTAGCTCACTATCATAGTGGGCCAGGACTGCCAGGGGCCTCCCTAGGGCATCTAGTCCCATCCCCTGTACCCTAGAGCAGAGGTTTTCAAACCACAGGCCGGGACCCAGTACTTGGTCACAGACTGTCAGGCACTGGGTTGCAGAGCCCCTTGTATTGCCAAAAGACTGGACTGCATTGCTCAAAGATATAATTGTTGGATTCGGCATACATGATTTTTTTTTTAAACTGGGTCCAGAGAAGAAAAGTGTGAAAACCACTGACCTCGGCAGGACTCAGTGGTAACTAGCCCATTCCTAGCAAAAACCAGCCAACTCCTCAAGCCCCGCTTGCCAGGCCATGAAACCCTTTGGGCCCATGCCCCAACTTTTGTTCCGGCCTAGCCAGTGTCCCCAGTGGTGGCCTCTGCCCTTTGGGTCCTCATTAAACTAAGGGGCCATCTCTGGGCTCCCTCCTGGGCTGGAGAGAAGGGGGCAGCCCTGGCTCCTCCTGGGCTGGAGAGAAGGGGGGCTGCCTTTGCCACCGCCCCACACTCCAGCAACAGTTGCCCCAGAGGGCACCATTGGGGGCCGAGGGGAGAATCGCTCCCTTCCTGCAGACAGTCTGGGGGGACAGAGGTGTGCACGTGTCCCCACCCCACCCAGCTCAGCTCCGCCTCCCGCCCGGCTCCCCGAGGAGCTGTCCAGCGCTCAGTGCTGAACCCTCCGCTCGCCGCTGCCGGAGCGGGGCCGGCCGCCTTCTCCTCCCCGCCCGCTCGGGGACTCCCTGGGAGCTGCAGCCCGCCGGGTCTGGACTCGCCGGCACCTTACCTACCAGCCCCGGACGGGATCCCTAAGAGCAGCAGCAGGAAACTTTGCTACTAGCGGAGCCAGGCAGGGAAGCGGTAACCGAGCCTTTTGGGGGGAGCCGAGGCGCTGCCCCGTTTCCCAGATGCTCCACCTCCGGGCTGTTGGAAAGTGACACGTTGCTTCAGCTTTTGCCCAGCGAGTCACTGAGCCCCGGCCAGCGACCGAGCTGCAAACCCAGCAGATCTCTGCTCCGAGTCCGATTCTGTCCAGAAACCTGGCACAGCCCGAGTGCTGAAGCGCCGGCAGCCGCTGGTCAGTAACAGCAAGTTCCCCAGGAGTGATTCCTGAGTCGCTGGGGCCACGCTTGTGTGTGGACAGGAAAAGCGCTACTGACCATGGCAAAGTCTGCGGGAAAGCTTTGAAAGGGGAGTGGGGGGAAGAAGGCAAGGTGGAGATTTGTACTGGTGTGGATGTACAGGACAAGAAGTGTTGCCATCGCTGCTCCAGGGAGTCATATGGCTTGAAGGTAAGACGGAAGATTTTAATGCTCATTTTCTGCCTCAAATACTGGGGATGGTGCAGATAGTAGGGGGAGGGGATGGCCAGACATCTCGAAGGGTTGGATCGGGGTTTTTTTGTTTTATTTCTCCAAATTTCAGAACGGCAGTGAAAATTCTCTTCAACCATTTAAATCAAACCTCCTCCCTCCCCCAGTAAAACCTAATGTTTCATAATCCCCCCCCACCATTTTCAACCAACTCTATAGATAAACCATGTAAGATGCACTTCTTGTTGTCAAAGGAATACATTGTTCTCCTGAGAAGTGTAAGGCTTAATTTCTCTCTCACACACTCTCACAATACACCAACAAGGCAAACTCCCTAGGAAAATGTTTACTGAGCACAGCTGGGATTCTGCCATGGCCCTGGATGTGCTTAGATCAGTGGGAATCTAGCATATCGCCACAGTCATACCCTAAGGATAAAAATCACGGTGTGTAAAGGAAAAAAATTAATCAGTGATTTTTTTCTTATGCCACTTAGTTTTTATCTCCCCTTATTATTTATTTCCCAGCACAATAAATGAGGCAGGTCTTCATGATGAACAATTTTTCTCTGTGATGTAGCGGGGACTTGTCTTTTTCACTTTTTCCTGAAGGAGGTTGAAAAACAACATGTTTAAGGCTATTTCCTCCAAACGTGGCTGGTAGGTTTTTGTGCAGGCTTTTCAGTAAACAAGGCTTCACTGTTACACTGATATTTTTATATAGCTCTGTCATTCAGCTACGGACTTGATCTCACTCCCACTGAAGTCAATGGGAATCCGTCCAGTGACCTCAGGGAGAGCTGGATAGGGCCCTTGTTACCACATTAGTGTGATAAAGCATATTTCTCCAAGTTGCTGAATGTAAACGGGTTATACACAGATGGCCCTTACTTGCACTCTAAATGTTAAATCTCATTCAGTGAGGCCAATCACGAGGTAATATGGAGAAAAGGTTATGATGGGGAGCACGCATTGCTATCCTTGCAAATAAAGTTTAAAGTCAGGTGTTAGGAATAACCAACTAAGAACTGATATTATCCCTTCCTACCACAGGTTACAGATAGAGTTCACTGCAGAAGAATCTGAATATGTTTTTAGCATCTACACAGTTGGCCTAAGTGTGATTCCTTAAACACGCAATGGTCTAAATAATGTGCAGGCTTATATTTAGATGTTTTTATTCTTTCCAGAGTAAATCTGTATGGGTTGCTCATAGCAACTCAGAATAATTTGGCTACCTAGTGGTATACCACTCTTGCCATAAAAAGAAGAGTGGTATGAGCAATTTCTGAAAAGCATTAACAAAATATAATTAGTTTATTTCTGAGATGTAGGCTTTTCCGGCCCTGGCTGCTTCATTTGCAGGTATATGGAACTTTTGTTATATTTGAATCTTTGTTCTTTATTTTGCAGCCAGCCTAATTAAAAAACTGTTCACTTTTAAAGCAAACTTTCCTTAAATTACTCCTGTGTTCATTTTTGAACAAAGTGTATCTCATGCACTGTACATATAGTGTTAGGCATATCTGAGCAATAGAGAGTTTTTAACTCTCCCATAAGTTACACTGGTAAAAATCAGGAGAAAAAACATCGTTAAAGTCATTGGAATTGTAGTGGTCTAATTTGGGGCAGATTCCCTCCCATCAGGATCAATCTCTCTTTAGATGATCCATATAAATCTCAGTTTCTACTCACACATAGGTTAACACATCTAAAAGCTTCCTGTGTGATGTATCACAAGAGTCGATGACATCACACTAAGTCGCCTATATATATATGGGCTCACATAATACATAACTTGCCATGATATCTCATTTGTATGATCTATCTGAAGATGATCCAAAATGGAAGACTATGTGTGTATGCACAAACTTGGCTTCAGCATGACAGGCCACATTGTTCTATTAAAAAAAACAACAACAAAAAACAGAGTCCTGTGGCACTTTTGAAGACTAACAGATTTATTTATGGCATGAGCTTTCGTAGAAGAAAATCCCACTTCGTCAGACACTTTGAAGATGGGAAATTTGAAGATGGGAAATTTAGAGATTGGGAGGAAATTAAATGCAGGGAAGTGTATGACATAGGATCAGGTCAGGCTGTAACAGCAAATCAAAATAGGTGTTAGGATTCAAACACTGGGAAACAGCACATAGAGGAAGGTGAGGGCAAATCATCTGTTGTAATGAGAGAAAAGTCCGTAGTCCCTGTTTAACCCCAAGCCAATTGAGTCGATTTTGCATATGCAACCTCATTTGGCTTGGGGTTAAAGAGGGACTACGGATTTTTTTCTCATTACAACAGGTGATTTGACTTCACCTTCCTCTATGTGCTGTTTCCCAGTGTTTGAATCCTAACATCTATTTTGATTTGCTGTTACAGCCTGACCTGATCCTATGTCATACACTCCCCTGCATTTCATTTCCTCCCATTCTCTAAATTTCCCATTTTCAAAGCATCTGACGAAGTGGGATTTTCTCCCATGAAAGCTCATGCCATAAATAAATCTGTTAGTCTTCAAAAGGGCCACAGGACTCTGTTTTTCTGCAATAGATTAACACGGCCACCCCTTTGGAAATTGTTCTATAAAGTATCTCACAAGATAATTCGCATGACCCCTTTGTTACCATAAAGATTACTGCAATTACCTAGCTATTGAGGATAATGAGGATAACATGTTACCACTTAAAAAAATATTGCTGAGCACAGAAATGCTGCTCTGCATAAAGCCTCTGCGTTCTTTGGTTAGTGGTTTAAGACCTCATAAGCTGTTAATTTAAAAACCAAACCAAAAGCAAAAAAACCCAAACTCAAACAAACCACTGACAACACCTCTAAAAAGCAGATGATTCTTCTTCGGGCTCAAGACAGATTCACATGAACGATCACAAAATCTGAGCGATTCTGGTTTAATATTCTGTAGAGTTTAGAGGTAGTCTATAGAAACACTGAAACCAACAACTCACATTTTATTTGTAGGACCCCTTTAGTGTCACTTACAATGTGAATGTTAAGGCAGGATTGTGATGTGGGCTAGATGCCTGTGCAAGAGAGCTGTCAGAGGGAATAAGGATCTCTGCCCCTTTATGCAGGCTACCCAGGCATATGCGCCATTGGCAGGATTCTTATCTTGCTACTCTCCCCTGGCGAGGGCAAGTGGGTAGGTGGAACCTGGACTCCTGCCCTTTGCTCACAGAGCAGCTGAGCCCACACAGAGGGAGATCTTAATAGAGCAGTGGTGAAGAACTATTGCCCAGAACAAGGAGGATGCAGGAGAGGAACTATGACTGAGTGGGTGCATCTACACTTGTAAATTAAGTTGACTTAAGCTTGCTTAAGTCAACTTAATTTACTCTGCATCTACACTACACTTTCCTTAAGTTGACTTAAGCAAGCTGCTTAAGTCAACTTAAGGAAAATTAAGTTGACTTTTCTAAACCTCATTTTAAGTCGACTTTTGGCTTAAGTCGACTTTCTAAAGTCGACTTAAGCCAGTGTAAACATGGAGTTGCCCTGAGTTGACTCTAAGTCGACTTAAGGCTCTCCAGGACTCCCCCACTTTCCTCCCTGCTGGTGGGGGGTGGCACAGGGAGAGCCTGGCATGCCCCCCCACAAGGCAGGGTAGAACCCAGCCCACTCTGCCCCTATGCCCTGCCAGGGTCCCTGTCCCCCTTTGTCCCATTGTACCCAGGTGCAATGGAGCAAAGGCTGAGCCCCCTGGCACTTGGCAAGGGGTGCTCCCCCTGCCACCGTGGACCTGTCCCAGGTCCCCCTAACCCCTACAAGTCAACCTAGGTGTCCAGTGTGGACGCTCTAGGTCAACTTTGTAGGGTCCCGCCAAAGTCGACTTAAAATGTAAGTGTAGACATGCTAAGTCGACTTAAATTAACAAGTGTAGACATAGCCAGTGAGCTGCCCCACTCGCTACCTCCCAGGACTGCCCATGCAATAACACAGCTTTGTTTGAGATTTGCCAAAAGCCACACACTCACCCTAAATAATTCTATACTTGCCCGCCCTTTCCAAGCAGAGGCAGCAGGATTTTCAAGTCTTCTTTGTAGGGTGTCTCCTGTAATCATTCATTTGTCAACACGGGTGGCAACTAGAAGTCCAAAGATCAGGACACTTTTCTCATTTACACCAGTGTGACTCAGGAGTGAGTCCATTGAAATGAATGGAGCTACATCAGTATAGAACTGGGCTCCAGTAACTCTTTAGAGCAACGACGAGTATCCACGCACACCCAGAGACATCTCAAATGTACCAGAGCTTACCTCCTCTTCAATTTTCATGCACTAAGAATGTGTAAATAAGCAGGTTAAAAAAAATTAAACCTAAAGCCTTTCCGTCTTAGCTGTAACGCGACACAATCCCAATTTCCCCTCAGCCTAGGAGGAAGAAAAGTCATTTAACGGTTGGCTTCAGTGGGTCATTGTCACTGATGGCAAGCACACAAATCATGTCTGAAGTAGTTACAAGCTAAATGTGCCCTCCCTACAGCTCCCTCAATCTAATAGTCAGTTTAGTCATTAGAGGTCCCATTCTCCACTACCTTGCACCTGAGCTAAGTGGAGCCTCTTTTCCAGTTCTGCGTTAAAACACAGTGGGTTCACCTCCTGGTGGTACAATTTCAAGTTCAGCAGGATGCAAACCATTATTAGTGCTTTTCTCAAACTTGGGAGGCACTAGGACCACACGAAGAGCCAGCACAGTGACCACAATCACAAGTATAAACGCTTGTGGGTAGGACTAGGTTTTATTCAGGAAATAATTAAAATGGCAATCACCCACTGGTGTGAAAAGCTACCAAATCAGCATTTTACATTGGTGGAAATCATGAAATAGGACACAAGGCAGCAGAGAAGCAGATCCTCTATTTTCTCTAACAAAACAGACATAATACGAAAACTAATTGAGATGTAACGTTTTTTCCTCTTTAACTTTCACCTTCTAATGAAAAAAGCTGAGATGTACCTCCCTAATCAATTAAATTTGAAACCCTAAACCTTCCTTTACAGAGTCTGAAATATTCTCAATTCAGAGGCAGCTTGGAATGTCATATATTCATCTTTCAATCCTTTTCCATTTATGAACTAACCAACACCTTACTCTCAGAAAGAGGTATTGTTTTGGATGGCTCAGTTTTGATTCTTCCACATTTTATTCATACGTGGTGGTCATGCCACGAAACTTTATGCTATTGGAAGGAGAATTTTTAAACCTGTTAGACAGTCTCTCTATTTCAGGGAACAGCTCTGATGGTACTGTGGGTAGAGGACCTAGATGCACCCAGATATGTACTGACTTATGTCTAGACTTTCTCAGTTTCTACCACTAGCATCCAAAAGTGTTAACAGGGAAATCTCTACTGCAGCCAACTTGAAATAGTTGGTTCCACAAAACTGAGAACATTCAGTTGTTGGATAAAAAGGAAAACATTTCTCCAGAAGAGAGACTAGAATATTAAGCTACGTGGGAACCCATTTACAAATGTTGCAGAAATAAAGATGAGCACCTGGAAGCCAGTCACCTTGCTTCCTGGTTACAAAAGAGCTGTCAGAGCACAGGTCTGCTTTATCCTGCACACACTGGTACTAACCTTACCCTTCTCTCTGATCCATCTTTTCACCTAAGTTACCTTGGTATTTTAAACTCCATTGAAAAACATTGCTTTCTTGGGCCCTGATAGAGCAAAGCATTTAAGCATGTGCATCAAATGCCCAAGTAGCTCTCTATGCACAACCCCATAGATATGAGAGAGATTGTAAAGTGCCTAGAAGACCTTGTACCTGGTGAATTTCAGCCCCTGTACATTGATTTCTTATTAACAGTGCTGCAAAATCTGAAAGCGGTATTTGCTTCTCCTCACTTTCTGTGCAACAAACATTTAAAGAAGTTGAAGACAACAACAGGATAAGACAGATTGGATTTGAAACAAATTCAAGACAAAAAGCTTGGAGATTCAGGGCATGGACTGGAGAGATTTGTCTAGGTTCGTGCACTGAAACTTACACGAGAAAGCTGTTAGCGTCCATAGTTGCTCTGGCTAATTCTTCAGTAAACATATAAATAAGCTAGATTTATTTGACTCTCCAGGGTGTGCAAACTAAACTCTATGAAAAGGGGAAGTCAATTGTTTAAGTTTTATCAGAGGCGAGAAGGCGTCATTCCTTACTCTGTTAAAAACCAAACAATATTCAATCTAAAATGGTTGCTAATAAGCATTAACTCCTCTGTCAATTGTTCGACTTCAGTCATGTTTTCTCTTGCTGTCCCTCATGTGGATATTTTTAGCTTCATTATTTCTTTGAAGATGTTCCTGACTGATCCGTTACTTCTCTGCTTGTACATCCCTCCCAATTATCTTTGTGGGTATTTTTCTCTCCATCCCCCGGGAATGGGTTTATTTCTGGTTTACTCTTCTCTGATGCTTTCCATGTGGGTGGCAGTAAGTTCTTTATCAAAGCACAGAGGCATGATTAGTCCATTCAGAAAATGTAAATGCAGCTTTGTGAGTTATGCAGCATTTGGACAAAAAAAAAGAAAAAGTAACAACAAAGCTGGTCAACAAGACAACGTTAAGCTCTGGTTAGTCCAGACCAGAGTAATCATGAAAAGTGACATTTCAAGTTTATATGAACATGCTGAATCTGTGGAAAACTGTTTGGTGACAGCTTATCAGTATGCTGTCCAGAACTAGCAATACAAATGAAATCCATGATGATGGTCTAGGCTTTGTAAGCAATATTAATTTTGCTTTGTGGCTCCTTATTTGTTGTGTATGGTTTCATTTAACCCAAATCTCAGTCCCACAACTGCAAATACTGCTGCTTCAGGGCTTTCAGATGTTGGAAATATTTTTCATTGAAATATCTGTGTATTTCATTTTACTGCAGATTTCAAAAGACTAATTGCTAACACCATGGATGTGTAATCAAAATAAATTATACAGAAAGGGTTTGGTGCATCTGTCAGAGTTACAAAATGGAATTCTTAACTAACAACTAGGTATTGTGAATGCATTCACATTCTCTTGACTACCAGAACGGAGATCTGGTATCAAGAAAGTCACATTTATTAACTGACATGTCAAAATTACCAGCATGCATGGATTATTCACCCCCAAATACTTGGGATTTCTAATGAGAATCAGAATTTGGCAATTTAAGATTCTATCTATTTTAGGTGTTTATCTGACCTCCTCATGTCTTTAAGGTACTTACCCTGTGAAGTATTATTATTCCCATTTTAAGATGAGAAACTGAGGGACAGAGAGGCTAAGTGACTTACCCAAAGACACTAGGGGCTATGTCTACACTTGCAAGTTAGGTCGACTTAAGGTATCTTAAGTCAACCTAACTTAGTCCCAGTCCACACCAGGCTTTCATTAAGTCGACTTAAGAAATTCCTTAAGTTGACTTAATGAAAGCTTAGGTCAACTGAGTAAGAACCACTGGTTAGGTCGACCTAACCCTAAGGTCGACCTAAGCACAGTGTGGCCGCTTAAGTCTGCTTTATTAGGTCGACATAAGGGCAGTTAGGTCGACTTACTAAGTCCCCGTTCAGGGGAAGTACTTTGTTAAGTCGACCTAATGAGGTCAACTTTAGGTGGACTTAACAAAGCCGACTGAACTTTTTGTAGTGTAGACATAGCCAAGAAGCCTTTGGTGGAGCAGGGAACTGAAACTAAGACTCCCAACTCCTAGATTGTCCCTTGACCACCTTTTTGTCTTACAAACATCCTCAGTCCTGGATTCCTAACTGCCTATTTAGGGACCAAAATAAAAGTGGCCCAATGTTCAGAAATTCTCGCAAATCTCATTGCTATTCATGGGAAGTATAGCTGTTCTATACCATTCCAAAGTGGGCCATTTTGGGGGGGGGGGGGTTGTCTAAATGAGGAGTTAGAAGCCTAATTTTTTAGATTTCAGCTTGAAAATGTCAGCCTATAAAAGTTACAGAAAAGATTGTTAAATTGAAAGTCCCAATGATAAGGATGCCATTCCTGTCCCTCATTTAAAATCAGATGCATGCTGTTAAACAGCAAAAGCCATTTCTTTCCTATGGCACAAGCATCCCATGGAATCATTTGTATTCTCCTTGGGGTTAATGAAGCTTGCAAAATGTGTTTGCACTTGTACAGAAATACTTCAGCTCACAGTGACACCAAATGAATGTGGTAAGTACGTGTAAGCGCCTTATTTACAGTTTCTGAATTACGTACTGATAGGAATAATTTAGCGTTTTAATTAGCTCGGTACTTCGGGAAATCAAAACGTCGACAACAAAGTCTTCAGGTTAAGGATGAGTTTTGCAAACTGTTAGTATCATTACAATTATTATTTTATTCTGTATTTGTACAGTACCTAGCACCATGGGATCCAGGTCCACAGCTCATGTGCCTAGGCCCTACTGCAATGCAAATAAATAATTTATTGGAGTAGTGGTGATATTTATTTACAGTTGCACATAGGGGCACCAGTGAACTATGTACCTATCATTCTACCTGCTGTGCAGTCATAGATATGGCCCTTGATCTGAATGCTCCCAAAAGGATTTAAAAACACTACTTCAAAAATATTTATTGTGGTAAATCTGCAAAGGGAATAGTAGAGATAAAGTTATTAAATGGAAAGATTCCCATTGGCTTCATGGAATATTGGACCAAGCCCTTGGAGATGTGGGCCAGGCCCTCAGTAGGTGCAGATGAGTATACGTGCAGTGGCTTCAATAAAGATAGGCCCATTTAAAGCAGAGAAGGATCTGCCCCAAGATTTATAGGTTTCAAGTACCAACAAATGTACTTATTGCATAAACTTTCGTAGGCGTAATCCCACTTTGTCAGATGCATGAAAGCTTATGTGATAAATAAATCGGTTAGTCTTTAAAAGTGCCACAGAACTCCTTTGTTTTGGTTTTGCTGGAATAGACTAACACAGCTACCCCTCTGTAAGAAGGTTTCAAGTATTTTCCCAGCTGTTATGACTACTAAATGAGCTTTCTTCCTTTCACTGTCATGTTCTCTAAAAGGTTGCTTTATTGTCTATGCTTTATACTTAAAACAATTTGTGAAATTAGAGAAACTGCTGAGAGAAAGCATCCCCCTGAGAGTCACAATGATTGTTCATTTGGCATGTCTGTTTCCAGCAGGATATGTGCCAATTAAGAGAATTCAACTGTCCTTGTCAGAGAAGGAAACATCCATATGGGGCACATCTGGGATGTGGGATGTTAGAGGAATCTGTTATTATTTCCAAAGGCTTTTTTTGAAACTTTTGATCATAATGTTGAGTCTGAAGAGTTGTAACTAGTAGGGCTGTTTGAAATTGTCCACCAAATCATATCTCTCCATAGACAGTTGGGCTTATGACCAAGTAATTTTCAAGGAAAAGTTCTGCTTTCCTCAAAACAAAACAAAACAAACAAATTTTTTAGCCTAATTATTGATGCTTTTGGCAGTTCTTGGATGATTTTTTCAGCTTTTATTCAATGTGATTTTTGGTTTTCTGATTTGCAACCAGTCAATAAAAAAACCCACAAAATTTTCTGCTAATTTTTTTTCCCATCCAAATTTGCCATAGGAAAAAGCAAAAACATTTTCTAGACCACCACACTGTCCCTTTCCATTTCCAAGATGCATCACTTGTGGAAAATATAGCCTGTGCCACACTGATGAATAATCATTACAGTTTAAACAGAGCATTAACCCATATCAGGCTTCCATTTATCTGTGAATTCCTTGTTCTTTGTCTCCAGGAGCTATTCTCTACTTATCTGCTGGCAGTTCTTACGAGTGCCAATTAAGAATCTACAAAGACAGATGCTAAGAAGACTGTTATTCTCCCATTGCTTCATTGATTCAAACAAAACAGTTGCGTTCCCCATAGCACAATCAATGCACATTGCCAAGTTTGCCTTCCTTAAATGTAAAAAGTGGTAGCTTTAAAGAAATCCCTCACTACAGTACATGTGACATTGGACAGATGTCCCAAGCTTCCTCACAACAAATATAGACGGAAAGCCCCTGGGCCTAAACAAAGAGAGGCTTGAGGAGAGCATAACTGATGTGCTCACACAAATTAGCCAGGAGCCTGTCAAACAAAGGGTACTGATGGCAACTGAATAAGAGATGTGAGGAACAGTGTGACTCAGCGTTTGGTTCATCACATAAGGACTTTAACCTTTAGGTCACTGTAGCGCTAGGGAGCGCTGTTTACAGGATCTGGATTAGGCAGTGACCACAAGTGATAGAATAAAAGGTTATTTATTACAGTAGAGTGTTTACGTCCCTTCTGCTACAGGGGACCCCGATACAGTAGCGGATGGGCTCCTGGGCGTCTGCTTCCAAGGCACTGGCTGCAGCTTCTCAGTCCATCGGTGAAGTCCACCATTCATTGGACTTCCCCACAATTATATAGGGTTAATTGGAGGTGGAGGGCTACTAGTAACTATAGGTTACACATATGCAGGCATGTAGGCTCTGCTGACACTGCATACCATGTGGAGAATCACAAGATGGACATGCCCGTAACCAAGTAAATGTGCATGTCTTCAGATGATCAATGCACAAGCAAGGCAGTAAACAGGTGAAATATGCATGCTTGCCCGCACTGGATTCAGGGACAGGACACTCTTCGGTCAGAGTGGGGGGTGCTACTAACTATACCGTACAATGGTCTTCCGCAGTTTCCCTTACAGTCACTAGTTCTGAGTTATTCCCATCTTGTGTCAGTTTTAGCTGACATACAAAATTGTACGGAGACTAAATCCAGTTACTAGGGGAATAAGTATCCACAACTGCCCCTATTACTGAAAGTCTCAGCAAAGACTCCAAGGGCTGAAGAGTCCAAAGGAGTCAATGGAATGAGGCTGATGTACAGCAACCAGGACAACTGACTCATCTGAACGTCTCAAACCTTTTTTCTCCCCTCTACTGTAAATCTTTGTTTTAGCATTTTCCAGACTAAGGAAATGTTGCATACAAAGAGGAAATTCACCAGTAATTTTACAGTGTTGTATAGCTGTCCCTAATTTAAGGAGATCATGGGACAGTTCATACAGCTATCGGCAGATAAATCCATCCCTGGATTTCACTGAAGAAACACTAAATCATAGGAACTGGCATATCGTGTTTATTTGTCAGGTCTGTGAGCGCCAATGGGAAGATGCATGGAGCCAGGACTGTAAATAAGGTGTGTGATGCTTACCACACAGCTTTAATCCATTTTCTCCACTGCTCTGATGAAACATGAAAGTTTCCTGCTTGGGGTTTAGCAGTTCACTGATGTCTCCTACTGCTTATGTTTGGCCTTCTATGTAGGAATCAGCCTCAGCAAATAGCAAACCGGCAACATTTTTTTATTTATGCGGACGATGAATAGAACAACCAAAAATGACAGGTTGGCCAGGGCATCAGAGGTTAATTTCTGCCTTAATTCCACAATCTTTACCTCCACAATTACTCATAGCCAGCAGTCAATAATTAAAAACATTACTGGTCTTTATGACATTTGAATCTGAAAGAATATATGCTCCCAAGCATAATGGGATGGAAACATTCATGAATATATAGAGTGCTGTTAATGAGTTTTTGGAATAAAATGGATACAGGAACAATACATGTTTCATAACTACAACCAATCCTAACTATTAGTTATGAATAATATTCATTATGGATTTCATTATTACGGTTGCCCCAAAGTGAGATCAGGGCTGAATTGTTCCAGCCACTAGGAAAAATACTAGGAGACAGTCGCTGCCTTAAGAGCTTACACACTCAATAGACCAGAGAGACAAAGGAAATTGAAAGAGGAACAAAATTACTCATGGTGGGATTAGAATCCCAGTCTCCTAGTCTAGTGATCTACCCACTAGGCCATGCTAATCCAAGTCCTACTGCTCCTCTTCCTCACAGACAGCAGTTTACTGAAAATGTGTTACTTCAATTTCCAAGTCAGATTAAGATCTGCCTTTGAAATCTTGTGTAGACGAGAGAGGCAACTGAGCTGATCACAATGACATGGCTGGTTACTAAAAGACTTTGCGCGTAAAGGATGGGTAGTTTCCATGTTCACAAGCATGTATTTTCCCCTTGGAAGCATCCGCCTGAAGCAGTTTGCTCTGTGCTGCCCCAGGGCCTTCAGCGATAGGCAGGAATCCTGGAAATGGTCTCTGTTGTTAGGTTACAGTCTGCACATGTACTGTAATTGGACTTTGGCTCCAACTAAGCTCAACTGAGAGCTGATGAAGTCAGGTGGGAGATGGCTAGCTCAGCCATCCTTACCGGAAGCAATTAGTGGGACAGCCACAAGATAGAATGAACACTGCAGAGTCTGTGCTATCTTGGCTGGGGAAGAGGCGAGATGTGTTTGCAACCACTGGAGAGGGGAAAAAAACCACAAAACAAACAAGCAGCTTACAGCAGGGCTGTGTCATTAGAATTTATTTCTGGTACCCTAGCCTGTTGCTTGCTAGGAGTGGTTGTCCTGCAGATAAGTATGATGTCACCAACAAAGGTGATGATTCCAAATGGGCAAATGAGCAGCAGAAGCAGATGGATTCTAAGGAACAAAATTCAAATTTTACACTTCCAATATGTAGAATAGAAAGATCAAGGCTGGGATTTTCAAAGAATCTAAAACAGCGAGGTGCCCAGCTCTTCTTGGAAGTCAATGGCTATGTCTACACTGGCAAGTTAGTTCGAATTAAGGAGGCTTAATTCGAACTAACTAAAGCCATGGCTACACTAGGCTTTAGTTAGTTCGAATTAAGGGCTTCCTTAATTCGAACTAATAAGGTAGAATAGGGCTTCAGAAGTAAGGAGTTAATTCAAACTAATTAGTTCGAATTAGCCAATGTGGCCATGTTAATTCGAACTAATTTCTTAGTTCGAACTAACCGGCCATTGAAATAAATGGGGATCGCTAATTCGAACTAAGCAAGTGCCATGAATGGCACTTGCTTAGTTCGAAATAACTTTTTCTAGTTTGAATTAAGCTAATTCGAACTAACTAAAATGAGTTTATTGGGATAAAATTATCCTAATTACCTCTGTTTTCTTGGGAAATTTCATCCTAAAACACTGGCTGGATTAGCCCCCAGATGCTTTTCCTCCCTTGCTGTCAACTGGATGTGCCCTCGTAATCAACAGCTCTCAGGACACAGCTGTGAAATAAGTCAGATGTGAAGCCAGGGGAATAGTCAGCAGGCTACTCCTGACCCTGTAATACTGTAGGCAAAAGGGCCAGGGTGGACAGGTGGGAAGCTCTCTGCCTTCTCGGTTCACTTTCTTAATAAGGGTTTTGTTGTAGCCTTGATGAGTCACACAGGGCCCATGTGCTGTGGAATTATGTGATCTAACATGGCACAGCCTGTCATATTGCATCTCACAGTAACTCAGCTATGGGATGCCTCATTATTTAACAGGCTGCCTCCCTGCTGAACAGTCAGATGGGGAAGATCTCTCCCAGGGTGCAGAATAGAAAGGGGTGTGAGTTAATTGTGCCGTTACTGAAGCACTGCATTGCATGTGCATTTTTGTTCCCCAGCCTCTGCAGTTTCGATGTCTCCAAGAAATGGATCTCTGTTGAATTTACACCTCGCTCTAGATCGCTATGACAATACGAAATAATACAGATCCCAACAACAAGGGCTTCAATACACCATACAACATTGCATCCTGTTAATGGTTACTCTCTGCTCCCTCTTGCGTCTGTGCCCTGGCATTCTCTAGCCATTTTCACTAGAAGCAGCATAGAATCATAGAACTGGAAGGGACCACGACAGGTCATCGAGTCCAGTTCCCTGCACTCATGGCAGGATCAAGTACCCCCATTAAACTATCCCTACTGAGCACCTGACAGAGATCCAAATGCCTTCTTATTTCTGCTTTTCATGGGAAGGGCCAAATTAAAGCACCACTGATCAGGGGCATAGATATGGGTGGGCCTGGGTGGGCATGGGCACACCCAGTTGGCCAGCTGGCCCGCCCACCACAGTGTCCAGCAATTGACCTGCCAGCAGCTGGCAGCTGTTGTCATGAGAGGTGGCACTGCGGGCAGATGGGCAGGGGTGGGCTACTCTCCATCCACGCAGTTCCAGCCCCAGGCAGCTGCTGCAACCTTTGCATGGCAGGGGCTGGGCTGCCTCTCCCCACCCCAACACTCCAGTTGCACATGGGTTTGACAAAAAGAGACAATTTTTCTGGAAAAGTGCCCTCCTTCTGCAGCAAATTTCAGCTTCTAATAAAAAAAACTGAATAAAATGTTTTCATCTTTTGGTTGAAAAATGTCAGTTAAGAAATGCTGCTAGGGTGCCTCATGAGAATGGTGGTTCAGCTGTCCTATGACCCTAGTCTCCCTTGTCACCCACACCACATCTCCCATGATGCACCCCTTGGCCAGGGAGTCCATCATGTGAGCCCAGCAATTGTTAGAATTAAGCGCCTGTGTAAGCACTCTTCCAGAGTAAGGGTGCTCTCCTGAACTGGGGCAGGTCAGATAATTGATGTTAATTTTAATGGAGAGCTACAAATCAGAAATGAAGGACTGTTGACACTGAGAAGAACAAAAAGGCCAGATCCTTAGCTGGTAAAAAACAATGTATGCTATTTCACAACCAGTTTTTCTCTGACCCAATGCCCACCCTATGGGAAGAGCTATGAAGGTACACACTTGGACCAAGAATAATTCCTTCTTCTATTTACATAACAGGTGTTCTCACTCAATTCTGCTTCTTCATGGACAGATGAGCTAGAGGACCTCTTGAGGTCCTTTCCAGCCCTACATTTCTTTGATTTGACAAGTGTAGAACAGGAGGAGGGGATTGCAAGTCAGGATGAAGATGCAGTGGCAGAGATGAGTGCGGGCAATGATTAGATTACCAAACAGCATTAGAAATCAGGGTTGAAGAGCATTGGCAGATCTGCATGGAGGGTGGGGGATTTGCACAGCACCATACCTACTCTATGTCAGCATTTTTACTCGCTCATTTTGAGATGAAAACACTGGGTCCTGTCATGTTATTTTTAATTTCAAAGGCAGGGAACTAGCAGCCAGCCTAAAAAGCAAACACCCAAGTCTCTGGCTGATTGGCATTCATACATCTGACCAGAAAGAATCTATTAAAAGAGGCTTTAGAGCAAACATGAGTCATATGGGGTTCTAGGCAAACACCTTCGAAAACATTTTCACACATAGTCACACAAACAAACAAAATTAACTTGCTTCACATCCCTCATGAATTGGCTGCTTTGGCAAATAGTTTTAGAAAATGAGCTTACTCACAGGAATGTTCACAGACAGATCGGATTTTAAATAAACAACAGATGACAACTGAAAAGCAAATATTTGAACTTATGATTCTTCTTTAAAAAAAAAAAACAGCAGGGCCTAGCAGAGCCAGCCATGGTCAGGACACGTGATGCCGGCCATTGGATAAACACAGAGGAAAGCTTAATTGAGATATGCTCATCCAATTAGAAAACAAAAGCAATCCCATGTATCCAGTATTGTGGATTCAATGCTATGCTATGTATCCAAAATTGAGAAATATGGCTAAAATGCTGAGTATCAAATACTTAGAACAAAAAATTTACAGACAAGATCTGATGAAAGAAATGTGTGGGGAGGGAAATTAAAGAAAATCTTTAACTCCCTTCCTCCCTATAATTCCCCCCAGTATTTTGAGGACATCATTCTTTAAAATTTCAATCAGCTGCATGCACAGCCAGTTAAAACAAAGGGGAAAGAAGGAAATTGCTAAAGATTTAATTTAAAACCCAAAACTAGTACAGATAAAAATTATTTGCAGTAATTATTCAGTGGATCAACTCAGATTAATCAATTGCAGATCTCTACCTGGCTGAAGGAGAAGGCAAAGAGAAAATTAGGTTGAATTTGTTTAAACAAATGAATCACTCAGTTCTAGTTGTGGGGAATCTGCCACATGAGCAATGTACAATAGTATTAAGGAACAACTGGATCCTTGGAGAACACATGATATAAACCCAAATAGGCTTATGGATCAGAACCCAGGTTCTTTTAGACCAGATCCATCTTGGCACTAGCAAGCACCACAGTGAAAGCTGTAGCAGTTAGGAGATAACCTGCTCATCACATTGGCTACATCTACACTGGCAATTTAAGTTGACTTAAGGAGGCTTAAGTCGACTTAAATTAAGCCACGTCCACACTAGGCTTTCATTAAGTCGACTGAAGAAATTCCTTAAGTCGACTTAATGAAAGTGTAAGTCGACTTTATAACTATCACTTATTTGATTGACTTAACCCTTAAGTCAACTCCTTAAGTCGACTTAAGGGTTACTGTACGTCCACACTGTCCTTAAGTCGACTTTATTAAGTCGACTTAAGGGTGGTTAGGTCGATTTAACAAAGTGGACTAAGTCGACTTAAAGCTAAGTCAATTTAGTCCAATTTGTTAAGTCGACTTTAATAAGGTCGACTTAAAGTCGACCTTATTAAGTTGACTTAAGAAAGTCAACCTAACTTTTTCTAGTGTAGACATAGCCATTAGGTCTCATCCTGCCTCCTAATGATTAGAGATTGTTTAAACTCTGATGCATGAAAAGAAATATTTATAGTGGTCTGGCTGAAGCAGTATTTCCTTGTTGACCTTTCAGGTGCCCTGTTGCAATCCTGGGTCTCCCTAGGCAAAAAGTCTTTCTTTCCAGTGTCCATGGAAGTTGACTCCAGTTCACACTGGGCTAATTCTCCCTTCAGTTCCATTCTCCGCTGTACTTCTACTGGTACAGGCCATTTATAGGACAGTACCACTGAATATCTGCCTTCCTTTATTTTTGATACAATACCTGATACCTTCCATATGAAGGCTGGGATGTTCAAAGGCTAAGGCACTGAATCACAGTGAATTTCAAGGATTCCTTTGAAGCCTCCATCTAAACAACTGGGCCAATCCGGTGCTTGTACTGGTTTTCAACAGATCAACATAACGGATGAAAGCACAGAAGCAACCTATGTTCTGTTTGTGGCTAACCAGATAATGCTATAGATCTATATATAGTGCTGTGAGTTGTTCCCTCTAGGCACTTTATCCCATTGTTCCCAGTTGAGGTGAGAGCTTCTACTACGATGGAGGCAGGACTGGCCCAACCATATAGGTGAACTAGGCGGTTGCCTAGGGTGCCAGGCTTTAAGGGGCACCAAATTAGAAGGAAGAGAATTTTTTACATGTTCTCTCTTATAACACGTGGGGGAGGGGGCACCAAAAACCCTTGGTTTGGCCCTGCATGGAGGTGCATTTATTAAATCAATGGGAAAATTCTCACCTTAAAGCAGCTAAATGAGAGAGTTTACAGCAGTGAAATTGTATCGGTGCAGTTGAGTCACTGCAAGCTCTCGAGCATAGCCATAGTCTATGACTCAGAATCTGTGACAGAGCCAGGAACTAACCACAGAACACCCATCCATCCCTTCCTGCAAGGTGATTCCAGAGAGATGAACGCCATTCCGTTTCTATGCACATTCTGGTTCTCTGCGCCCTCACCTCTCCCTAGGCTGCCATTGGAAAGATGTGATTCATGTTACAGGATCAATGTAGCGAGTTCTGAACAGTGCAATTATCAAGGAATAAACTGCTGTGAGTGGGAAATATTGTGGCACCCGCAAGAAGAATCATTAAAAGGGAGTGACAAAAAGGTCCATGAGGCAGAGGGCGTTGCAAGCACAAAACACTGTGCTAATAGCACTTCTTTCAGGTGTAACTGCTTAGCTCAGGTGCTTTATGGAACATAGTGGGAGCCGAGGGGAGGCAAGCACACACATTCTAGCAATAATATTCAGTTAGACTGACTGCACAGCCTAGATGGCATGCAGCAATATTACTGAACCAGGTGCCAGAGACCCTTGGGGTTAAAACGTCTCCTTCTTGTACCTGTGAATGGCAAAGGGCCCAAGTACCATAGGGATGGAAGCCATGTAACAGATTGGACAGATACAGGCAATAATCAACAAATACATGAATAACAAATAGATTTAAGAAGTTAAGAGACTGGGAAAGCAACTTCCTTGAGAGATACAGTCAGTTCTTACAGTGATTTATAGTTCACATTCTCCCAGCACCTGAACAGAAGAACCCCTGGATTTTTTGCTCCCATAGCTATCCAGTGCCTGGATAGCCATTGGTTTATTTAAGGGCACTATGGCTATGTCTACACTAGAAAAGTTAAGTCGACTTTATGAAGTTGACTTAATAAGGTTGACTTTAATTCGACTTAAAGTTGACCTTATTAAGTCGACTTAACAAAAGTCGACTTACTTTTCTAGTGTAGACATAGCCCCTGCTTTAAGTCAACTTAATAAGGTAGACTTAAGTGCTAATCCCTGTCTACACTGGCTTAAGTCGACCTAAATCGAGGTGTTATTAAATCAACTTAACTTTTTCTTAAGTCGGCTTAAGGAAAGCCCAGTGTGGACATGGAGTAGTTTAGATAGACCTAACTTGTAAGTGTAGATGCACTCCTTGGAATTAGGGCTATGTCTGGTTGGCAGTTTACCAGCCATAAAATGCTGAGGCAGGTGGGGTGAAATCTCCGTTTCTGCAACAGCTGCATGGGTACACTAACATTTATCCTTGATGCAGAGGGCCATCTCCCAGCCAGTATATTGAAGTAAGTGGAGCCACACTGAGAAACTGGTCTCCCCAAACCCTTGTCTTACAGTCAGTGGCACCCTGATATCCTCATGTAGGTGCTGTACCTGATCCCAAAGGCTAGATCCATCCTTCCCTTCATTCATTCATTCATTCATTCATTCATTCATTCCCTTGTTGACATTGTTTCCTCTCCCCTATCAATGCCTTAAGCCAATGGTTTTCAAACATTTTCTCTCAGGACCCAGTTGAAAAAAAATCATTTATGCCCACGACCCCACAACTACAATTTTAAGCAATGTATTCCAGTCTTTTGGCAGCAGCAGCAGCAGGAGGTGCCGCAACCCAGTACCTGAGGGTCTGCTACCCAGTACTGGATCCCGACCCTAAGTTTGAAAACCACTGCCTTAAACACTGCTCTTATTCTCATGCTAGGAAAGTAGATGGGAAGCCTCCTTTCAGGCTAACTGCACTTCAAGAATTCACAGCATGAATCATTCAATTAGTAAACATGCGTGTCACTCATCTTCCTGGCCCTGGTAGGCACCTCTGCTGGGAGACCAGAGCCATGATGCTGCTCCAGAGTCCATTCTCCCTTCCGCCCTATTCCTTACAGGGCTGCAGGAGAAACGGTGGGACTTTCCTCTCCAAATTCCACCAACACCCAACAATTGCCCTTTCTCCGTTAATGCACCAGTCTGCATTTTCATGCATTACAAAGGTAACCGGCATGATTCATGGTGCTTTTATGGGCTATGTCTACACTAGAAAAAGTTAGGTCGACTTTATTAAGTTGACTTAATAAGGTCAACTTTAAGTCAACCTTATTAAAGTCGACTTAACAAAGTGGACTAAGTTGACTTAACTTTAAGTGGACTTAGTCCACTTTATTAAGTTGACCTAACCACCCTTAAGAATTTCTTAAGTCGACTTAATGAAAGCCTAGTGTGGACGTGGCTTAATTTAAGCCAACTTAAGCCTCCTTAAGTTGACTTAAATTGCCAGTGTAGACATAGCCATGGTGTGTAAGTATTGCTTAGGAATTGTCTTCTGCCAAGCAGAAATGCTTTCAAGATTAAATACACATTTAAAATAGATTTCCCTAAGAGTCCTGGGAGGCTTGTGATCATTAATAATGTGGGTGCATCGGGGTATCAGCAATAAGAGGAAACATGCCAGCTGGCCAATATTTCACATGAGTAATCCTTTAGGAAAGGAAAGCAGGAACATTCTGACACTGCCACAGCAGCCTTACCTACGACTTCTGTTCTGCCAGGACTCTGTGGAGCCAGAGACGAGTCACTCTCAGCTGACTATTCCGAGTGAATATATGTGTCAATGACTGGACCCACAGCCGAGTCAGCTGTGAATAATCAACCAGGATCAATGCAGGCTTGAGTCAGTAACAGCCGTGTATAGCATTCGCCCCCCCACCTTGTGTCCCACACAGCTGCTGTCTTATTCTGTCAGGAAGGCCGAGATTCCTGTAGTTGTACTTCAGTTATGTGCTGGTATTGTCAGAAGGGCAACTGTCCATTAGAGTTTAGTGGAGCTTCACACTTGCTTACGTGCACATCTTGGGCTTTGGTCCTCCAGGGTGCACATCCCTCTCACAACCCCACAGTTTGCTCTGAATTTCATCTTTGAACCCTTTGGAAACCCTAGCTTGAAATTATTGGGGCTGGAGCAAACTAGTTGAAATGCCATACAATTTTGATGCAAACCTCCCCCTCCAAATGTGTGTGTGTGTGTGTATACACACACACACACACACACACACACACACACACACACACACACACA